>VXBT01014143.1:2389824-2769750 GCA_013400235.1 Oriolus oriolus
GCTCCCGTGGGGAAGGGACTCCTGGAAGTGACCCTCGGGCTGGGGCTGCCTCTGCGGGGCCGGCCGGAGCTGCCGGGCTGGATGTTAACAGCGGGCGTGTGGGGGGGCTGCGGAGAGGGGCTCCGGCACCTGCGAGCAGCAGGTGAAAACGGGCTCAAATCGGGCTGAATCAGGGAAAAGCTGCGAGAGCCGCGGGGGATGCGGCGGGGATCGCTGGCCAACAGGTGTGGCGGCCGCTTTGGTGCCGGGGGGGATTTCCTCCGTGCCGGGCGGGTCCCGGGGAGCCGCTGCCGGGGGTCGGTGCCGCGGGCGGGTCCCGGCAGCCGCGCCGGAGCCGCGGGGCTGAGCGGGGCAGCGGGAGCCCTGTGGGATGTGGACTCGGAGGTGCGAGGTGCTGCTTACAGGTGAGACTGAAGCTCCAATGCTTCCTGCATGGATTGGCGCTTTGCCCCCGTTGGGAAAATGTATCCGGTAATGCAAACTTCCAAAGAAAAGTAAGGGATTTTCAATGAGATGCTCCTTTGCCCGGGTGTTGCAGAATTTCGCAGGGTTGTTGACGATGCACTTTGTTTTCTGGTGGTCCTCTTAGGGCGTAGCTAATGTAGAAGATGCCTTTTGGCCTGCAGTGTTAAGAATGTTTGTTGAAATGTCTTTGCTTTAGCATTTATGAATTTCTGGTATAAAATGTAATAGAAAAGAAAAAAGTCTGTTATAAATATATATCAGACTATGAAAGGGTATAAAGCCCATGGAGCTAAGTGCTTCCTCTTAAGTCAACTTTTAAAACAGCTTCTCTAATTCACATTTTTCAAGGGGAGAAAGGATGGGTGAAATTGAATTGTTCAAATTAAGTCAAAATGAATTGCTTAATATTCAGAGGAGTTGATAAATGAACCATTAAATCAACACTTGCATAGCGTTTCATTGAAAAGAAAAATGAACAACTCTCCATTGTGTGCTGGGCAGAATAGGTCAGCCAGTGACGTTGCCACATCAGTGTGCTGAACTGAGTCTTCCTCCTGCTAACAGATGTGTTTGCTTGGTGACATTCCATAGGCAGGGGAACAAGCTCTTGTGCCCTGTGTGATGAGGATCAGCATCTGCTGTAAATGACCGTAATTGTCCCAGCCTTATCTCGAAGGAGAGAAGTCTTAGTTAGGTTTCATTTGGCATAAATTACCATAATTTTATTGACTTCTTGTGTTGATGTATATCTGTTGAGAATCCACTCCTGTATTTCAAGCTGTGTTTTTGTTTTGTTCCTCCTCCAAGGAAGAGCTATATTTTTTAATGCCAGTTTGAGGAAGAAATTATACTGATAAATGGAAAAATAAGGGTCATTATTTTGAAACAAGGCTGACAAGATTCTTTGTAGTAAAAGCTGTTTTCAGAGCATCACCTCTTAGAAATACAGAATGTGAGCCTTGCTTCCAAAACCTTTTATTAGCAGAGGTACAACTGTTGCAATAATCTTCTTGCCACAGAAAAATTATCTTTGTCTTTGCCCCTTGAAGTCCTTGAAATTCTTGTGTTGGAATGCACTGAGGATGTTGACTGTATCCTTACCGTGCCTTCTGGAAACTTCCAGCACTTTGAAGAGTCATGGATTGTATGCCCCTGATGTTTTTCAATTGCACCTCTTTGCTTTTCAGGTAGCTTAGAATAGCTAATTTTGCTTAAAGCTTTTAAAACTGAAGAAGTGACAGCTCTTCTGGTTTGTACATGTAAACTGAGTATTAAAAAGAGGAAATTATGGAGTGAGTTTTTTGTAGGTTTTTTTTTTTTTTTTAAGTGCTCAGAGAAACAGATTAGCCAGGCTCCAGCTGAAGGTGAGATTGTAAATTGATTTAGGACTTGAGAAAGCTCTCTGCCTACAGGTCGTTTGGGCAAGAGAGAGAGCTGGTGTGCAGATCTTTGGACAGGCAGGGGCATTTATTCAGGTGTTTGTAGTTAAATAGAAGTGTATTATGTAATGTGGTCTGTTGCTGTTTATTTTGGGTGATGTGTATAGACCCAATACTCCTGCACAGGTCTTTTGGGTGATGGGTTATTGGGTAGATGCAATAGGAGTTGCTTGTATGTATGGGGAGCTTTTGTGATGAAGCAGATGGACAAGTAGGTGTGTTTTCCTCACGGGAGAGGAGGTTCTGGATCTGGAAATGCCTTTAGGTAGTGCCTGATGGTGGTGTGCATTTTTCAGATGTTTTGCTGTTCTTAAAGGCCAGGGTAGCTGCAGGTATTTTTGTGCACCAGCAGTGTCTTGTTTAGAGTAGTTTTCATTTGCTTTTGATTGTCCTCAGAAATAAAAGAAGTAAAAAAGTTTTTCTGAAAACCTATTGTGCCTTGTAAGGTTATCCTGCTGTTTCTGTTTCCTTGCTTACTATTTTTCTCTGAAATCATAATGCATTTCTTTAGTTCTTTTGATAAAGACTTTAACTCAAGCTCACTGGAAAACGGTCACTCTATGCTGAGAGAGTGCTGGCATCTTATTGACTTATTTTGGGAATACTGGAGAAAAATATACAAGATTCACTTTCATTGATTAAATCCTCCAGGGCAATCTTCTAACACTGCAGTTCTCTAGGTGAAAAATTAACTTTCTTCATTGTCTGCTCCTGCTTTTATTTCATTTGTGCGAATCCCAGGCTCTGTTACCAGTTTACATCAAGTCCCTTAGGTGTGCTTGGAGCGGAAAGTATCTCAGTGTAAAAGCTCACACACACAGTCACTCTCTGAGTCCATTTGTCTCTGGCCACCGCCAGATGCCTCGATCCCGTCGGCCCCACAACAGTCAGAGAGGATTTGCACCAGCCCACAGTTCCTTCACCTGTGAAATGTTTCCCGAGTGAATGTAAAAAAAAAAATAATTAACAGCTACCTTGATGCTTTTCCAGAGGTTTGGGCAAGATAGCACTTTAGGTGCAGCTTAATGACAAACTTTGATTTATGAGGTAACTGAGAATGTTTGTATTGTTGGATGTGGAGTGAAAGCATAGGAGCTTTCTGCATTTCATCTGCAGCTTTTCCAGCACAACGTACAGCTAACAGCTTGTCTCTCATTGATTTTAATAACAGATTTCTGCCGAATATGCCTGGAGTAGTTTGAAAACACTAACTTTTTTGGGGGGGCAGTAGGTTACTAAACACCATAAAGAACTTAGCACTGGCTGCTTAGATAACCTTGAAAAATCTTAGGTTTTAGCTACTTTTTACATTCTCCCCCTGCCTGGGTTTAAGATGGATCCTATGGGAAGGCTGCTGTTTTGTTCAAAGAATGCTTTCCCCCACCCACTGATCAAGGGCTGGTATGACTCCTGTATCTGTGTGTCTTCCCTGTGAATTCTTTGCCCTCTTCCTCTCGACGTCCATCAGCAGCTCTCAGTAAGCAGTCAGGTCAGGTGAGCTGTATCTGACTTGTCTGGAAAGGGTTCAGAAGGATCCCATTGACATTACCAGGCAATGGGTCACGCTTGAAATCTTGCCATTCTGGTGTTAAGCCTTTTCTTTTTTTTCCTTCACCCACACCTTGATTTCTGACATATTTTTAGCTGCTGTTCTGTTGAATTTGGATAGAACTAGTGAAAAAGGATGTGGTATTGGGTTGTTTTTCTTTTTTTTTGTCTTTGAGAAATACGGGATTTTATTTTTCACCAAAGATGGAGCCCTAGGGTGATCATCTACTCCTCTGCTTAGCAAAGAAGGATAGTGGTTCCTCATGGAGGTGAAAACTTTGTAAAATCTCAGGATTGCCACTCAATTTACTCTAGAATCTGATATGGATATTGGAGCTCTGTTATTTTTATTTTTTGATTTAATGATGCCTTTAAGATGGTGGTGGTGCACAGAAAGCTCCCTGAATCTAATGCATTGCAAAGTGGTAAGCTGGTAGTATCGAGTTATGGTAATACACTATTTCCCCTCTCGGTCCCAAGGGCACTGTAGGGTTTGTCACGTTGGGTGCTGGAGAATTACCATGAATGCAGAAAAGCAGTGCTGGGACCACATCCAGGGATGTGTTGCCCGCTGCTGGGATGAGCCAAGATTTGCTGCGACCGCCCCAGCAGATGAAATGCTGCTGTAGTGGCTTCACCTGTTCCTTGCATGGAAGCCATGTGAGCAGTTAGACAGTCTCATTTCTTCTTTGGCGGTGTGGCAGCAAGGGGAAACCATTTAATTGAAAAGCTTCCTGCCTTCTCTGGGGGTTTCCTTGGTCGGTCACCAGCTGAGGTTCTGGTTTCCCCATGTCAGCAGATGCTTTCACCAGGAGTTGAGCCGTGGTGTCGGCAGCCCCAGCCCAGCTCAGTTCACATCTCTGTGGTCAAGGAGGGAGCAGGAGGCTGAGCTCATCTCTCTGCCTGTTTCTTACTTTTTTCTGCTGTTAGCCTGAGAAATAAAGTTTGTTCCTGTGTAATCCTGACACGACTGAAGAACCTCTTGCTGCAGGCAGCTCTGCCACTCTCTGTAGTGCTTGGATTGCTCAGCAGAGGGAGAAGAGACCATAATGCTGAATGGACCCAGAAGCAGCCAGAGCCACATTTCTCTGACAGACAGCAGGGAGAAGAGTCCCAAAGCCTCCCTCCCAGCTTGATTGTTTTTTTTTTTTTCCTCTTCCTTTCGTGTTTTGAGGCTCAGAGCTAAGCTGTGATTTTTCACCTCTCGATCAAAAGTAGCTGCCTCAATGTGTAGGTTAATGGACTACTTCAGATGGCAGAGTGAGTGACTGTGATAGAAAAGATGAGTCCAAATCCAAGAAGCAGCATGCTTGAAAAATCTCATACATCCAAGCGTTTCCTAAATATTCAGGAGCTTTCCTAAATATTTATGAAGAAATGTTGGAGTTGACCTTTAGTGACTGAAGCTTTACAACACATCCAGAGATAAACAAAACAAAACAAAACCCTTTGAATTAGTTGCAATTCAAGCAGCAAGTAAAGCCCATGACTCATCTCCAGGTCGGATTTTTAACTCTCATAAATCAGTGCAGCTCCATTACTTTCCTAGGCACTGTGCCAGTGCTGCCACTGGCTGGAGGGCTGGCCTGCTATTTTTTGGAGGGGGGGGTGAAGTTTGAGCAGAAAATTGTGAGATTGTGACAGAGTTGTGGGGTTTTGTTTGGTTGGTTTTATTTGATTTTTTTGGGTTTTTTTTTTGAGGATGGGAAAGGTATTTGTTTACAGGACAAAACCTGTGTTCAGGCTAATAGACAGCGTTGCTCAGTAGAGATTTGCTCCCCTGTAGCATACTGTGAGGAAATCTAGGAGAATTAGACATTTGTTTTTTGTCAGAGATGTCGGTTTAATGTGATAAGAAAACAGCTGTTAAAACGCTGCCAGATAAAAGCAGGATGCTAAGCATGAAAAGGGAGAAAAAACCAATGGGAAGTTCCTGCAGTTTGATTGAACAAGTCAGTGTTGTGGAGACCTGGCTCGCTCCCTGTCGAGGGTGATGTGGTCGGCTTTGGGGCTGTGCTCTTCAGAGCAGGGATATCAGTGCTCTTACAGTGCTTCAGTCACTGAGGTGCCGTTTACTGAGGGGTTTCGGAGGTGGAGCAGATGAAGCTGTTGGCCCTTGGTAGAGGCAGCTGAAGTGGAGCAGGGTCCAAACTTTCCCCTGCACGATCAAAGGGCATGGCCCGATTCTGCACTGGGCACTTCTTAAATGAGTGTGTTCTCTTAAAGCATGAGCCAAGAGTCCACAGAGGGTGATGATAAGGGTCTTAACTCTTGTTTAGACAGGGAAATGTGCCCAGCAGGCAAATGTGGAATGTGCTATTAGGAGGGCAAAAGGAGCATTGTTGAGAGGCGCTGGTGACCCAGGGAGGACAAGCTGGTGAAGGCTTTCCCATCCTCTGCACGGGAATTCAAACCAAGGCCAGCTCCAGGTTTACTTTCAACATTCTTACCTTCCCTCCAAACCAGTTCTGAAGGGTCTACGCTCCATCCCTGTCACAGACCAGGCTCCAGCCTTGATTCCAGCCAAGCTGTGCCAGGCCCTACCTGCATGGGCTTCTCGTGCTGTGCTCAGGGCAGGCAGAGGGGTGACCAGATGGAGCTGATGCTGTTTGACAGCCCAAGGAACACCTCTCTGCTGAGGAGAGTTTGTCTCTGCTGGATAATGAGCTCTGTTTCACTCGGGACCGAGGTGCTGCTGTAGGATCAGAGCGAAGCACAAATGAGGATACAGCACTGGGCACTTCCTAGAGCCTCTTTTCTACATGGCAAACAGCTAATTAACTGAGAGCCTCTCTGAGCTGTTGGGCTGCTGCTGGCCTGGCTTCCTGTGGAAGAATCTTGTGCAGTTTGTCTTGCTCCAGTAACTTTTTGAAGTCTTTCAAAAAGGTGCATTGCAGCAACGCCCCAGCTTTTACTCTGACTTTTAGGCTTTTAAGTGTGACATCTGATAGTGGAGCTGGAGAATGAAGCTTCAGCTGAAGGGAGAGTCGTTCATGTAAGGAATGCATGGCATAGCCATGGCTTGGGGTATGAGAACCTTTCCATGACTTACAAAATAACCTGCCAATGTCTCTGTTTATATTTGAAGTACAAAATCGTTTATGCAGAAAGCATAAACTTTTTTTTTGAGTGTCAGCATGGGTAGCCTCTCTCCTCTTGCAACTTATTTTATGGCTATAAATGGGATGTAAGTGGATTTTCTGCCTTGTACTACCTGTCTGAAGGAGGATAAAATTCACTGTTGTTACTGTCAGGCTGAGGTAAAACAGTAACCCTGAATTTTAGCAGTTTTACCGTATCAGGTTCACAGATGCTGCAACTTCAAAATTTTATTTTTTAGTGTATATGACTTCCCGAAAAAGTGAAGCCAAAATAAACTCTAAAGCAAGAATTTACCTTACTTAACCTGACTACTGTTTTTTCAGTGAGACCACAGAAGAATCATAGCCCTTACAGGGTACAGCTCAGTTTTCTTCTTACATGTTGCTCCTGAAGAGCTGAATTATTTTACAGTTTTTTCACAGAGCTTGCACTAGTGGTTTGCAGGAAATCATTAGCTGTATTCCTGTTTCGGTATGGGCACTGGGAAATCCACTTTTATCTATTCCTGCTTACCAGTGTGCTGCAAAAGGCTTGCCTTGCATGTACTGAAACATGATTAATTTTGGGGCGGTAATGATGAAACTGCAGTGCTTTGATAGGTTGATTATTTTATGCTCTGCCAGAAGCGGATACTTAAAAGGAGATATTAGATCTGAATGAGATTTTCAAGAGCCAGTTACTGGTTTGAGTTAGCTAATAGGGAATAGGGCAATCCTGCTGCCACTGGTGTCAGTGAAAATACTGAGCGTGAAGTCAGGCATGCAGTAATTAATTACCTACAGATGATGGTTTTTGAAGGTGTGAATAAAAGATTTTAAGTGTTGGTTGAATTGTCTGAAAAATAAATCCATTAGGTATTTTTCTTTTCTTTTTTTTTTTTTCCTCATTTTCTTTGTTCTCCTTCTTTCTGTCTGACTTCAGCAGTGGATCTGTTTGCCTGCTGAGCAACAGGTGCTTCTACATTCCTCTGCCCAGGCTGGTGCATCTGACAGATGGGCCCTTATGCAGGCTGATGTTACACACCATTGCATGTTTAATTTCACTATTTGAAAGTAATCTTGAAGGTGGGTATTTTGTTTGTTTAGGGAAAAAAGCACCTACACACTGGTTCCTGAGTGTTACAGTAATGAAGTTTTCTGGAAACAGGTATTTCCTGAAGGAGCTTTGCGAAGTCAGAGGTGAATGATTTTAAGTATCATGTTTAACAGTCGTCTTATTACTGATGTGGAGGATATTATAGTTATTATAGTTGAGTGAGAAATTGAAAAATGGTGCACCTAAACTTCTCCATTGTTCTTATTTTCAACAGCACTGTTATGAACTGCTTTCACTGAAAGGTTGAAGGGGGATAGTGCCTCTGAAGCTGAACTGGTATTTGTGGGAATAGCTGAATCTTTTGAAAAATAATACAAAGCATGGAAGCTTGGTAAACAGCAGAAGTGTTTCTTACATGATTTTGTGAATGAATAGTTTCTATGTAGGAGTTTCCTCAGATCAGAATGTCCAGCAAGCCAGGATTTTCGTCATTCTATTGTATTTTTGGTTCATAGTGAAGAAGAAGCATTAAGACCTATGGGGAGATTCAAGAACTGGGTCAAAAATGATTTTTGCGAATTTTACATCCTGGGCAGTTGGTGGTTACTCATGAGTATGGTGTGAAAAACTGTGGTGAGAGTGGAAATGACGCTTTCAGAGATTGGCTCAAGAGATGAATGTGTTGCTGATGTAACAGAGCAGCTGCCTCATGTGGCTGGCTCCATCCTTACCTATTGTTTTTCCAGGAAAAGGGGATTTGATTTTCAGGTGGGAAAAGGCTGTTTTATCATTAATGACATAAAACCCCTTGGTCTTTGTGTGCTTCTTGTGCTAAGCAAGAGTGTTCTTACAGGGATCAAAATGCTGTGGTTTTGGCCCTTCTGTTTTCCTTCACTTGCAGGAAGCTTCTGATCTGCTTGAATTTGCCTTTTCATCCAGTTTGGACCTGAACCTTTGGCCTAAAACAGTATAAATTGTCTAATGGGCCCAGGGTGCCCCAACCCAACCTGAGCATATTATTTGGTATTTTAGATGTTCAGTGCTGTGCTTAGTACTCCCTGTGTATACTCTTTATACACAAAAGCTGCTTTTCCCCTCAGCTTGTGAAGGAAAAAACCAGAATGTGCAGCTTTTTGGATGGAAATAGAAAATGCAGTGTTCAGCTAGCTTGAACCTGTCCTTTCTGGGATAGGAGATGGCTCTGGAGGGTGTTTTTTCTCTTCTAACTTATGAAGCAATTTGAGTCTAATCTACTCCATAATTTCAAGCCTTGTATGATATTTCCCATTTGTTACCCTAATAAGACCAAAGGTAAAATTTTATAGCACATTGTGAGCTGAATGGTCAATGTCTTATTAAGTATCTTTGCTTCCAGGGCAGATGGAAATGAGAGAAGTCTCTTGCAGATTGCAGCCCAATTAATACAATTTATCTAAACATGCTCTGGCTTACCCTGCTAACCCTTCACAGGAAAGTAGAAATTGTCCTTTCTGTGTGTTCTACCTCACAAGAAAATAAGAACAATGCAGGTGGTCAGACAAAAGGCTCACGTAGGCCAGCATCCTGTGTGTGGTATGGATCAGACCTGGGTGGGTTGGCTCTTCTTCAAGCTGTAGAGTCCCAAGGTACTCCTGCTTCTGATGGATTCTTAGCAAAGTAAAGCTTTGCACTGTTCAGAAATAATTTTGGTCTTGTGATCCATCACAGCTGCATGTCTTCATATGTTTTCTTTTAAAGATGACATAAGCAGAAAGAGATGCATTTTTAAAATGTAGATAAATCACGAGTTTCTGACATAGTATCTTGTATTTCAGCCTTGATACCTTTCCTTAGAAGTTCCAAAATTATTTGCTTATTATTTTTGGGTTGCTGCTGAGCTGATGTTTCCAGAATGCTGTGTGTAGTGACTACATCTCTTTTCTGCATTTGAACAGCTAATTCAGAGCCTGTCAGTCTATGTGGAGAGTAATACTCCTTTATTTCAGTGCAATATTTTGCATTTATTAACATTTAATTTATGCTGTCATTTTGCTGTCCAATCACAGTATCTTGAGACTCTTCTGCAGCTTTCGTGTCAGTTGTAATTTTGCCTACTCTTAATTGTTCTGTTTTCTCTGTGTAGTTTGGCATTTCATTACCTCCCTGCCCCCTTCTCAGACCAGTAATGGGTACTTGGACCAGCACAGGTCTTAGCAGAGATGCTTAGGTGATGTCTTAACAGCCTCTCATCGTTGTGACAAATGATTTATTATTTCTTTTATTTCCTTTTTTTTCAGTTGATGATCTGTAAGATGCCCTTGTTTTCTATCCCACCATAGCCTACCTTTTTTAAGCCTCTTCTAGAGATTCCTTGAGACTCTTGCCTGAAGGGTTTGGGAAAAGCCCTGTGTACTGCATCAGCCACTTGCATGTCCCTGCAGACCATGTCCCCTTATTCCATGTACCTGTTAACTCCTTCAGGGAATTCTAACAGATTAGTTGTGCATGACTGCTTTCTGCAAAACATCTGACTCTTTCCAGGTATATAATGCACCCACTCATTCAATTCTTTATTATATTTTCTATCAGTTCTTCTGTATTGAAGTTAAACTCAGTGGTCTGTGTCTTTGAACATTTGGCTTTTTCATGAAATGTTCAGCTGTGGGAAGGCAGTGAAAGAAGTGGAGTATGTTTTGCATGGTATTTTGTGGGTATTGTGTTTTTTGGGGGGTTTTGTGCCACTCTGACCTGTAATGTTACAGTTTTGTTCAGAGTTCTGGGGTCAGGATGAGAAACCATGGAAGCAATGCTTGGGCATCACTGACACATCACCACGGCATTATCACGTTACTCTGCGTGACACTGCCAAGTTCTACCATGAAAATTTTCAAAGCGATGCCCTGGGGTTTACAAGATTGACTTTATCAATGGTAATAAGCTTTAATCTATTTATTGCAAGGAATAAATCAAACACTAGAACTAATGTTGACTGAAACCAAATGTTGTATTACAGTTTTAAGCCTTTCTTGTATATACAATTATCAAGACATAGGGCTGTCTGCATGCCCAGAAAAGGAACTTTAATTTCAAATTTTAAAGGTTCCAGAAATAAATTTACAAGTTGAGAAGATACTTTTGTTTTACTCTCTACGTCTGTGTTCATTGCTCTACAAAACCCTAAGAGAATGCCATTACTGCAGGCTTCTGACGCCAGCATTTGTCACTAGCCTTGTATTGCAACTCTGTTTTATAGAAAATTTAATGTTAGAAGCTTATCTGTATTCTCAGCAGGAGAATCTGAAATATATATATGAAGTCTTGTAATGAAAAGCAGTGTGAGAAAGCTACAGCCCTTGTAAATACCCACTGTGGGAAGGGCTGGCTGGCATTCCAGAATCCTTTTTGTTTTGCTCTCTTGGCGAAGCACCAGGTCATGGTGGGTACCCGTGACCTTGTGTGCCAGGGCTAAGAGAGCTGTCAGTCCTCCCCACTGTGGCAGCAGAAAGCATTTACTCACTAAATTGTCATCTTGTTCTCCAGAGGTTAAGGAAAGTCTTGTCCAGGGGTTATAGGACTGTCAGGTGTAGATCAGCACGGTGTCCAAATTTCGTCTCATCAAGAATTTTCTCTCTGGTCCCCTACGGTGACCTTGCACTTAAAAGGGTCATTTTTTGTAGAAGAATGTGCTGTCCTCTTAATGATGAAACCCGGGCTACCTGTTTTGTGAGTGAGCGGATTTTGAGGCTTGTGTAATAGCCTCAAAATCTTGTGATAAAATTGAAACAGCTAGTCAGTGGAGGACGTGGGCATGAAATTAAATGGTAATTCCACTTAATTTTGTTGTTCTCCCTTCCATTCTATCTGGGATTTGTTGTGCTTCACTTGCAGTTAAAAGTGAAAAAGGTTTTGTCATTCATGGAGCAGCTGCGCTCTCAGTCCTGAGCCATCTTTGGGTGGTGGCACCTGAAAGAAAGAAAATTTCCACAGTTCCAGTCATTTTGTCCCAAGAAGGCAGAGCCCTGAGTGTGACAGCAGCTCGACACGTTCCTTGACGTTGCTCTTGGTGGCAGGAGTAGTTCACAAGTGCAAACTGTCTGTGTTGCTGCCCTTGTGCTGTGTCCTCAAAGCTGAGGTGGGTGGCTCTGGTCACTCCTCGCTGTGCTGGGTCACTGTTTGTGCACCTCAAGAAGCCCGCTGGCATTGCTCCTTGGGTCTTGCAGCACGTGAAATTCAAGTCTAGGTTTACTCCAAATAGGTGGCTGCTCCATGGGCCATCTTTCCAATCACGTATGCCTTAATCTGATGACAAGGAAAGATGATTTTTTTCCTCCACACACTCCTCTCACTAAGGCGCTTGAGCAAAATCGTGTTTGCACTCCTGTTTTCTCTCAGCGCCTTAGAGGGAGTCATGGGTTTGTTTTAAGAGGACTCCCAAAGGCAGCGAGATGGAAAGAAAGTTAACAGAGGCAGTTGTGAATCTCAAGAAGTTCAGTTGAGCTCAAGATAGAGATGAACCTGCAGTTGTCAGTGCACTGTTTATGCCTCCAGCCAGCCAATGTTGGCCTGCTCCACTTAATTTCAGAGCCAAGTTTTGTCCTTAGGCTGTATTTTATGATTGCCCATACAGGTGACCACTGGTTTAACTGTCCCTTTGTACAGAGAGCGGAAATTTTGTGGGCAGGTGGAAATAAAGCCTGAACTGTGACTCATTCTTGAGTGAGGTGAGTTAGGAGCACGTTTCAGAGAAACAAGAGAAGGCAGCTCACCTGCTTCTGAGAAGGCCTAGAGCTTTGTGGGAGCTGAGGGGAAATTCTTGTTGCTCCATTCACAGAGATTGAGAGAGCCCACTTTGGGTTAGCAGGGTTACTTGTGCAGACAGTTCATGGTGCTTGAGCCTTGCTGGTGCTGCAGTGGCTTGGAAGGATGACAGGTCCCAGAAGCATCAGCATCTCTGTGTGAAGAAACCCACCAGCTTTCCTTCATCAGACTTGTGATGTCTTATGGAAAAATTCAAATGTTTCACTGGGGAGAAACCACTGAACTAATTTTCATTATTACAATGCCTTGATTTCCCACTTTGAAGTGTGCAGGGCTGATGGCCATGTGTGTGAGCACTTGCTTGTTCCAGGCTGCCCTGCCCAGCTGTTGGCAGGGCTGGGCAATGCCCTGGCAGCTGCCTTGGCATGAGGTGTGTTGGATGTAAGCTGCTTTTTCAGGGTGCTGCATGAATATTCACTGTGTGCCAGGTGCTGGAAGGTGCCTTCGATCACATCTGATCTCGCTGGGTTTCATTGCTCTTGTGTAAATAAAAAATCGTTGCCTCAGGTTTTTTACACAGCAGGGCTGATATTGGCAGTGGTGCCTTGTTAAAATGAAGGAGTGTCTGTCTCATTACAGATAATGTGAGCCCAACCTGCATTTTCTGCTTTGTGACAATCTACTGCACCATAAAAGTCCAGTGAGAGTTATGTGCAAGTTCAGAACTTCAGTACTGTTTCTCAAGAACTGAGAGTGTTTGTTAGTTGGGGAGAGGTGAGGATCTTAGATTTGCTTTCTTTTTAATTGTACAGTAATGTAAGAGTTGTTTCAAAGGGTAGACATGCCAAGGACAGAAACAAGGAATTACGAAATCTGACTGATGACTGTTTTTTTACAACGTGATTTGCATCCATGTTCTCTGGTTTCGTTTCCACACATCCTGTCAGCATGAAGTTTGCTTTGTTCATGTTTATGGCAAATATATGTATCTTTGTCTGTACTATTTTTAGAGGCTGAAAGATCAAGCATATGAATACAGTGTGCTGCAGATAGTAAATGTATAATTTATGCTTGTGGATGGTTCAGGGTATCGTGTACTTTTATAACAGCATTGCCCTCTCCAAAAATGAGACAAAACTCTTGAAACTGTTAACAAAACTCTTGAAAATGTTAACATTACAGTTAAGCAAGAATTAAAAGCAGTATTAGGTGTCCAAATCTCTGTAGCATTTACTGAAAGCAGCATGGCCAATAGCTGTAGACACATCCAAGTTCAGATACCTAATTTGGGAGCCTCATGGCCACATACAGTCACCAGAGCTGCCGCGGGGTGATTCAAAGCTCTGAATTTAGAGCCTGATTCTCTCCTCTTGACTGTGTGAGGAATTGAGTTTCTTGACTTAACGTTTAAATTAGCTGCTCAGACTGAATTGATTCTCCACCTCTCCTCTCTGCTTGCCTTTTGCTGTTTCCTGATTCCTTTCTCTTGTTTTTAATTTTTCCTCTTTGAAAATTACCTAGTTAGTGATAATGGATATGGATAGTGGATTGAAGTGATGGAAGATACACCTGAGGAACTGAGAATGGAAGCACTTTCCTCTTTATTGAAAAATTGCATCTTGTTTCCATTTTGAGCCTTGGTAGGTCTGGCTTTGATTTTCAGACACTGGAACTCTGCTAGATGAGGGAGCCCCATGGCAGGAGATGTACTTTCCATGTGCAGGAACTAACTAGCTGTAATTAGGTTCCTTCTTCACCTTTTCACTCATAAATTAAATATCCTTAATTCCTTTTTTTTATTTTTTTGTCTCAGGCATTTCATTCTGATTAATAACCAAGTATGTTAATACTATTAAGCTGTTCCAGCCTTAGTGTATTTTTATAAGCATTGTGCCAGTGCTCTGCATTAGTGATGTACCTAGAAAATATGGGAGGGATGACGGAAACTTTTGGTGTGGGGACACTACAGAACTCCCTGTAGTGTTAGGTTTGAGAGGAGGTGGGAGTTGGTGGACATCCAGTGTTGATTGTGCATTGAAGAGAAGTCCCCAGTGCTGTGGGGTCAGTGATTGCAAGAAGCCCCAAAGGGGAAAACAGAGCACTTGCCACAGGGAAGGCAGCTGGAGGGAGGCAGGAAGGGTGTCACAGTAGCTTCCTCTTAATTTTTGTCTTTTCTGTCTTGCTGGTGTCATTGAGAAACTTCCTGGAGGGAAGAAAGAAATGGAGAAAGAAATGGGTTGGTTTCTTTTTTTTTTTTTTTTTTTTTTTTTTTTTTTTTTTTTTTTTTTTTTTTTTTTTTTTTTTTTTTTTTCAGGCTTTTTTTGTCCTTCCACAAAAGCCAGAATTGTTTTTGCTGTGTATAACTGGGATTTAGTAATGCTGTTTTTTGGCTTGCCAGCTGGAGAGACCCAGAAGGGAGTAGCTCCTCTGCCCCAGCCTACCTCTGCAGCCTGGGCTCTTTTCCAAAGGCAGGAATACTTTTCTGGTTATCCCATTCTCAGGAACAGCTGAGCTCTTCTTCTGTTTGCAAAGGCAAGAGTTCCTTTTCTGTCACACTCATTTATTTTGAGTAGAGACAGTGAAATCCCAATCTTCTTTTGTGTTTCCATGGGACTGGATGACAGAGCCGTCATGTTCAGGGGAAGGAGGCTCAGATAAAGCAGCTCTGGGTTCCTGTGCCTGAATTCCCCCCTGCACAGTGCTCTGTCCTCTGTGGTGGAGACACAAGTGTGTAAGGACCAAAATCAAGATTCCTGAGCAGGCTGCAGACTGAGCAAACCATTTCTTAGTTTCCTGTCTTTTTTTTCCCCTCCCCAAATGGTACAAAGGTGTGGAACAAGCCATGTGGAAACTGATCTGCATTTCCATTAAAACCAGATAAAAACAGAAGTGAAAGTTAACATTCAGCTTTTTAGTGAAGCTGAGAGAATAACAGCATTGCCATTAGGATCACATAAAATAAAGGTCAGCACACCAAAAATATTGGGATGTCAAATCAATGAAAGTTATGCAGAAGGTGACCAGTCCATGCTCTGGTTCACTTTCTGTTTGCATCCTGGCTCATGCAATTTTCAAGAGTTTATTTTAGCTATTTGCATGGGTTTTAATTTTTTTTGTTGTTGCCTTTTAAACTCATCTAGGCCGGAAATACTGTGTGTTCCCTTCAATAAGTTTTTGCTAAGCATGCCTGGTGTTTAGTGAATAATAATGATCAATAACAGAAAATTAAATCCAAGAGTTGTCTGTTTCTTCGTCTAATTAACCCTGAGAATTATCTCCCTGTGTTACAGCCCTCTCAAGCAGGATGAGTGAGGTGCACAGGTAGCTTTAGTCATAACATGGTACAAGCAGCTTAGAACATGTTTTGATGGCTCTTTAGTATTTTGGATCAGTAATACTTTTTTGGCAGCATCGAATGTGGGGAATGCATAATCTTTCTGAGCAGCCAATTAAAATAATGACTTGGATGGCAAGTTCCTCTCCTTTTTCCTCCTGTGTATGGCTGTACCCTTCCCATCAAAGAAGTTGTATCTTAATTGGCAATCCCCCTGCATCTGCTCACTCCATCACCCCCTACAGAGAAGCGCAGGGCTTAATTAAAAGGAGTTTGTGTTTGTTTATCCCTGGAATTTCGCTTGTGCTTTTGCAGAGGTTTCAAAGGCACATGCGTTTATAGAGACCTTTCTAGGTAATTAATCTTATAATATTATTCCTTTAGGCTGAGTTCACAGGAGATGAGAAGAAACCCCAAAGTTGCCAAACTTAGTATGGGTGCTGGAAAGGGACCCTTCAGAGGAGCCAGTGCTCCTGTGAGGGTGATATAACCCCCATGAAATGTGGTGGTTTTGCTGCATCATTCCTCCAGCGTGCTTCTCCTTCTGAAGGAGTGGCTGTTTCTAGAAGTGGCAAGGTAAATCTGTCATCAGAGAAACTTTAATTCGTGGCCACTCAAATGAGCTTTACACAGGGGAATGTTTTCTAATGATGAAAAATACTGAAATCAGCAACTCATTTCTTCTAAGCCTATAGTTTTATAACACTGTCTCAGGCCCTTTGGAGTTATGTCGTGTCTTTAAGTCTCTAAATTACTTGCAGAGGACTGCATACTTTTGTCATCAAGGTTTTTGTTGAAATCACCGCTGAAGTGCAGTGGGATCCCCTGAGACAAATGTGAAGTTCTTCACTTGGCCTCAGATACCAGTGGTCTGGAAAATACTGCTTTTCATTTTAAGAGAAAATGAGTTGAACGAGGTTCTTGGGAGCAGCATTTTCCCAATGCCATGGCTTTTCTGTTACCTCATATCCTTCCTTTGTTCTGCCCAAAGGAAGGCACATCGCCAGGGATCCACTGGCTGGGCTTTGGGAACTGCTTAGGGAGCACAGTCATCCTGCCAGGCTCTTGCTAGGATTGGACTGACCTTGAGCTGGGAAAGCTGCTCTGTTACCCACATCTTGCCCATCTCTTCTCAGGCCAGGTTCTGCTGAGGGGTTCAGCTTCTGCCATGCCAGACGTTCTATGGCTTCAGCCCTCTGTGAAGCTGAGGGATGTTAGTATTTCACACCACTTGGATTTAGGAGGTGCTTAAAATCAGATGATAAAATGTCTAATCATTCTGAATTGGGTTTCTTCCCCCTCTTTTTCTTCCCCCTGCCAGTGGCTTGCTTGCCAAGGCTGAAATAAAAGGCAGTGATGGCACAGTTGTGACTGGTAGCAGTGGCACATATATATTTCATAAACTCGTAAGGGACAGTGTTGGAGTTTATCTTGCATGAAACAGTGCTGACATCTCATGATTGGAACCATGCTACGTAGATAGGCAAGGAGTAGTCGTGCGTAACTGTGGCTGCTCTGGCGTGGTTTGAAATGTGTGCAAAGTTAGAAATGTCATTTGAATAGAAAGCTGCTGAAAAAAGCCAGCTTGGGATTGACTCAGTGATGTCCTTTCGCATTGACTTTCAGGGCGCTTGGCACAAAGCTGTGGTTTAGTCCCTTCTAGACTTTGGCAGTAATGGACCACGAGCACAGCATGCTCAAGGGGACAACAACAAAAAGAAATAGTGAAATTGAATTTATGCTGGTGGTATGGGCCAGAAATAAAGCTGGTGGATAGGTTAGTGAGAGTTGCAGTACTTACTCTGCCTCCACTGGTTCATTAAATACAATGAATCTAAGCAAAAAAGGTCGCTCTCCTGCTTTCCCTTAAGTTCAGAGTGATCTTGCTAAAGTGGTCCTATATTGAGCTCTCTGGTGTGTGGTAGGAGCAGGGATTGGAGCATAAAGTAGAAAGTATTTAGATATGATGTACTGTAAGCTGCATTTCTGCTCCCCTGAGCCAGAGAATTTAACTGCATGTCTAACGTAGTTAGTGCAGAGGCAAATCAGTCACTTGCTGTGCTCACTTGGGTGGGGGAGGAGGAAGTCAGAAATCAAAACGTGAATTGCCTGAAATTTTGGTGGTATTTTCAGTTTCGTTTTTTATTTGTTTGATTCCTAGGAATTGGGGAGAGAGGGTGTAAAGAGAAGCTCTTTGGGAGTGGAGGTGCTATAAAAGGAATAGGAAACCATTGAACAAATGGATTTTCTGTTTGCTTTGTGCCCTCTGCTTTTCAGTTCCATTAGGACACATTAGACTCATGAAGGTGACCAGCGCAATTGTCTCAACGAAGATTTCTGCAAGGAGATAAAAATAAATAAGTTAGCAAAGAGTGACTGGAAAGACCCTACCAATTACCAGTTCTTCAACCTCCTTACTTAATTTTCTTGTGAGCTAATATGATAGGAGGAGGAGGAACACACCTTCATCAGAATGCTGCACAGGAGAACAGGGTTGCTATTAAAAGCCCAATAATGACTTGTATCGGTTTATGCAGATTTGCTCTGCTGGGTTACTCTGTGCCTGGCACTTGGCAAAGCACAGATAACATTTAAATCAGGCAGTAAGTGTAATTAAGTACTACCCTTCAGCGCATCTCTCCTTTTAAGACATTTTTATACACCGTGATTTAGAATATGACAATTGGGTGAGATTAAAGCAGCAAATTGTGCCTATAAAACAAGCCCTGAGAATAGCAAGGGACTGTAAAATTTTATAAAGGGGAATACAGCACATGCCTCCAATCTGATAAAACTTTTGTGAGCTGGGAGATTAACTGTGAAATACAAATAAGATGATACAGTATGCGTAGCATTCAGATTGTAAATTACTTGTTATTGTAATAACTTATTCCTTCTACCAGGAGATTTCTTACTTAACTTTTCCAGGAAATCTCGCTGTGTCACTGGTTCATTAACTACTGCAGGTGTGGAGAGAAGGTGGGAAGTCAGACAGCAGCGATGTCCCTGTGTGGTGTGAATGTAGCGCAGAAGATCATCTGTGCTGAAACACACGCAGTCAAGCTTGTGATTGGTTTCTTCCTCAGTTTCAGTGGAGTTGTATTTGCAAAGTGAAAAAAAAAATCCCTACCTTATTTCAAATCCTTAATGAGACCCATTGGAAGGTTTTCTTGGGGAACAAAACCGTTGATTTATGTGAGAAGTGTAAAATGTTGTTTTCTGTGGGGCTTGACTGTGTTTGGCCAATTGGGTTCTGCTGCGCTTCGAGTGCTTCTGAGCATCTTCATCAGCTTCGCTTGGCACACCTGAAAGAAAAGGCTGTGAGCCTTTTAGAAGCTTCTTACTTAATTTGTAGCTCTCAAATCTCGTGGGCCACAAGTCACCTCCACACATCACACCGAGGTTGTCACTGATAGCAGGTGAAAGGCAGTGACTCCCATGGTATCACTGGTCCCAGAGGCTTCTGCTATTCATCAGCTGTTGTGTTATGACATTGCCCTTCACAGTCTTATTGATCTCACATATTCTCCCTTTCTTTTCCATTCACACTAATCCTCCCTCATTCAGTCTTGCAATGCTTTCTTTAGATTTTTTAAATTGATCTCTTAATTGCCCTTAATTGATAACTTCACTGTCCTTTATTAAGAACCATAGAGCCTGAAGATATTCAGCTTAAATGTCTGGTGAAGGCATGCAGAACCCAAAAGCCCTCTCGTTTCTTCCCAGCTGTATTAGCTGTAGAGAGAAATTGTGTTGCATTGAGCCCATTGCATGTCAGTCACATTAAAAGGAAGATTGTGCATGTTGAACAGGGAGGAGGATGATGGCTGGATTTCTTACTGTCTCATATTCTCTGACCACCTTTGCTCTGCATAAAAGAACCCAAACAACTTTATGACACTTAGTTTTAATGATGTATTATATAAGGAAATAGTAAAACTGGAAGGAGAGGTTTGAATTATTCTGGAGGAGAGTATCACATTTCAGTAACAGGACAGTTGGGTTTTAAAGGCTGAGCATCACCGCGTTATGAACAAAATATAAGGCCAAGCCACGGACAAATAGCAGAGTGAGGAAGGAAATGGAGAAGAAATAAGTGGGAGCCTCTGGTGAAAATATAGCTGCAGGGGCATCCAAGCGTTTTGGGGGCACATGTCATGCTCAGCCCTTGTTTTGATGGGGCGATGTTTATATATATGTATTGCTTTTATGCTTGACTTCCTTTTGACTTTTGGATTATTATTCAGTGCCATATTTATGTTTGAGATTGTTTTGATATTGTTAGGGAGATGTCAATACTTCTGAATCAACATTAAAAACATTCTGGTTTATAGAAACGTTGACCTTTTCTTCTTGCTTGGTTTGAAAAGTCAGTTCAAAATGGCAAGGTTTTGTACAGAATGGAAATTCCCTTTTCTGTGTGAAGCAGGTACAGCCAAAACAGGTGCTCGTCCCACCACCAGTCCAGTCTTTCATCATATCTTGTTTTTCTGGGGAAGATGGGAATTTACTTCTCCAAACCCTGTTGCTGCTAGATGTCCAGGAAGGTCCTGAGTGGGTTCACTGCTGCTGCAGTTCCCTCAAATCACACCATCAGTGTCTTGCTGAATCTAACCAGAACAGTTAAAACATTTCAAAACATCTGTAGGAAGTCATTAGCGTAGAAAACACTTTTGCAAAGGGAAGTCTCAAATGTTCTAGGCGGTGTTCTGACAGGCTGTCAGTGAGCAGCACGTCTCTCCTGATCCCGGTGGGATGGCAGCTGCCTCTCACACCCCTGCACCACGGCTGCTGCAGGCGGAGCCCCGGGGAACTCCAGGCTGGGTCTCAGTTCACGCTGGATCTGATCCATCTTGGCCTCCTAATTTGCCCAGCAGCCGAGTTCACAGCTCGCTGAATTGATGCTCGAGTAAGTTTTTCCCCATGTGATGACATCATTACCAATTTTTGCCCATCCCAGTGTCCACACTTCTTTGCTTTTTGAGTGATATGAACCCACAGCCTTTCATTAGACGTGTTCTAATGGAAGCTTTTGGTGATAATAAACTGGTCTTTGGGATTTTGCCTCTACTGTTGGTATGTTTGTTGGTGCCTGTGGTCTGTAGCAGAGAATTGCCCAGCCCATAGTGAACTTCGGGGTGAGCTGGACCACAGTTGAAACTGCAATCTGAGAGTTGCCTGCGCTTGTTTGTTTGACTGGGGCCAGAATCCTTTAGTATTTATTTTTTTTCTCTGTTTCTACCCAGGTTTTGCTGATACCTCTTGTTGCTTAATCTGCCTTTCAGAAGCATCAGCTTAATTTTTTGCATAAGAGCTTGTAGGGAGTTAGCACAGAAACTAGTGGAATATTTGTTCTGTTTGGAATGCGAAGGGCCTCATCTCAAAATGTGATCTATAAACTGTATTTGACTTATCTGTATACTTTAGTATTAAGATTCGTTTTCTTGTTTGAATTGGTTTATAATTGGTCTATGGGGATGGCCGTGCTTGTTGATTAAAAACCAAAACAAGCAAAATAAGGTATTTTCTTCTCTAAGTAATGCTTATCATTTTTTAACTTTACATTGAAAGGTCCTGAGAGTGAACAGAATGGGCAGAGGTTAAATAAAGTGAACTGCTGTGCTTTAACTTCGGCGAAAATGCGCAGCTTTAGGAATGCCAGTATTCCACCTCAGGTAGGGATTTGTAGGTCCAACCCTGTTAAATCTAATGGGCGTTAAGCAAGCAAATCCTCTGCTCACAGATGGGGAAAATGGAGCTATTAATTGAAACTGCTGCTCAGCAATGCAAATGGTTATTTTCAGCTTTCCTGAGCAAGCATGTGAGCACTTCTGTGTTTGGGAATTCTTTTTAATACTGCTGGGCTGTGTTGCTGCTCTGATTGGGACTCCTGTTTGGGCTGAAGGGTTAAATTAAATGCATCTGGGGTGCCCTGTGTCAGCTGGGCCATATGAAGAGATACCACATTACTTATCCTGGGCTACATCAAAGGAGCTTCTGACTTGTGAATGATGGACTGATTGAAACTTCACAGTGCTGATGTGTGGGACTGCACCCTGAATAACTTTTCCTGCTGCCCTGAGGCCATCCCCCCTCAAAGTATTTCATGGCTTCTTGAAGCAGTTGTGTTGCTTGAGGGAAGACTTGGGAAGTGATGGTTCTGAAAAATGTCAGTGTCAAATTGTCTAGCATGGTCATTCCTTTATGTATAGCAGTGATTTGTCAGGGATTCTTGCTTAATTAAAGGCTTAATTAACTTAGATTAAGCATAACTATTATATTATTTTAAAAATTTAAGAGGATCAAGACTAAAAATACTGATGGCTCAGGTGTTCTTTGGCTGAAAAGCCAACAGCTAATGTGATTTGTCGTTGTGAGCTGCACTTGTCTCATAAAATTATTTTGGTCTTTCATTCTCTGTAATGCTGTAGCTTTTGGCAGGTTTTTGTCCTCTGAGATATTTCTGCATTAAATAATGTATTCCATTAAAACTTGAATAGTTTGTGTAGCTTGGTTAATAGTTGATTTGTGGATTAGGTAAATAGGTACCGGAAGTACACATGAGGCATGGTACAAAGTCAGAACTTAAGGAAAAAGTTACTCTGTTTCGAGATCTATGCTTGAAAGCTTCTGCATTAAACCTTTGTGCCCCTCCTCAGTCCAGAAAAACCATTCTGTGTTTGTGGGGGTGTTTTCATTTTTTTGGGATTTTTTTAAATTATCACGTGATGGTGGGGATGAAGTTTTTTCTGAGTAATTCACTGTACTGTCTGCATTTCAGCAATAAAACCTCTGTTCAGTGCTAGGTTGTGAGTCCCTTGAAGTCGCCAATAAATCATTTCTCTTAAATATCTTCTTTATTACTTAACAGTCGTGCTAAGACTGAATTCTGTAATCATATAAAAGCATATTATCTGTTTCGGGGAAGAGCAATGGCAACAAAATGTGCTGCTGGATCTTCTCTTCAGGGCTTGATGCTGCTGTGAAGGACTGGATTCAGAGGAAGGAAAGGAAGCACAAATGAATATGGTATTTGCGTCCTTAATAGTCTGCTTTTCTTTCTTATTAAATAAGAGAAGTCAAATGTTAGTTGAGGTATTATGATATTATCGTGTATTACCTACCTACCGCTGCAAATTAAACTGATGTTGTTGTTCTGTAATCTCTTTTGAAGAAGCTGTGTTTGGAAATAGGGGTCATTAAAAGCCCAGAAAGTAATCCAACAACCCAGACAAGTGTTTTGGCACACTCGGGTTCCCTGGATTTTATTAACGCTAGTTGCTACCTATCATATGAGGACAAAATTATTTTTACCTTGGAATCTCTGATGAACAAATCATGGACTAACTCAGCAGTGCTGGGTTAATGGTTGGACTCAATCATCTTAAGGGTCTTCTGCCGTGTAAAGAATTCTGTATCTGTTTCAAATGAGGCCCTCTTTGAACGGCTTTCCTGTAAGATTGAAGGCAAACAGCAGTAGATCTGGAGAAGCACCTGGCCCACTCTCTCATGTGCTGTTTTTCTGAGAAAAATCCTTGTTATGTGCAGGCAAAGCACCAACACCTTGAACCCTTTTACATTTGAACACATTTATGCAGCCATGTCTGAGCAATGAGACTGGGGTGGAAAGGAGAAGAAATAAATGTATATTTCATCTCAGAGAAGCCTTTGAATGTGAAAGGATGGAAGAGGCATTAGGTATATTGGGAGAAAAAAAAAACACAGCGGAAAGTCATTTTGGAGTTTACATCAATGCCATTAAACCTGGAAAAAGAAATTCCTTCCTGTGCTGTGTGCTTGCTCCTCAGGCTGTGCCTCTCTGAAGAGGCATCTGGCAGAGTGAGCATCGTCTGGGTGTCTGTGCAAGTGTTACTGTGCCATCGAGAGCGAGCCACTAGCATAGGACCAATATTGAAAGCCTCAGCAATGGCATGGCTCAGATGGATTTCCTGCCTGGAGAAGTCTGAGAGAAGAGTGCAGCGGGTTATCTGTTTTGTCTCCAAGCCATACTTATTTCCGGTATGGAAGTGTATTTCATAATCTTCAGCTGAAACGTGAAGTAAAACTGCACCTGCAGTTGGTTCAAAATAAACAGTTATTTATTATCATCGTCACTGCACTAGGGCTGAGTGGTCAACATTTCTGGGAAGTAACGTTTGGTTAAAAAAACCCTCTCCTTGAATGTGCTGAAGACTGAGTCAGACTAGCAAAACCCTTCGTGTGTCTGTACTTAATGCCAAATCAGACAGACCAAACTACTCCTGCTTCTCTTTATCAGTGTTGCTATAAATTAAATGAGTCATTCTTGTCTAATTGTTGGTGCACACAGGGACCAGCTGTTCTTCCTCCTCATCTTAGTCACTTTACACATTTGATGGTGGTTCTTTCATGCTTTCCTGGTCTTCTGTTTTCTACACTGCTTGTTTGGTTATTTGTTTCATTTAAAATGAACTAGCATGTTGGTGTGTTTGGAGTGCCTTCTGCTGTGCTTTCCCTGGTTTGACCCAATCTGTTTAATGAGCAGTGCATGAAACTGAACACTGTGTGCCATCCAAAGTTGCCTTGGTGCTTAGGAGATGTTTTGACATGAAACATGGATTAGATGACTCCTGTGTAGTGTTTGTGGTAGCAGCAATTCAAAAAAAGCACGATCCTAAGCACTGCAAAGAATTTGAGCTGTAGTAGTCCAAAGGCACAATATTGCACATTCTCTAGGCAGGAGAGGGTCTCCAGAAACTTAAATCTGAGGTGGGAGGTTGGGTATGTCTTTTAAATCCAGGTACCTGTGTATTTTACACAATACAGAAAAACTCATTGGGCAGTTCTGCTGTTGGGTTTATAATTTCTGCTTGAGCCAGAACATGGTGTTCTGAAACACATCCACCCTCTTCTTAAACAGATGCCATGAAGAAACATTTCCAAAAGGAGCATTTAAAAAAAAAGGGGAGGGGAAGACATCCCATCCTTGCAATTATTCAGTGCCTGTCTGTACCCTGTGGGCTGGCTCAGGACACCTGGCAGTGTGTTAGCAGCTACACCGATCATAAACTGAAGAGAAATGGACATTTTTGAGCCAAGAGAGCAGAACTGCAAGTATGTTTATTTTCAGAGGGATCATAATGCCAACTGGCAGAGCAAACTTGGCTAGGTGAAGGGTCTGGTGCGGCTGCAATAAAACACAAGGATACTGAATTTAGCAAAGGAGCAACAGGAATTATCACTGGTATTCTTGCTGGGGAGTACAGATGCAGTCTGGCATTTTATCAGCGTAATCTTAGTTTCAACTTCATGAATAAAATTTAATACAGGGAGTCTGGAATAGCCGGTACTGGATTTATACCCAGAGCGCAGGTACATTTAATTTCAGTAAGTACATTGTGCTCCTCCTCATCGTTTGTGTAATTTGAATGCTAACTGTTGTTTAGTCATCAAGTTTTGATCTTCTGTAGAATTTCTCTGGCATAAATAATATGTTATGGTATTTCTTCCTGTGTAAGATTCTCCTCAAATAAAAACATGGATTAGTTTTTGAACTCTTGGTGAAATGTCTGGATATGTTAGATGGGCAGAATTTGTGCAGTAGCTTGTTTATTAAAAAATGGAGTCATACTGTAAATGTTTATTCTTACGTTTTGCCACTAATTTGGACTGGACTGTGGTTCATGCAGGTCTGCACAGTGACAAGTAAAGACTGGATGGTGACAGGCTTGCAGTGCTCTGTGCCATCCAGATGAGCGGGCATGGCACGGCCCACTGCCGGCGGGGAATTTGCCATCTCTGGTGCTGGAGGGTGTTTCTGTGCAGGGCACTCGCAGGCTGGTTTAGGGTTGCTGCTCTGGGATTAACTGGAAGGCAGCTCCAGTCATGACGCACATGTCACAAGCTGAAAACTTGGCTCCAAGCTGCTGCTTAAATCTATTTCCAAATTCACAGTGGTTCTGCAAAGCTCGAAATCCCACCGATTTCCCTGGGTGCGTTCCTCTGCAAAATTCTGAGTGAGTGCTCCCTGAGTCGGTGGAGCTGAGCAGATTGCGTGAGGATGAGACAACCTGGCTGGATCTCCTCCAGAGAAAGGGGGCTGAGTGCTGGCAAAGTTTCCCACGTGTTCACTGGGGAAGAGTGTTGAATGCTCAGGGAGTTCGCTGCAGTCCTGTCCCGTCGTTAAAAAGGATAGTCAGAAATAGAGGGAAATCTGCTCATGCACTGGAATCTCAAACAGAACAACTGCGCTGTCCTAAAGAAAGGAGAATTGCAGACCCTGAAGGCAGAGCAGTAATCTTTAGGAAAGATAATCAGCTTTTGTGTTAGCCATCATCAGCCCAGAGGGGAACAGTTTTTGCAGTTCACCTCCACTTCAGCCAGTAGGTATCAATGTATGGATTTAATTGTAGTTCAGTTGATGAGAACATTAGATAACTGAAGAGCCTGTAGGTACAGCTCACACATTTCAGGTTGAAAGAGCAGGTTTTGTAAAATTCCCACCTAGCTGTTCCTACCTGGCAAGTTCCATAAAAATATTTTTAGACTCTTAAAAGACTTCACAGTGCTCTTCATATGTGAGAAAATTTCTTTAAGCAGACCATTTTCCTAATGATGGCTACTCTATGGCACTCTGCTTTCAGTTCCAAAATGCACATGGCTCAGAAAATGCATTTTAACTGTATTTCATATGTTTTAAATTGATTATTGGTACCGTTGAGCATTCTGGAAAAGGACTTTCTCTATAGTGCAGATAGGGAAGAGAAGAAAAATACCTGATAATGAAACATTCCTGTGAGCCCAGTGACAGTATGTGGTGTCTGGTTTTGACCTCTTCTAACCCACATCCCTGTGCTCTTATCTTTCTTTTAGATTCTCCTCTTTTCTTCAGTAAAGCTCATCACAGGAAGAGCTTTGGAGGAAATCTCTTTTGTAATGTAGGTCTTTGAGGGCTGGAAGGGAAGTGGTGTGGGATGTGTGCCATAGTGGAAGAGCAGCTCTGGGTTCATACCAAGCTTGCAGTCCTTTTTAACCCTGTGAGTTACTGGGTTTCACAGCTCGGTGCATACAGACGTCATGGTTGTATTTAATGTCTCAGCCTGTGAGAGGCTGGAAATTCTGTACTGGAAGGTCACTGCTGATTATACTTATTTATGATTGTATGGTGGAGCACTTTTCCCAATGCAGTTACTGCTCTTTCTGTCATACTGGCATCTGTGAGCAAGAGTTTTATTTCCTCATGCCAGGTCTTGTCCTGGTGCATGCTGAGAGATGCTCACTCCCTTTGCAATGTCCGTGGGAGGAGTTGTGGAGAAGAGGCCTTGCCCAAAGCTGGTTTTATCAAAGCCAAACCCCTTCCATTAGGGAATTTGCTCGTGCTAGTGACTGTGGGAACACACAGGAAAACATCATGGCCAAGGAGCAAAGCCCCTTTATTAGGTGAGTCAGTGAGTCCCCATGAGATGTGTTGGATGCACAGCTGTCCTTCAGCCTGACAGCTCCACTGACAGTGTGCTGTGTTTTCAGCTTGGTGAAGGTGCAACTGCTGCATCTCCCGGAGTCCCAGTCACTGCTCAGGGATCAGTCCCAGGGAGGGAAAAAGGGAGGTCTGGTGCAGATGTAGGTCCCCATGTAGATCCCAGCCCAAGGGGATCCCTCCTGTGCCCTGTGTTTCCACCAAGGTCTTTGTTAGCGCTGCACTTTCATTCCCTGCTTTTTGGCACGCTTAAATCAAATTAAAAGCAAGAGCAGAGTTTCAGCAGACGTCTGGTTTAGGTCTGGTCCTTCATCATTTGCAGTCTAAAATGCCCCGTAGGAAGCTAATGCTTTATGTAGACCAACTGCAGTCCCATTTGCTATACAGATAATAATAAACCCTGAGATTAGTGAAGGTTCTTTTCTGAATTAAAATATCACTTTGGGGAAAAGCTGTCTGTCTTCACTTGCTGTTGTGCATAGTCAGTGTCTTTTCCAGCTTGGATTTCTGCCAGAGCTCTGGCTTAGGGTTTTCTGCTGACCCTTTATGGGTTCTTGTTAGTGTTGCTTGGGTGCATGAAGAAACTGCAGAGTGCTCTTTCAGCAGGGGTGGGGTTAATAAGCTGTAGTAAGAGAGAGTCCAGCAAAGGTTTGGTTTAAAGGGACAGTATTGAGAAATGGAATAATTATTGAATTGTGGGTTGCTTTATTTTAAATGTGGCTGTGGTAACTTGTTATGCTAAGAATTCCTCCCTCCCCCTCCTTTTTTTTTTTTTTTTTTGCTTATTGTAGATACTCAGCACAATTTTCAAAGCTAAACCCAGTTCAGTGTAACAATTCCTTGGATAAGTATCTGGCCTCTAAAATAAAAAAAAATAAAACCTGAAACCCCTCTTATGCTGTTTGATGCGTAAACTGGCCTCGCCCTTCAGCTGCTTCCCTGGATCTTTACCCTGGGGCAATGCTGCAGTTTTGAATCTAAGGGAACATTGAATGTTTTTTTCCTTTCTAGAAGAGGTGTACCCATCCCTGACTGCACAGCCTGTGAATAACACATGGAAGTTTATTTGCTTGTGTGTGGGAGGGATCTTCACTTCCCATTCAACATTGGTCCTATTCTTTCTCTTGCATGTGGCCCCTTTTCCTCTCCTCTGTCTTTTTTGTGCACCTGAGCAGGACATGAATTCTCTTGCTTTTGCCAGTCGGGGGGGCTTTCCAAGCTCAGTGTGTCACACATTCCTGAATTTGGCTTGATACACATTTTTTCATCTTAACCTTTTGTTGAGGGCACTGAACCACTGTGGTGGTGTTGAGCAGCACAAGGGGGGCAGATGTTCCCCCACAAAGAAATGGGGGTGATTGAAGAGCATCTCACCAGTGCAGGTGGGAAAGGGCTGTGGCTACAGGCACTGCCTTCACAACAGAGCTTTTTTTTTGTTTTTGGCCTCGTGACCAATGCATGTTGCAGGTGCTGGTGTACATCTCTGAACATCAGACTGATGGACTTCTTGCAGATCCACCTGCATTCCAGCATATGGAACCAGCACCTTTTCATTTAGGTGGCAGTCTTAGCCTCAGTGTGGATGAGGGGAGGCTGTGAATTTAGAGCCAAGTGAGTTGGAGAAGCTCTTTTTTAGTATGTGCAGAATTAGTTTGATTGATCATATTTGACACCAGTCAGGGAAGAGAGAGGTATTCAGGCTGAGAGAGCAAGAACACATTCCAAGTTGGTTTTCTCTTCTGTATTCTCTGAATATGATGAATATTTTTTCCCCTCAGCTGTCATAGTCTTCTAATAAATGCTTTTCCTCTATTAAATTTTTAAAAATGAGATCCTCTCTGTAACAAAATCCACATTTTAAAAATAACTTCTGTGATGTACTTTTATGGTGGCAATTTCAAAGCCTGTGGAGATGGTGCTGGAAGATGCTTCTAATCTAATAATGAAATGTGTATAGCACACACGGAGAAGAGAGGAATAACTGGAATCAGCTTATTTTTCTTTTCTTGTTTTCTTGCTTCTTCAGCTATTTCTGGATCTTCTCCTTTTAATTGCAGGACAGAGCTGAGGAATGTAGAATTGTAGCTGTCAGAAAAACTAGAAGAAAAGGTCTATTTCTATAATCTTGTGGCTTCTTCTGTTTCAGAAGCCTGCTGAAATCACTGCATCCTCATTTCAGAAAAGAACAGAATAGTCTGCTTCATCTCTAACTGCTGTCAAATGTTTAAGCTTTCCTTTCCCCAGCCCTCACTCAGAACATGTTTTCAGCTCAGCTAGGGATGTTATTACTAACTGATGAACAAACCTGAATACTGAATGTGGCGAACGATTGACGTTTTTAAAGTTAATCATAGAAACTCTTCATCCAGCAGCTGCTGAGGCTGCTCTGGATGCTGATACCCCATCTGATGCCAGCAGTGAAGAGCCTGTACAGTGTCAGCTTGAGACGAGTGGCTGTAAAATGGCAAAAAAGAAATTTGATTCTTGTGACTATAAGTCATCATTTGTGTCGAGCAGACTTTCTTGACTGGGAGACTAACAGAAGACACATTCCTGCTAATACCTGCACACTCTGCTGTAGTTTGAAGAGCTCCTCTTGCACAAAGCTTAAAAGACCACATTAGTCAGAAACTGTCCAACTAATCAAACAAATTTGTTGTTTGTTTTTTTTCCTATTTTCTCATTTTGATGTATTTGTGGAGAAAGAAATGTGATTAGCTAACTGCTTTGGCACAGAGGGTGGGGGTTTGGGTGCAACTTGTAATATTTGGGATGAGCAAAAAAGCCATTGCTGCATTTAGAAATGCAATTCATTCAAGGGGAATTAGGTTCCTAACCCCATTTGGAAACACACTTTGATTTCTGAAGCCTTGCTCGATGCCTCCACTGCTGGCTCTGCTGTGGCTGTCGCCATTCTGTGCTCTGCTGACCACAGCTCTGACACCTGGCCTCTGCTCCTGTTTTCTTGACCCAAATCTAGCACTTTACTTTTTGAATAATTCAACGTATCTACTGGATGTAGATGTTGAATTTTCTCAAGCTCCCGTCTGCAGGAATGGCAGAGTTGACTGTGAGGCTCCTTTCACTCATCCTCAGTGTTTGTGGTGGGACAGCCCAGTCCCATGAAGTAGCAAGTGAGATTTTTTTCTTCTTGAAAGCAGAATTTAGGCTGGTTTTGTTGCTGTGACTTGGTGTGATTTCCTTTAGCTGGGTTACTGTTACTTTGCAGGCTGCCCCAATTCTCTTTTTGCTCCTTTTGACTTTGAACTTCTCTTTTGCTCTCTAAGATCTTCCCTCAAGTACAGGATGTTTTCTGCTGGGTGAGGTCACTTAGCAGAGAGCCCTGTCAGCTCTCACCTGTCAGCTGGGAGCAGGATGCTACCTGGGGGCTCTGGGCTTAAGTGTTGTTTACACACATTCAGATCTACTGACCCTGCAGCACACAAGTGGGAAGAGGAATTGAAAAGCTTGTGCTTGACAATGTGAGTTTTTAGCAGGCACCAAAATGAGCTGCTCCTCTGAGAGCAGGTGATGTTGGGACACAAACTCTTACAAATCGCAATACTTTCTAGGGTAGCTATTTGCTCCTTAATTCTCATTTTGATGAAAACTGCCATATTATGAGAAACAACTTTATTAGTGACCCTCTTCCAGTATTGTGTAATCCCTTAATCTGTATTTAACTTTCATCTGCTGAGATGTTTGGAAAGTATTTTGCTGTAGTGACTGGAGTGATGATAAGACAGGAGGCTTTTAGGTGAAGTTCCAAGTGGTTTTTCACCTTTCCCAGAGCCTTGCTGGATGTGAGGGTTAAGGGTCATTAATGCATTTTTGACTGCCCCATTTTCACTTTTAAAAGTGCTTCTCTCAATAAAGCAGTGGGCTGTACATCCATTAATAACATCCCTACATGGAAAAAAGTGTTCAGTTACACCTCGGTTAGAGAGGACAGATCAGCTTTTTTGAGGTTTGCCTCCTCCTGTGAACTCTGTTTGACACGATCTGATTTAATTTGTAATAGCAAAGACTTTCAGTGGTTAATTACATCATTCTGGGGGCCAGCAACTTTGAGGTTGTTAATATATTCAGTTGTATTTATGAGCCTAAATACTTAGAAGGAGCTCAAGTACAAATCCCATGAATGCCCCCAATGGAAAAAAAAAAAATCATCAAAATCACAAAGTCTTGCCTTTGCCTTCTAGAAAATGTTCCTTTTGCTATACTTCTACACATGTCCTGAACTATTTTTTATATTTAGAATTGATCACTTTAGTAAAGTCCCCGTGTGATAAAAAAACCCCAAACCAAAACAGAACCCAAAGAACTAATCCTAGACGTCAGGGTAACAAATCTGAAGGATTAGTACATATTTCTGAATTTCAAGCTTTATAATTCAACATTTGTAGGTTATTTGGTACTTTTTTTTTTTCCTGGCCAGACTGAGCATCTTTATTCAACAACTGCTATCAGAGTGGGATTTGCTGAGCACTTTCAGTAATAGTGACACTGTTTTATTTCTGCCCTGGTGTTCTGGGATCACATCTTGGTGTTTGAGGCCACATCTTCCAGGAATTTTATACAAGAAGCAACAGAAAAGAACACTTATCTAACAGAGCCACAACTTCACTGTCAACTATAAAAGAAGAGCCAACAGATTCTAACTTAGATTAAAAGTCAGCTGCGAATAGAGGCAAATATTCCCATAGGCACAGGGCATCTCTCTGAAGAGAAAATGTTGAAAATGCAAATGGCTGAAAGAGAGTTCAGTGCGATTGCTTTGTGTTTCACAGGCGCTGTGGTTTCGTATGCCCCAGGTCAGCTCTCAGGAGATTTACAGCCAAGATTTCTGGAAGACCTACAGCAACTTTCAAATGCCCTCTTCAAAATCCTCCTGTTTGCTTTGCAGGCAGAGTCACTCTTGTGAAGGACTCCTTCAGGGGCCTGGTTAACAGATGCCAGCACGGCCCCCTCGTGCAGCATGGCAGCCCAGGGCAAATACTAGAGAAGAAGAAAAGCAACTTTTATTATTATTCTTATTATTATTTTAAATTTTTTTAAAATTTATTATTATCTCCCAGCTCAGAGCTGTCACATTAGCTCTTCCAATTGTGAAGGCATTCTTGACAGGACATCACATCTTAATAATGCCAAACATCATCTTCACTGTAGCTCTTATAAGTAGGCAGGGACTAATAATCAGTTCAGACGCCAGTGGGAGGCCATCAGCTGGCTGAGGAACAATTGACCTTTCAGGAAGAGCCATACAATTAGAGGCAAACTAGATAAAAGTACAGACAAGGTAGAGTGAAATTGGAAAGCAGCATATTTGCATCAGATAAGAACAAGAGGATGCTGGGACTTCGGTTCTCTCCATCTTCAGGCAGAGAAAATGCATCTGAAATCTACTTTTCGGGAGGTGGGTTCACCACAACTGTATGCTCAGAAGAGTGTGATAAAATTAATGACTGTCCTCCTTCAGTTTGGTGATAAATCTATGTGCCAGTGGAGAAACCAGTCCCACACACATGACACCATTAAACTCCCTCTTCTTACTGGCTTAACTTGGTGAAACAGTTTCCTGTGTCCCTGCTCCACATCCAACGCAATCTAGACGTTCACAGAAGTTCACTGAAAATTGTTATTCAATTTCGTGCCTCCTATTTTGCCTCACGTTTCTTGCTCAGGGCATAACAAAGGAGGATAGGTTTGAGGAGGATGAGCATAAGGAGATGTGAGTGAAAGCACGGGAAGCTGAAAGTTGGAGCCTCCAGTTGAGAGACTCTGAGGTTTGGCACAATGTAAAGGCCAAAATGCTCTGACCTGAGCAGGGGCCACTGATGTCTTTCAGAGACTGTTGTGGTCCTGGGCTGGAAAAACGAAAGGCAGGAGAAGCAAACAGCCAGCAGAGAGTCTTGTTGATAGGTGAGAGCAGTTCCACCAGCAGTGCTTAATGAGCAGAAAAATGATTGATTAGCTTAGTAGTGGGCAGACTAGAGAATGAAAGCTCTTGAAATAAGACTTTGGAGCAAACTGCTTTCAAGATACCATTAAAGTCTGTCTGGTTTTGATCCTGAATTTGAGGAAAGAAAAGGAAAGGGATAGTTGGAAGCAATGGTCTGACGCCTTGGAAGATTTCAATTCGAAGTGGAGGGGCAGAGGGGCAAAGATGGAGCGAGGTTCACAAATACTGTTCGTGACATTTTATCTCAAAATGTCAAGTGCTAAAGCTCTGGAAATATGCTTACATGGTAGATGCAGCACTGCATAATTGAAGCCGCATGAGAGTTAAGGAAATCTGTACTTTCTGGCCTTTATTTGCTTAAAAATAAAAGCTTTGTCAACACAGTATGTACTGCTGAGTACATATGGCACTAAATCTCAGTGCGCAGTGCCGAGATTTCAGGGACTGAGCAGAGATGTTCCCTGTGGCACCGTTCCCTTTGATCTCAGAGATTAACCTTTGGCAGCCTTTGCCCTTACTTTACATCTGTCCTGTCATTTGCTGAATTCCTGGGTACAAACATTGATGCCATTTTGCTCTGAAACCAGGGAAGATATGTGTTTAGTTGGTGCATGTAACGAATGGTAAAAATGTTTGTCGTTCTTTTTGTCACTGAGGAAATGTGCATCACTAAGTGTTGAAAAGTTAAACCAAGAAGTTTGGAAGGGTCCTAGCTTAGCAATCTCTCCCAGAGACAAACGAGTCTCTTGCTTCCTCAGCTCTTTGGTATCCCACAGAAAGGTGCCCACATTTCTCCAGGTGTGCCCCTGAGAGAGTCTGACCTGGAAATTGGTTCTGGATGCTCCCCACCCACTCATGTTTTCGCAAGACTTAACTGACCCCCGCACCACTCTTAGACAGAAACTCCCCTTCAGCCCAGAAATGTTTCTGGGCTGTTGGCAGGAATCGTATTCAGAAGAAACAAACATGTGGGACACGCTTCCCTGGTGCTGGAGGAAAGCCTATTTGTGTCAGCTGCATTAGAAAGATTGTTCCAGAACAGTTCATCCATGCGTAATGTTGCCCCTATAATTGTGCCAAGGCTGAGGAGCTCAGGGAGATGTGCTGGCACCAGCGGCTGTCTCATCCACCCAATTTTTCCGAGGTGCCGGAGGTCAGAGAGGAGAGGATATGTAATTTGCTTGTCTGAACCAGTTCTTCTGCCTTGTTTAGTGTAGCTGGAGAGTTTTCACAATGTGAACCGAACTTTCAGGGACAAAATATTGATACTGCAGAATTTAAGTGGGAGAACAGGGCTCCCCACCCTGCGGTTTGCCTTATGCAGAAGTCTGAGATAAAGGGTGGGAAGCGCTTGTTGCAGGCTCTCCCCTTTGGAAGTTCTTCAGCATTACAAATCACAGGTACACCTTGCAATGGGCCTTCCTGGTTGTTTACCTTTAAATAATTACACAGCAGGGGCTATTTTTTTCCCTCTCTTTTAAGGAAAGTACAGTGGGAGTCACTTTGGTTTCTTTGAATTCAACCTTTGTCAGCTTTGGAGGAAAAAAATACATTTTCTCTTAGTCAAAGTAAATTAAGTGTATTCGTTATAGCAACTCAGAGGATTAAGCACAATTATTGGTGGGTTTTTTTTCCTCAAGGTAATGATTTAATTGCTTTGATTTTGTTTTGTTCGTATCCTGAGGAAAAAAAATTATGATAGTAGAAGAAAAGCCCTTTAACTATTCTTTTCCATACAGTGTATGCTTCTGTGTGCCTTGCAGAACTTGCCTTATGCTCACCTTTTCCTTCTAGTGCTCTCCTTAGAAATTCCACTTCCTAACATTTTAAGGCTTTGTGTGTGTTTGTGCATACAGATGTGTGTGTATATGTATGCCAACACATAAAATACATTATACAAACATACACACATATGTTTATGTAAAACTATTCTTGTGTACGTGTGTGTATATACATGTGCACACACGTATAAAAATAAAATAGATGCTGGCTTTCCCTTTAACTTTGAAAGTGTTTTGTTTTCTTTCAGCTCCAGCAAACTGGATTGAATTACAACTCAATTGAATGTACTTCTATAGCACCTTCCCTCAGGGATCTAAACCAATTTTCTCACCGTTGCTAAATGCTGAACTTCCCCTGTACCCTCGCAGAGTAAGTAGGATGCTGCTATCTGTGCTCTAGGGTAGAGAAATTAAGAAAAGTGTTGAATGCAACATACTGGAAGAGAAAGCGATAAGATATTTAGCTCTTGGTTTTGAATGTTGCAATGTGTTCACACAGGCTTTCTTTTCTGGGAGAGTGAAGCCTTCCAAGATGTAACTTTAATATGGGAAGATGAAGGGCAACATTTACCCCCTTTATTTCATGGCTGGTCGGTGTTGAGCACAGCTTTGGGATAGAGCAGGAGCAAATGGGTAAAATCAGGAAGGGAGCAGCAGCAGGTGTTTTTGAGAAATACAGAGTGTGTTTCTGATTTGACCCCTGATCTGTTTTAGCTTGACCAGTCACAGTGTGAACTCCAGCTTCTGAAAAAAGGCATTTAGAAGTCAATTCAGAGAGGAGAGGACAAGAAACCAGCTGCAGTTCTCAGGTGCTTGTCCATTGTAACCTCTGGCCAAGGCCAAAGGAGTTGCTGCTGTGCTGAAAGCAAGTGAACTCTGCTCGTGTGTCACATCTGACGCAAAGGGTTGAATTTATGGTGACAAGGACAGAAGATTTGCCAAATTTGTTTTTGTTCAATTTCTTGCACGGCCATTCTGCATATGTAACAAACAAAGGGAGAGTGTGATGGTACTCACCATCCTTTGGCGATCGCACGGTGGTTGTATTCCTAATAAACTGTAAAAAGAAAGCTGACTGCAGGAAGGTTGGTGGCTAGGTTAATGTACACTGTAGTGGAGTCATTTAAAATAATCCAAGCAAAGAAAGGAGATTTATATAAAAGTACATTTCCATTACTTGTGCCTCTGGCATGGTAATGTCTCATCTAGCATAGCAAAAACCTAACAACATTATTCTTGTTTCTCTTTGCAACATCCATAGCCTTTAGTACTGCTTCCCTTTGTTAATTTTCGAAAGACTAGTTGTTAATTAAGAGACATAATTGACTCAAAGGCAAGTCTTGACTGAAAAGAGCTCGGAGAACATGGCAGGAGTCTTGTGTTTTGGGGTTTTTTAAATTATTTTAAAAACAACGTCTAATTTTGAGCATGTCAATATCTAGTTAAAATTTTGATGAGTGGGATGCAAGTTCCCATAGATGTCTTCATGGCAACGGCATTTTATCTCTCTTTCTTAGCTGGAACAGTGGAACAGTAGGGTAGGTCTAATTTTTGGATGAGTGAACGAAGTCCACTTTGAAGCAAGGAAAGCAGACTACAAGTACAGCTAGGTTTTTGTTTCCTTCCTCCCCTTTTTTCCCCAGAAGACTCAAGATCAGTCGTTAAACACCACAGGTCTGGCAGCACATTTAAACCCACTTCCTTTTACACCTTTTGTAAGGGCTTAGCACCTGGTGAGCACGGAAGTAGAGTTACTACTTAGCAAAGTCTGGCTGCTTGCTTTGGTACTGAAATAGAAGCAGCTTTCTTCTGAAAATCCATCCCAAAGGGCCAAGACTAAAGTGCTTTGTATTCCCATGACTTTGAATGGAAATTTTTCCTTACTATGGAGTTTGGCATTGGGATTGCTTAGAGAGGCAGGCACTTCTTCTATGGAGGTCCATTAATTTCGATTCTGCTAAATGTGTATTCCTAATTGCACTAAGTCAATGTGCCTAAAGAGATCAGAGGAAGGAACTGATCCAGAAGGGGGAAACTTGTTATTGTGTGCTTTGAAGCTGTGGGATTGAGTGGCCGCATCATCTTGGCTGTGACTTTCAGATTGGTAAAGTGAACGTATGGCTTTTAAGAGATACGTGGTATAATTAATCATTAATCAGGGCCCTTCATTTTGCATAACTTTCAATTGTGCAGTCAAGGCCTGTGTGTATAATGGATGGTTTTTATTTTCTTTCTTCAACTTATCTTTGCTGACTGCACCTCTTTGCTCCCTGATGTCTGTAAGCTCTAATAAATTGAGGAGTTTAGGCAGACAGTTCCTTAGGCAAGAGCTCTCCCTTGGCTGGTGATGGTGGTGAGACCTGCCTAGACTATAAAAGGCTCAGAAAAAGGGACAAGCTTTTGGCTGGAAGGCATAAGGGAAGTGTAACAACTTTTACATCCCTCCTTTTTATCTTTTCTTGGATATTTAATTGGCATTAGGAAACAGAGCAGGTCACTGGATTAATAAACAAAAATAAAGTACTGTTTGTCAGAGATACCCTTAGGAAGTCTCCTGTTGGCAGTGCTTCTACTGATGTTATGAATTGCAAGACATTTAATGGTTTTTAGAAATACCTTAGCAGAGTGATGTGATAAAGCAAAAATCTGAGCTCTCAGCAGAGAAAAGATGCTTGCCCACGTATTTGGGGAGAACAGCCTGAAGATGTGAAGCTTCAGATTTGAATGCACAAAGAAACCTCACCAAACAAATAAAAAGACCCCCACAGCTTTCATTCCTGTGGTGTTGCTGTCTTGTATAAATACCTGGAAAGTAGTGGCTTATAATTTTGTTTTTATTAAGAGAATATATCTTTCACCAGCTCGTGCTTCCTTGCTCTCAAAAGCCTGCTTAACTCATGCTTAATGCCAAGATATTACAGGTCAAACAAGAGATCCTATATAACACAATCCATTGTGATTTCCCAGGCAGTATCTGCATCAAGCCGACAGCTTTCAGTTGACTGGAGAACTTGGCTTTTTTCCTGTGTTTACCTAGAGACTTGTCCCTTGAAAATGTGGTCAATGGCTTCCTCTCTGTTTATTGTTTCCTCCCTCCTCCCATTTTTTAATGTTGTCTACTGGCAAGAGCCTGTAACTTGAAAGGGAAAGGGTCAGAGAGATGAGAATTGCTGGACTCAATATCCTCACAGAGTTACCAGCACTATGGTTATGGGAGGAAGAATCGTGATTCTCCCTTCATCTTTACAGAGAAGAGAGGATCCACATAGAGCCAGAAAATGGTTTGGGCTGAAAGGGATCCTATAGCTCATCTTATTCCAGCTCCCATTCCATGGACAGGGGCACCCTCCACTATCCCAGGTTGTTCCAAGCCCTGTCCAGCCTGGCTTTGGACACTTCCAGGGATGGGGCAGCCACAGCTGCTCTGGGCACCCTGTGCCAGGGCCCTCACCACCCTCACAGTGAAGAATTTCTTCCTATCTCAGCTAAACCTACCCTCTTTCAATTGAAAGCCATTACACAGTCCCATCACTATTTGCCCTTTTATAAAGCCCCTCTCTAGTTCTCTGAGTCCCTTTAGGCACTGGAAGGGGCTCGAAGGTCTCCCCAGAGCCTTCTCTTCTCCAGCCTAAACAACCTCAACTCTGTCAGCCTGTTTTTCACAGCAGAGGTGCTCCAGCCTCGTGATCATCTTCATGGCCTCCTCTGGACTGACTCCAACAAGTCTGTGTCCTCCTATGTGCAAGAGTAATCATCTGTAGACAGGACAGATCAATTAAAATTTCTGTCCTGGTACCACAATGTTACTTTCAATATGCTGTCCAAAAAATCAGGATTACAAACCAAACAGAGTAGAGGGAGCAGCAGTGGCAAAAATTAGAACCCTGTGTTTGGGTCCTTCAAGACGTTCCTGCCTTGTTCTCCTGCTGCACAGGGAAGGGAACACACTCCTTGTCCATGGGGGATGAGGTGAGAAATGATGGGCTTCAATTGCAGCAAGTGAGATTTACTTTTGTGACAAAAACTTTCTAGGATGAAATACTCCATTAAATTGCTTATGGGGGTTGTGGCAACTCCATCATTGCAGGTCTTTAAGAATGTGTTAGAAAAGCATCTGTCAGGAATGATATCTGTAGAGCTGCTCCTGCCTTGGGGTATGGAGATGGACTAGATGACCTCTGGAGGTCCCTTTCAACCCTATTTTCTATGAGCTCTAATCCAGGACTTTTCATTACTCATCCCTTGAAGTCCCAAAGCTGACGGGACTATCACACTTCATTTTTACCCTTACACAATCTTTTTTGCTGGATAGTTTTTACTCATTCAGTCATGCTGGTTTCAGTTATATTTGTCATACGATTCTCTTACAGCCTCTCTTTATTAATTTTTTTTCAGTCCGTGCCCTCTAGGCCTTTTCTCTTTGTTTTTTAAATGGATTTCACTCACTTTGAAACTTTCTGAAAGCAAAAGTTGCTGAAAACTTAGGTTTTTTTTTTTTTAAATTTTCTTAAACTGAGATTTCAAATTAGACAAGATGAGTTAAAGTTGCTGTTAAGTACCAGTGTTGTGTTCAGTGCTGCAGCAGGCACAGGAATAGGAACTGGGTTTGCCTTGTTAAAGTAAGATGAATGTGGACAGGAACAGATGATGAGGTAGGGAGCTGCCCAGGACAGAGGCTATTCTGCTTGTTAGTCCAGGGCTTGGTACAGTGTGGCCCTGAGCCGTGAGTGAAGAGCTGCTCTAAAAACCTTATTTATGATGGGAAGCACACAAGGGACCAGGTACATGTGTACAGTGTGCACGTGTGCTGCTGTAAGGTATAAAAGAATGAAGGTTTGTGCTTTGGAGTGGTAATGTGGTGATTTAAGGGTGATTTAAAAACACAGTAAATTAAAAGATAACCAGAACAGTGTGATCCTGTAAGTGATGGGTTTTCATTCAGGTGTCACAGTGGCAGTAAATACCCCATACAGCTGCACAGTCCTCTCTCCCTGACACAGCTGGACGTTTCACAAGCTGGTGTGAAACAGCAGGTTCCCATTAGATTTGCCCTTTCTCATCTCTTCTTGACATGGAATTAAATTCATTCTGTTATTGGTGTGTGATGGTTTTTAGGTGGTTTCCTTGCAGGTTTGTTTTACGGCTTCCTCAGCTCTCCGTTTGGGTTGGTAAAGTGGAAGATTGCACAGTAAAAGCGAGGTGTCAGGCTGGAGGTAAACAAATGTCCTGTTTTATTTCATTGTAGTTCTCCAGTTCAGCTCCAGGGTGCCTTGGTCTGTGCAGCAGCTGTGCTAATTCTGCCTGTGTCTGGGTGTCGTTGCCCCAGTCAAACTGGAGAGAGGAAGGTGCTTGGAGCAGTCCCTGCTGTGGTGACTGCCCCATTCCCTGCTCTGTGTTTAGAGAGAATCACCGTGCTCAGGACATGGTGCTGCTTTCCATAGCTGCCCATGGCTTTCTTGTCCTTTTTGTTGGCCTTCTTCATCTTCCTCCGTGGCTTAAACTGACAGTCAAAAGATGAGAAATCCCTGGGGGCGTTCTGCACAGGGCTGCACAGTGTAGTGATTCACTTGGATGTTTTACGTTCCCCTGAATATTTTATGTCCTTAAATGACTGTGCATTTGCAGCAGAGGAGCAGTGATGGAGCAGAGGTGGAGCAGTGATGGAGCAGAGGTGCAGTGCCATGTGGGGCCTCTGACAGGGACAGAACTGCCTGGTGACACCCGTGCTGGTCACTGCTCGTCTCTGCTACACGGGGCAATGTATTTGCAGGGTTTTCAAATTTAACTTAGGTAATGATGTTTAAATCACCGTATCAACCCTCCCTAGTCTGGACTTGTAATAAAAAGTTGCCTAATCCAGTTAAGTTATTTTTCTGAGGAGCTGGCTTTTTTTATAACTAATTATTCTGTGCTCAGCTATATGTTCTGAGTTCTATTTGCTTCATTGCTGGATTTGATGCTTTCTATTTAATTATGCATTTTAAAAAATAAAAAAAAGGAGGAGAAAACCCAGTTTGGTAGTTCTGGGCTGCAGGAGTTTACGTGTTTGCTTCAGTCTGCCTGCTCCCTCTAAAGGCTCTGGAACCCATGGACCCCTTCAGCAAAGTTATGAAGGCAGAATTGGAAAAGCTTGTCTTTATGGAAACTTTGATTAATTTTTTTCAAGGGGTGACCAGAGCTGCTGTGTTACAGAACTGTCAAATACTGTATGTACAGAAGCCCTGTCATCTGAATTTCAAAGTCAGAGCCATATTTTAAGAGACTTGCCCTTTTCATCCTATCTGGTCTGTGGGGGTGTTGCTGCGACTGAGCCCTGTTTGGCCATGTAAAAGCAGCCTGCAGGGCTTCCTTTGCCAGGGACTTTGAGTTTAAATCTATTTCAGGCCTTTAAAAAGGTCACTCAAGGCTGCCAGCCAGAACCTGTGTCTTAATTCAGTGCTATTAGAATCACAGAAAAATAAAATCCGCAATCTCGGGCTGGAGGGCAGGGAGTGGCAGAATTATCAGACACTTTATAAACTGCAGAATATGCTCTCGTTGCAGATTGCTGCTGTGGTCTGAGGTGAGCACGAGGATCCCTGGGCAGCAGGAAGGCTGTTCAGGCGCTGCTGTAAGCTTTGGGCTCCACCAGTGGGGATATTCTGGGGCCTGAAGCAGCTGCTTTCCTTTGCTTGCTGAGAAGTCAGGATCACATTTTTGCCTTAGCTGTTAGGTGGTTTATCTCTCCAGGTTATTTGTACCTGGCTGTTTAGGCTCCCCACTGCTGTATATTTGGGCTTTTGCTCTGCAGCAAGGTAAAAGGGGGAAGCAGGAGTTGTGTGGGGGTTTGGGGTCTGGATTAGGGATTATTGCACTGCTGGCTCTGCCTGGTAGACAGGGGGAGAAGCTGAATTTGAGGCCTCAGTGGCCCATTCCTACCCTCTGCTGATGATCCCAGAGGAAGTTCCCCATCTTTCTCTTGCTCTGTATCATCTGATATACTTAATTGCCCTACTGAAAAATTTTTGTGGACTCCTACTGGACTAAGAGGTTTATTTCTCCTTTGTTCCTACTTGTAATCCTTCAGTTTGTGCTCTTTATTTGTAATCTGACATGGGTTCTTTTAGGATTCGAAGGAGCTGACATCAGCAGTTTGAAGAGCCAAATAAAAGATTTGTTATAACAGTAATCAGCCTGGCTGATTTCCCAGCAGCATCCAGACCTGCCAGGGTATGGAACAGCCAGCACACAGGACAGAGTCTCTTGTTCCACAGTTGGGCCTAATTCAATAATACTTTGTTGAACTGCATTACAAGTTTGATTCTGGGTTTTGACTGGTATCTTGGAATGTAGTTTTTTGTGATCTGGATAATGTGATATTTGTTTTGTGTTAGCATGCCAGGAGGGATTTAATTTTGTTAGCATCTTTACCAAATCATTTGATGAATGTGAAAAGCACCTTTAATGTGATTTCTCATTGATTATTTTCATATAAAAGTTCTGTGATTTGAAGAGTAATAACTTTGTGCTCACTTGCCATCTTATAAGTAGGTCTTAGTTTTAATCTTGGAGGTTTTCAAAATTGAATCAGCAGAAATTGCAGAAATTATGTTGATATTCACTTGCTATCTTACTAATGGATCTCAGCTTTAATCTCTCTGATTTTCCAAATTGTTTCAGCAAAAATGATGTCACCCAGATTTGATTAAAGCATTCAGTTTCAGCTTCTTTCCTAACGTGTTAAATTTTCATATGCCAATGCGAAAAATTTTAACAGTATTAGCCTCTTATTAGAGCCTTATTTCTCAAAGTACTTTGAGAGCTTTAAGTTTACTTTTTTTTTTAAAAGTTAAAATCTTGGCTGCTAGTAAAATGTACTTGTCAATTTTGTAGTTAATTGCTGCATTAGTTCTGAAGTTATAAATCAGATTGGAAAGTAAACTTGGTATCTTGGTATAATACGCAGCAAAAAATAGTTGTTGCAGTAGGGATGCTGTCTGCTCATTCACTTGTCTCCTTTCAGCTAATCACTGCATTTATTCATGTCGTGCATTTTGGCTGAATGAACTCCAGCTTGATACAATAATGACTGGAATACTTTTTCCCCCTCCTGAAGGCTGGTTTCTGTGGAACAGGTATTTGTCCCAAACAAGAAGCAGATGAGTAAATGAGCCTTCAGGGCAAGCAGATAAGACTATGAATTTCTTTCTATTCCTTTTTAAAAATTTCTTTAAAATTTTATTCTTGTTTAATTTCTTATTTCTTTTCTTCTTTAATAATGCAAGGAGCATTAGTAAGAAAAAAGTTGGCTATGGTGTTGAACATGATGTTTTTTTAATAATGTTATGCAGCCTTAAAATTAAAGTGTAGTCTCAGGTGAGGTAGTGGGTCTGCATCAGTATAATTTGAACAACAAGGAAAAAAGTGTATTTACATCTCAAGTCAGAGTGAACCACCACAAGTGCCCTCTCCTGCTGTACATGTACAAGGCTCCCCAAACCACCTCCTTAAACCCTTCATCCTGAAATTGCAGCTCTGTGGGTGGCTCCTGCGCTGTCAGTGGGCTGTGAGCACCGGTGCCAGGGTCCCCTCTCTCGGAGGGGATTACAGGATCAAAGGTGGATAGCACTGCAGTATAACATGATACTATTTTGGGAACATCTCAGTTTTTCACAGAGGGAAAGCCAGTGGTAGGTGAGCTGCTTAGAAGGGCTTTTTACGCAGCTGAGGCTGAAAAATGTCTGAGAATTTCTGTGAGAAGTAAGAGCTGTGTTTTGCATGCAGGGAGCAGCACCACCACTGACGCTGTGAATTTTTGAAGTCCGATGCTCCCCACTGCCCAGGTGTGCCTTCAGCTGGCTTTGCTGTTACCAGGGCAGAAACCAATAAAACTCTGCCAAATCCCGAGAGAGATGTGAGGAGATTTCTAGGAGCACTTGCCGCATTTCATGTCTCCCACACAGTCACGTTGTGGGAATGGTGCAGGCTAAGTGCCTGTGCCTTGCTGCTGCTGCTGCCTTGGTGCAGGGCTGGCAATTGCCTTCCTTGCAGTCCCCTCCTGGGAGCCACCCCCTCCATGTGCTGCCTTGCTCAGTGCTCAGTCCAGCAGCCTGTTTGTTGCCCTAGAACTGTGCTTTGCTTTTCCTCATCACCTTGAGTCTTGCCTCTCCATCAGCAAGTTGAATGAAGAGGATAACAATATAACTGGGCAAAACGTTCCCAAATTACTGTTTTAGTTCTTGTCGTAGGCCTGGAAGGGAGGGGTGGGCACTGCGGGAGCATGTGGCAGGGAGGAGCACGGAATGGGAGTAAGGTCAGGTGAAGCTAAAACGATTTAAGCAAATGATCATTTTGGAGGCAAAATCTACCACTTAGGCTAAAAGTTAATGTCAGTTCTTGCAAGCTGTAACAATATCCTGCCCTTTATGAAGGCTGCCACCACTTACTGAAGCGAGATGCTGAAAGCCGCTGTAAGTGGCTGCTGGGGAAGTCAGTGCTGTAAACACCAGCGAGGTCAGGCTGCTGACCTTCAGACAGTTTTCCCTTCTGGAGGAGTAACTCCTGAAAAGGCAGTCTGCTAACGAGATTTTTTGTGTTTTATAGTGTGCAGTGTCCATAATTTTATAAATGGTTTCTCCCTGCTGCAGGCACACCCTTTGTCATCCAGCGTGCATGGGAGAGTTGGATCAGCACCTTTTAAAATATTAGTTTGGAAATTAGGTAGCAACGGTGCAAAGTCTATGAAAAGATTAAAGAGGAATTATTTGGGGGAAGGAAAAGGTGACAACTTTGTGGCCAAAAGGAGTATGTGACTTGCTAACATTGTGAACAGTGTGAGGCTCTGCAGGTGATGAGTTTTGTGAAGGTTTCATTATATGACACAACTCACTACGTGGCTGAGCTTAATGTAGTAATAGATCAGCGTTCTTTCTTTCAGGTAGCAGTGCTATTTAAGTAGAACATTCATTATATCATGATAACAGTGATCCTCAAAGAGCTAAATAATTGAAGCCAGATGCTGGAAAAACAGTGAATACACATTGCAGTTTCAAAGACTGCTATTGTGGAAAGCCACCTAATTGCATTCTGCTGCAATTAATAATCATCTTAATGGCTTTGCATATTTATGAATATATAAAAATAAATAAGAAGATGCACAGGCTAGGATAAAAATTTGGTTCATAAAATTTTATTGCTGGAAAGTAATTAAGCATGCCTCTAATCACAGCATCATTTTTCATTGTGGGTAAGTTTGGGTGGAATGAGAAAGTCTGGAAAAAGAAAATGTGACTATTCCGTAAATTACCTTGTATGAAAGATTTCATATCACAGATACTAAAAATTAGGCACATGCTTGCATCTCCTTTCCCTGACATTGCCTGTTTTGACCTGGGATACTCTGAGTATGGAAGGGGATCAGTTTTCATCCCCCTTCCCCTGTGAGATGGGTGGTAAAGCTTTGGGCTTCCATCCTCTAGTCCGTATTGAACAGGAGGTCACAATGAAAGATGAGAGCAGCCTTTCCTGGCCTTTAAACAAATACTAATAATGTCTGAGGTTTTGAGATTAAAATTTGTCTCCTGAGCATGCAAATATAAACTCGGGATAAGAGCACAGAGAGTATTGTTTGAAGTTTTGGCCCAAGTGGAAGTACTCTCTGCTTGTATCCACGTAACTGAACGTGAATTTGGCTGGCTGAAGTTTCTCTTCAATCTGCACAGTAACCACTTACTCTCATTAGGAATTTTTTTCTCTTTACAGCCCTGTGCATTGCAAAATGTTCCTGCTTTGTTTTGACTTGACCTTTCATAGTCACTGAAAATCAATAGACTTTAATGCATTTATTAAATAAGGAGGATTCTAAGGATTAACATGCAAGGTTCAGTGCTGGAGCAAGAGGAGAAGGTAAAGAGTGGAATATTACTGCAGAGCCAAGCCGGGCTGCTGTGTCTCCAGGAGTGCTCTGCTCCTTTCCTGGTAGGAGGTGGTGCCTGCCTGCTGATCAGGCAGCCCGAGACCCCATTGCTGCCTTCTCTTCACTCTTAAACTTCCTTCAAAACTCTCTTTTCCTTTTTCTTCTTTCTTGTCTCCTCTGAAGAGAAATTACTTTCTTTCCTGCTTTGGTTGAGCTGTACTTGACTTCCTAGGGATAGGAAGTAATGGGACTTCAAACACAGCTGGGTATCATTTGGGCTGCAAAATATTGAAGTGTTTACTCTGAACTGTGCCTTGTTTCTGAGAATGCACTGGCCTTTGTTACCTGATTCTTTTAAGTAATAAGATTTGTGCAACTTCTGTGCTCAGTTTAGTGTTCCATAGCATGGATGTACTCACACGTCCTTTCTGTTTCTAAGTTTAGCTGCCCATATTTGTGCAAATCTCTGGTTTGCACGTTGCCACAGGATGGCTGTTCTTTAGCCTGCTGCCAGACACGTGTCTGCATGTGATGAACAGCTTGAGGCCCTTTGAAGAGGGAGTAAGAAAAAGTTGGGCTTATTATATTCAAGTTTTTAGTCCCAAATATAAACCTATTAGTTCATATTTTCTGAGTGGCCGGTGTAAATGCTATTGATTTTAGCAGGTTGGCTGAGGTGTCCCTGATACACCAATTTATGTGAAAATACGTCTACCTTTCCTAATTCAACTAATGATTTTGAACAGAAATTTAAGGTAGGCTTTTTCTTTAGCATTTTGTCAACCTATCCCTGATGAACTAAAAGTAGAGAATGTGGATGTCCTGGCACATCTTTTCTCTCAGTGTCTGTCACTGGGCTTTTTATGCCTCTTATTTATGCGTGCTAATTAGGAAAGCATTGTTCCTGTGTGTTGAAAGCCAGTAATTTCTCACTGATACTTTTTAATGCCTCTTTGAAAAGATTGCAGATTGACTTCCCACCTCAGATGAAACAAAAAGAAACACTCAAACACAAAATCTGGGAATGACAAGCTTCTTACGGCATGACCTGCTGCAACATACTAAAACCAGAGTTACCTATATGAAGAGTTTTCTTTCAATGCATGGCAACTCTCACACACTGGTATCTTGACGTGTCAACGTGCATTCAGATCTCAGCATATTAGGAATGATTTAGGAGGAAGCAGTGTCAAAACACATTGGTCAAATTGTGGTATTTCAAGATTTATTTTTTTGCCCCTTTAGCTGCTACCCAGGGAACAGTGCTTTGTGTAGGTTTAAAAAAAAGTAAATCTATCATTATAAGTAACAACATAAATAAATTCTTACACCGAACAAACCAGAAGTGGAGTTTTATAGCATTTTTGCTTTCTTGGGACGTAATCATGTCTAATCTGCAATAACAGAAGAGAAACAGAAATGCACAGAGAAGCAGTTAGATGATCAGTAATTGATTGTTTTCTTCTTAAAGAGCAAACTCCTTGTATACCAAAATGTGAGAGTGCTTTCCCTTTATGGGTCAGCATTGATTGTACATAAAACATGCGATAGAGGGTTTCTGAAAATGGTAATTAAAATTGTAGGGTTTCAGAAGTGAGCATTGATTATATTTCAGGGTCTCTCAGTTAAAAGTTAAAGAGTAAACAAAAAAGTATTCAGCTGGAATGCTCTGAGGCATCAGGACAAGGAGGGCCTTGAAACTTCAAGTCCTACCTGTGTAATTGTTCTAGTCAGGAGTAGAACATCACACGTTAATTACATTTAAGAGAGGAACTTACATGCTTTTTCCCTTTGCTGCTTCTAGCAATTTTAAAGTGATTAAAGCCCTTAATGAAGTAGTTACTGCTTCCTGAGAAGCAGGGTTTAGGTGCCCAAAGGGACCCCTCTGGTGCTGGCCCTGACTGGCAGGGAGGGAGAGGGGACTGTGAGGGGATGTGCTGCCCAAATGACAGTAGCTGGCCTCAGATGTTACTCGGGTGGGGCATATTAAATATATTTTTGTGTCTCATTTTCAAAGCTTTAAACTATGTGGATCAGCCACCCTTGGGTGTAAATCAACAGGACTCAGCAGAATTATGCCAATTTACACCACGTCAGAAAGTAGCATGGGGGGGATGCAGCCATTTGTGTAACTCCAGCTGCACGCTGCTAGAAGCAGCACAGAATGTTTTAAAGAGGTCTTATATTTTGTTACCAGTAGATTATGTTTAATTAAATAAAAGTACACGTTGGAGTTGCCTTATTACGCACTTGTACAGAAAGTAAAAAATAAATTGTCCTCATGAGATGAACCAGTACTTTGATTGTGAGACTCACAGCCTTGCCACTTCCCTTTAAGCAGGTGAAAATTGAGAGTGCAAGTGTTTCTAAGAAACTGTGCCTATGTGATGTAACTGTTAGTGTTGCTGGTTTCAGGGCACAGCGCTGTTGCTGCCTAAACCACACACACTGTCAAAAAGTCTCAACGTGTGTTTTGGCTTTTGGTAGCACACAGGCAAAAATAATGTCAGATTGTCGATCTTGAATCACTGGATGTCTGCCCTGAAGAGTTTGCATCAGTAATTTAGAGCCCAAATGGGGTCATATCTAGGTCCTAGCCTACTACAGGCAAGTTCTGTTTCTGCAGAAAAGTGTACAAAGCAACTAAATTTTCGCCACAAATAAAAATACTAACTGCCTTTGGAAATTAAGTTATTAATAGTCCTTAAATTTGTGTTTTGGCTGCTGGCAGTCCCTGCCTTGCCTGGCAAGAATGGACATTAGACTGTCTCACATCCCTGACAAATGTTCAGATGAGCATTATGAGCAGCATTACGTGATCAGAGAAGAGTGACAGGATCTGAAGTGCTCACTTCCCCTTCGTGTCCCACAGTAGTGCACTTGCATTGTTTGGAATGCCCTTGACTGTGAGGTGCTTTTAAGTGGTGAGAGTTTGCTGCAGAAAGGCTAAATCAGCCCAGTTAATATTCCAGTTTTCCACCAACTAGGATGAACATGAGGAACCTGTGGCACTTGAGATATTTTGACCTGATTGTTCACAAACTGTGTGTTTGATCACCAGACTAGAAGACAGTGTCATCCCTGGAAGGGGACTGTGATGGCTTTAATGCAGTTTTACCCCTTCCTGTCATAGCAGGTGTGTGAGGAAAAAGAGTTTATCACCCCCTTGTCTGCATCCAGAGGGCGAATTCCTGTCCTGTAAAACTTGGTGACTGTGAGGAAGCTTCCCAAAACCTGTCTTGCTGCAGTCAGGGTTTTATTTATTACTAGAAGAACTCTAGAAGCTGAAATGCAACTGCTGTGTTTCATTATTAAACAGCAGAGTTTTCAGCTTGGGTTTTAAACCTGGTGTTTGTAAGCCTGCAACCTCTCATCTGAAGGACGTGCTGAGAAGGGCTTCCTGCTTTCTGAATTAGTGTTCAATGTGTGGGAAGTGTACATCCCAATTGAAGTTTGTCTTCAGAAGCTTCTAATTAGGACAGAATGATTTGCTTTTTCAGGAGGTGCCTTTTGGGTTTCCAGAAATAACAAGACAGCCACAAGGGTGATGCAGAGCAGGTATCACAGGTTACTGTCATCTTTGCAACTGTCAGAAGTGTTTTGGTGGAAAGCAAACCCATGTGTTTGAATAAATAAATATTTTTTACTTAATTTATGGTTTTCAATCCAAAAGAAACTGTCAAGTTTGAGGTATAATGACTGACTTTTTTTTTTTTGTTTGCAGTGGCATGAAAATTTTCAGAAAAACTGAGTGATGTTTTAAGCTACTTCCCTGCAGGATGTGGAGCCACTTAGGTATTATTTTCCATATAACTTTATACAACAAAGCAGGAGAAAGGAGGCAGGAGAGCCAAGTGTAAAGTGGCCTCTCGGGGGGTAATGATATGGTATGCATTGCAGAGAAAAAAAGGCAAAGTGTTTGAAATCACTGCAGTCAGTCTATGATGTGTGAATAAAGACAAGAATTACCCTGTGTCTGGGTTCCTGTCACAGCTGAAAGGCTGCTCATGCTTGCTCAGAGATAGCGTTTCATTTGGTAACTAGGTTTTCCTGGTCCTGAAATCTGAGTGTGGAAGGGAGACCTTACAATGATGGTTCCATTTCAGAGGGAGCTCCTGAGCAGTCTGTGGAGAAGGACGATGTCTCAGCTGTAAAGGCTGGTGCTTGGTTTGGTGAAGTAATGAGCGAGACTGAAACATGTATCTGCCAGAAACTGCTGGACTGACTAACACAGGAGATAGTTTTGTATTTAATCTCCTTTTCAGTAAGAAAAGCAGCATGTTATCCCAACCCAGGAAGTGTTCAAGGCCGAGCTGGATGGGGCTTTGAGCAACCTGGTCTAGCAGAAGGTTTCCCTGCCATGCTGGGGTGTGATGATCTTTATGGTCCCTTCCAACCTAGACCATTCTGTGGTTCTTATGATTCTGTGTTTGTGGATTGTGGAAGGACTCATCTTCCTATTTCCCTGATGAACATTTGGAGGCACCTTGAGCCTTCTAATCCCAGCAGATGTGCACCATCAAGACATTTCTGGAGACTCGGGTCTTGAATCAGTGATGTAACCATGTGTGGGAAGCAGCGCTTCAAAACCTGAAGCTGCTGAGTGATGAAGGTCTCCAGGCTGGTCTGTGTGGCCACAGAGTGGTCGGTGGAGTCCTCCGAGTGACACTGGGCTCTGGCTTCCTTTGCAGTTTAAGTCTGTAAAAGCAAGGAAAGATTTCAAAGCCGAGCAGCAGATGTGAGCCTTTGGCCTGTGAATTCATTGTTGTTCCCTGGCACCGAGATCCTCTGTGTCAGAGAGGGGAATTTAGTGCAAGCTGTAGTAGGTAGAAACACAGAGGCTTTTTGTTTCTGTCTGAAGTCATCTCGTCGAGCTTTCGGGCTGGTATGTTGGCAGCTGAGCAAAAGGCTGTTTATTCTACATGACTCTGAACAGTTTGGAATAGTTTCCACATACGAATCAGTGGCTTGTTCCCCCAAAAAGCGAGTCAGAAACGTTTAGCGCATCTGTCAGTCATTGCTCTTGCTTTTATGGGTCAGCTCTGAGGAGCCTGTGTGATTAGAGCACCGTGTGTAGTCTCCAGGCAAGTTTTACAGCTTTGCCAGTGGAATGCAGATTTTGCTTATAGTTTTAAATTATTAGCAGTATACTTTTGAAGACCTTGTTTATTTAGCTAAGCCACTTGCCTGGTCTCAAAACTGGCAGAAGGGAATCTTCCTCCTTTCCCTTCTTGCTTTCCCTGTGTCCTCCAAATAGACATAAATAATGCCCTTTTTCCTCAGTCTCCTGAAAATGTAGGTTGCATTTCAATGAGAACTATGAAATTGCAGGTAACTTCTGTTCCTCTCTTATTTCCTTTTGCAAAACAATTTCATGCAATTGCAGTCTGTCTGTGGGATTTGTTGATCCTTGTAGGATGAAGTGCCTGCAATTCCTTCTGCTTTTCCTCCCTTGGAGATCCCTTGCACGCTGTCTGTGCGCCACATATCAGCTGTAGCAGATACTCTCTCCCTGTCGGTGCTGGTAGCTCTCTCCTCAGCAGTCTGTTACTGTTCAAAGCTTTGAAATGATCAAAGAGGAGGATGAGGAGTAACAAACTGCTTTAACATTTGTTCTGGCAGGGATGGAGTTGCTCACGTGAGGTGTGTTGTGGGGCATGTGCTCTGGAAGGTGCAAAGTGTTACTGCTGCTGCTTTGATAGAGCCACAGGGAATCTGATGCAGAAATGAAGAAATTCCTCCTTCCTCTTGGCCCCTTTTGATATCATGCTCCTCAAGATCTGCATTTCCCAAAGTCTTGAGCTTTTGCTGGCCTTAAATTATTCCTCAGCTTGGAGGGGAGGAAGGGCATGACCAGGACTGTTAGACAGAAGTGCCCGAATTTTGAATCTTACTCAAAACCTTTTTCCTCTTTGGCTTTTTAAGACCCTTGTTTATGGGAATAGTTTTTCCTTGTAGTCTCCTTTTTCCTCTGGAAGATGAAACTGCAGATTAAGTAACGTCACCCATGGGAGCTCTTATGATGGTTATTGGCTTCCTTTGAAATACTGAATTGTTCTCTGTTCCACAAACTGTGACGCTGGCAAATAGGGATGTGGGGATAAAGATTTTTGCAATAGTATCTATCCAACCATGGTTTGAGATACTATTTTCTTATTTTATTTTTTAATTCCTCACACGTTAGCCTTAAGAAAAAGAGTAAAATCTTTTCAGTCTGAAAGGGACCGTGAACAAATAGATGGTATTGAAGAGCAGCAAAATGTGAAGCCACTTCTCTGCTATAATTCCTCAAAGCAGCTTTGTAGGTCAGATCTGGTATTTTTTTCAGCTCCATCTGGGAGCAAAAGCAACATGTAAGCTTCATATATGTAGCTTGAAGTCAGAATGATAATTTTAAATTTAAAATCACTTTTTGTGTTTAATTGATGAGTGTCTTTATTAGCTCAGTAAACAGAACCTAGAAGAGCAAAACAAATTGTTGCTGCCATGGCATTGTAGAAGAACTTACTTCTACTTTGCTTAAAAGGAATTTCTGTAAAAATAATTGGCAAGAAAAAAAGTTACATGGATGTTTCAGTAATTCACAGTGAATATGAACTTGTCTACTAGCACAGGTTTCGTCTTTTGGGAAGAGAAAATTGCAGCTAATTTATGATAGAAATATGAATGTCAAGAAGAAGGAATTAATAAAACATACAGGAAGGAATTCTTCATTCCAGGAATGTGCACTGCTCTTTTCAAAAAAAAGTTTTGATTCAGTTATGTTCTGCTGCTTCGGCCTTTTCAAAATTCATGTGTTAGCATTTGGGCTTTAACTCCTGGAAGAGATTAACAACACTTCTGAGTAAAAAACTGCATCTGACTGATGGAGGTTCCTCATGTTGATGGTTCCTTCTACCTAACAAGCTCTTGACGTATTTTTCTCCCATGGGATAAACAATTAGTAATGATTAAATATGACAGTTTGAAAAATTGTTTTTGCCCTAATGCAAAAGCTGACTTAAAGTTGAAAATTCTTTTGCTGGTGTGGTCCATTTACTTTTGTCTCAGTTGTGGACTTTCTCTTGTGCAGTTGTAAATTGGCACCACTGCGTCATGTTTGCGGATAAACATCTCATGGAAATTCTTATGTCGGTGTGGTTGCCCAGCAGAAAAAAACTGGATTGCTCTGAGGTAGCTCAAGGGAGAACAGAGTACTTTATGGAATCTGAGGTCACAAGTTCCTTTTAAATATCTTGAATAAGGTATTTTTAAAAAGCAGTTAGGAGAAAAAAATTTGAATTCTCTCTTTTGTGGAAATCTGTCTTTGAATTAGGTCACCTGTTCTAAGCTTCCATAGTCTAAATCTGTATATCACGCATGCAGTGTTTTATCTCACCCAGAAATTATGGGTGAGGGGAAAAAAAATCAAAGAAGTTCAAAGAAGTTCTGTTTTACTCAACCCTGGCTAAGAAAATGTGTGTATGATCCCCAGCCTGCTTCTGGAAGGCTTTATATTAATAGGGGGTAGAAGAAGAGAGAAATATATTACTTAACCTTGAAAAAAACCACTTTCCCTGAAAGAAAACTCAGAAAATGCTATCAGCTGCATTTCTCTTTGTCTCTCCAGATGTTTGTGGATATGGAAGTGGATTTAAGTGTCCTTAAAAACTGTGTGGTTGATGAAATCAGCCAAATTCAGGGATGGGCAGGCATCTTTCTGCAGCTTGTTTTAGAACTTGATTAATACACAGATTTCTTGCCTCCTGTTCTCGCTCTCATTAAAACTTCTGAAATAGTGGGAAGAAAGTGGCAACTTCAGTTTGAACTCTCATCCTTTGATGCTGCATATGAAAAGTTCTAAATGTACTGTACTTCAACAGTGCAGTGTACAAGTTGGTCAACAGGGACTCTGAACTTGTCAGAAACAAATGTGAATTAATTTTTTTTTCCTTGAATGTTGCAATTTTGTTTCAGCTCATGTGGGCTCTGTCATATCAATTGCTGTGGAGCAAATTATTACTAAATGTTAGGTGGTAGTGGTGATTATTTCAAAGATAGTGTAATCTAGAAGAGACAGCTTGCACAGGAAAAGCAGTCAGTCATATTAACTAAACTGGCAATAACTGCCACAAAACATCATCATCATTTTATACCCCTTTTGGTCATGCTGTTGAACTAGATGAACTATGTCCTTGTTTGTGTTTCAGAGAAGAAATCTGAAATACAGTCACTTCAGGGAAAATGCAAGAGCCTTGATTTATTGATGTTATTTTATCAATTTTGCACAGGTTTTGCAGGGAGGAGGGAAGGAAGGAAGATTAGGAATTTCAGATGAAGACAGGAAGAAATGGTCACAAATGCCTGTCACACCCAAGAGCAGTAATCAAATTACTGCCGCGAAGGAAAATGATATCATTGATTGTGAAATTTGAAATTGGTGCCTAGAGCACTAGGAAAGCTGGCAGTGTGAGCCAGTGTATTTAAAAAGGAGAGTGGGTGCAAACGTATTAGTATGCTTTTAAGGAGAAGGAATCTTCTGCAGGAGGACATGGTGTCAGTAATTTATGGACATGAACAAAATGCTGCATCAGTGATTTATAGTGTCAGGCAAGGCTATTAATGTGATTAGGGTTCAGAGTTTAATTTACTTCCCTCTTTAAAAGAGAAGAATTATCTACTGTAAAGACGTATACAAGTTGTTTTAAATGGGGTGTGAGGACCCTTCTGGGTTAAACTGGAGGAACTGTTTTAAAGCAGTCAGGAGAGGCAGTGGGCATTGCCTGTTGCTGTTTCTTAGATAGATGGTATCCATGAGGAGTCCCTGTAGGTCCCACCTCTCAGGGCAGAGCAAGCAGGGGCAGGTCTGGTTCTGTCTGGGCTGGCACCAGTGAATTTTGTTGGTTATTTACATACTTTTTCCTAACCTGTAAGAACTATTCTGTTGGCAAAGATACTAAGTTACTTGACTTTCTTAGTTTGAAGCAGAAAAAGAAAGAAGTGCTTCATTCTTAGTGCCAAATGACTTAATTTCTTCTGAAGATGCTAAGACCAGAACTGCCTCTTGTTGTGACTGCCTTGGTATCCTCTGTGGTAACATGAGTGCTATTTGCATAGTTTTCGCAACAGTTAAAGTATTGCTTGCAGGAAGACCCCAGGAGCTAGACATGGCATCATTACTCTGATTTATGGATGAGAAATGAAGCTCAGAGAAAATTCTAGTTTTCAGGGTTGTGGAAGCCAGAGTCTCCAGGGGAAGCCCGTATACTTCTGGGATCACCCCAGAAGTAAGGCTGGTGTGGGTAAAAAATGAATGTCTCATTGCTTCAGTCATTAGGAAATCTGTTTGCAGTCCCAAGCCCCAGTGACTCTGGACATTTGCCACCCAGTTCTCTAAATCTGCTTTTTGAGCACAGTTTCTCTTCCCTGTTTGCCCTGCAGAGCTGCTGCTTGCTATCTTGAGCATCCTCCTCTTTCTCAGTTTTCAATTAATCTCTCCCCACTCATCCCAGTCTGTTCCTCTGGCTGGCGCAGAGCTCTCCTGACAACTCTCATCTGTGGGAGGGAAGTGTGATCTAACGGGGAGGAGAGAAAAGCTGAGTGCTTCTGCCTGTGAGTGATTTTTGAGCTGTAGTTTTATTGCCATATACACCTCACCTTGCTTAAAGTCTCCTCTGGAGATCTCTTCCATCCCTTGCAGCTTGCTTTAAACTTTTCTGGACAAACTTCTTGGCTGCTTCTTCCTCTGCTGCTCTGAATAAAACTTCAGGCAGATGCAGTGCTTTTGCTGTGACCTTCAGTATCACTCCCACAGCTGATGTGAAATGCCATACAAACCTCGATGCAATTTTCCACGGCTGCTGTCGGCGAAGTCTCGTATTAATGGAGGAGCCACAGGGGATTCTGATTGTGCTGTTTCTCCTGATTGTCACACTGGCTTAAAGATAAGTTATGCTTTGGGTCGTCTGCCTGTATCTCCCTGTGCATTTCACTTAGGTATAAAATAATCCACACCTAGATGCTTTTCTGTTATCAAAATGCTTTAGGTGAGTTTGGACTTAAAGGATTTCTAGGTAAGATTGGTTTAGGGGAGTAATTTGTGAGGCAGGAACCTTACTGGGAGCAGGAGGGATTGAGGCTGTAGAGTGAGAGGATTTCAGAAGATGGTAGGAACTGGATATTGGGTGGCGAAATTCCTGCTGGGAGTCTGGGAAGGTATTTCAAGATTGGGTTTGGATGGAAGTTGAAGTACTGGTTGGTTGTGTGGGTACTGGGTGGGCTGGACCTCCTCCAGCAAATGGAGAGGTGGAACCATCATATTATAGCGAGGGAATAATTGGGCTCTGTATGAAGGGGAAAATAAAAAGAAACTAAAATGATTCTTTTGGTCTAAAATGCTTGGTTTGAAGGCAGCCAGAGTGATTGCAACTTTCAAAGAGCATTTTTCCCAAGATGAAGTTTCAGCTGGCATAAAAGCTAGCATTTGACATCTTTTTCATATAATGATTATATTAACAAAAGCAGACCTCGCTGCTGGCTGCTTTTGTAAAACAACTCCAGCACTGCTCTTCATTCTCTTAACTCCTGCGTGCGACTTGAAGTCAGCTCAAAACTCCTGCTGGAACGCAAGCAGGTCAGCTCCTCTGACGCAGTTAGAATATTAGAAAGTGCTCCACATGGCTTGACAAAGGCTCTTTGCAATTGTTCGTTTCTGTTGCAGCGGGCAGTTTTAATACACTGATGTTTGCAGCACTCTCATTTAACGTTCTCATCCCACAGGCAGTGAGAGAAGGATTGCTCAGGCATCTGCTACTGTACAGCCTATAAAGCCTACAGTTATTAGGAGTTTCTTTGTAATTAGTGATGTTTTAATTGTTGTTGCAAATACTGGCTTCAGCTGCTGGCTGAGGGTTAGATATTCTTACAGCAGTGAAAATGGACCTCACTGACCAGAAGGGACTGAACAGGGTCCATGTTGAATTGTCCTAATGTTTCTGGTGTGCTGATGTGAGGGTGGCTTTCCTCAGGCTGCTCTTTCATTTCCAAGTTGTGTTCACAGTTGTAATTTTCTCTGAAGTGCCCAAACAGAGATTTGTGCTCTTTCTTTTCCTTGTGGGATGCATCCACAGTTAAACCTCACACCTTTGTGGGAACTCCATATCAGGTCTTAAAGGCTAAAATTCCCATCTTTTCTCCAGTGTGTTGCATGCTGTGTAATGTAAATAGCAATCCTGATTTCTTTTGTCTGTAAGAAGAGTGCAAGGGTTAGGGCAGGACTGTGTAAAGAAGGAGGCAATCTGTATTCTAAGCTCTTCCACCAACACAGCCTGGTGGGGTGTGTATGTGGGAGGAGGTTTCTAAATAGGAAACTTGTGATGTGAGGAATCCTAGGAGCCATGAGGATTGTGTAAATGTTTGCTCTTTAAAGCAGAAATTGTCTGCTTTCTCTACTGAGAAAAATCACTTTGCTTATGAGAGAGCACAGTTTATTAACTGTGGTGACTGGAAATGAAGCAAAGGGAAGGGACTAATTTTGTAGACTGAAAAATAAACCCCAGAAGAACATTTCTGCACTGTTCTGATTTATTTTTATAATCATGTTATCTTTATCTGGTTGCCATCATTCAGATAGAGCTGACTAGAGGTGTAAGGAAGCACAGAAATTTTGAACAGAGCATAAATATGAGAATGAACATTTGTTTCATTACTGTGAACATAGGATAGGTAGAAAAAAGAATGTGAGACAAGTGCTAGACATCAGCTTTGTTATAATTTGCATTTTATTAATAAATATTCTTGGAGATCATTATCCTTTAGCACCTTATTGAAAACTGCTGCTGAGGCTATGGGGGTCATATTTGTTACTGGTATAAATTGATGTAGCTGAATTAGATGTGTGATTTTCTGCTAGTCTTGGAAACTGCTCCAGTTGGACAAGGGAAAGTTATCTCTCTTTGTCAGACTGAATTGCAGAACTGGGCTTTGCTCCATTTTGCATTTCACTGGGACAGATAACAGGCCTTTAATTTAGTGGAGAAAGGCATGTGAATAACCAACAGCTCCAAATTAAGGACAGGAAAATTAAAAGTTAGACACTTCAGGATAGAGAAGGCCAAACTGAGTGTTGACTGTACATTTTCTTGCTTTTGATGTACTCAGAATGACTTTCTGGGAGAGTTTTGGTTGGACTGAAGGTGTGGCCTTGCTGCAGGGGGGACTGTGAGAGACTGCCTTGTGTGACTGATCAGATTAAATGAGCTAATTGTGTGTTGTGGTCTTAAAAATCCCTGATATCCATTGCAGGCTACCTTGCTACTGATGGTGCAATATTCCAAACCCTTTGACATGCTGGTGAGTGTCTTTCTGAGATGGTTTATGCAGTCCTTTCAAAATGTAATTCCACACTGTAAGGGAAATCTTGCTTTTGTGAAAAAGGTGCTGTGTTTGTATTAAAGCTAAATAGAGGTTTATTAATTAAAGCTTTTTTTTTTTTTTTTGTACGATGGATGGAAAATACAAAAGCAAAGCATCCCCTGGCTGCAAAAGGGAGATGGTTCTGAGTGATTGCTGAGCAGATTTGAACAACTGAGGTTTTGTAAACTCACCACAGCACAGTTTAAGGGGAAAGCATGACCAAGAAACCATCTAGGTTAAAAAACAAGAGAGATGAGGGATGTGATGGCAATCTGTGTCCCAGTGTCCTGTTCCATCTCTGAATGAAGACTGCTGAAGTCCCGGCAAAGTGAGGTAGACATCTGCCTTCTCTGGCATGGATGAGTTGATGTTCCTGCCCGTGGCTGATGTTTGTTTAGGATGGCCAGAAGCGCCCATGGCAGCTGCTCTGCCTGAGCAGGAGACTGGAGGCACTGCTGGGTGTGTGCTGCACACACTGTTGGCTTGGAGATGTCATTTTCCATAACTCATCTTGGTTTGTTTCTGAAGAATTCTGAATTTTCCTCTGGAGTAACTCAGTGCCCTGATTGGCTGCTGAGCACCTGGAGCCAGGAGAGTTAGAGAAGCTTAAAGAGGCAAAATTGTATTTATTGAAGGTTAATTCTGAGGACTGCTGTCTCTTTCTCCCACTTCAGTAGGAAACCAAATTTTGTAGGAATCTGTATTTCCTGGCTCTGAAGTCATCAGCTTTTTTAAAAAAAATTATTTTATTTTTTCAGTATTTGTGTGCTTTTTAGCAGTGCTGAATTGATCTTTTTCAAATGGCGTAAAAAGGAGTATCTCAGTAGGTTTTTATATAAAACTGTAGTAGCCCCACTTGGGTACCTGGACTGAAAATGCATCTTTCTTGCAGTCCTGGGCAAAACTCAGAAAATTCACCAGAATTTCACACAAGGTCTACTATTACCTGTTCTTTTTACTCATTGTGCAGGCTGGCCCCTCACCGGGAGAATATATGTCTGGGAAGGGACCTCCTGGGTCATTAGGTCCATTTCCCTGCCATCACAAGCAATCGCATCACATGAGCCCTTTCTTTAACTGATCAAACTCCATTTTAGAAGTATGAACACTTTTTGCCCCCACTACTTCCCCTGGAAAACTGGTTTAGAACCTTGTTGTCTGATGTCCAGCAGGTATTTATTCACAGCTGGTTTGCAGCCCCTTGTTTCTATGCCAGCACTGTCCTTCAGTGTAAATAGGCTTTTCCTCTGAGTGTTTGCTTGTCTGGTGTATCCAGAAGTTCAGCTCTTCCCAGCCTTCCTTTGGTCAGGCCAGCAATCATCGTCTTAGTCCTTTCCACCCACTCCAGAGATAAAAATCGAATTACCCACGTGAGAAATTCTTCTCAGCAATTGCTAATACTGTAAAGAGAAAAAGGCAGAGGAAACTTTAAAGGACAGCTAAGCTGAGAATCTTTGAAACTTCTGTTTTGTGGTCTTTGTAAAGAATGTCATCAGTTTTTTTGAAGCCGTGGCTGCTGATAACTTCCAAGCTCAGCAATATGAGGGCCATAGGGGTTTTCATCCTAGAGGTTTCATAAGGAAAAAGTCAAAGAGGAGGGAATTGGGAAAGTATTTCTCATGTGGCACAAGTAATTTTGGGGGGAATTGTAGAAAATACTGCTGGACATGGTGGTGTGAGGTGTCATTGTAGACCTTGTGGCAGAGATGTTCCTCATGAAAAGGGTTTTTGGTATTTCGGTGTGATCCAAAAGAATCTGTGCTTTCTTTTTACCACCTCTGCTCAAGATTTTATCTCTTTAAAGAAGGAAACTGTCCTGTAGATATGCTGTAGCTGCATATTTCTTTCTTCTGGTCAATGAGAAGTCAAATTGCAAACCATTCTTTGCCAGGCAGGTGATAATAGCTTTAAATTTTAAGAAAAGGATGAAATGACTGAAAAAATAGCTTTAAATTTAAAGAAAAGGATGGAATGAGTGAAGAATTTAGTACATGGAAAAACAGCTGGAACAGAGGTGACAGAGTGAGGGAAAGGTGGTGAAAGTCTGCTAAGCATGATATGGGAGAAGCTCATAGGGGATACTGTTCATTCTCTTTTATAATTGAAGAATCAGAAAGCGTCATATAAAAACCTTTAATTACTTCAAAAATAGAGCAAGATTGTTCCTCACACAGAACCTGCTTCTGGAAATCTCTGTGCAGGATAATCTGTTAGCTGAAAGTTTCTACAGGTTCAAGATGTGGATGTGAGAAATACATTGGTGGTTCTCATGTGCAGAGGAACAACCTCTGCTGGCTCAGGAAGCCCTGGGGCCACAAGTTGGGATTATTTTGGAAGAATGTGGTGTTTGTATCCTATTCTATTTTTCCCAGGTCAAACAGGAGCTGTTTTAGTTAGATGATTTAGGTCAATTGATTTAAGTTCGGTGAACCTTTGAGCTCATTAGCTCCAGCTGTTCTTGAAGTGGTTTTGTACATATTTTTTGCTCTTGCGTGTCTTGTAAACTTTTCATCTTTGCGAGTGGTAAATATTAGGATGATTATGTTGGTTAATAGGTCCATTTACATGCTGCTGTGGGATTTGTTGTCTAACAAGCAAGTTGGTCCTTGTCTTTCCAACTGAAGATACCCAAAAAATCCAAATCTTTCTTGCTGAGACATCGTAATAGATTTTATAGGAAAAACTGCTGGAAGAATTAGATAAAGAGCTCCGAAAACATGGAGAGGGGAAGAGGTATTACAGTTTGTATTTAAGCTCAAGCCTCTATGTTTGATTGCAGGGAGATGTTTGAAAAAAGCTGTACCAGAGCTCTGAAGGATTCTTCAACCTCCAGCTCTGAGCTCTGGGAACTGGGCGGCAAACTCCTTGAAACCCGAACAGATGTTTTGGTATAGAGCTTCAAAGCTTTGAGAGGCTGTTTTCCCCACGTGCCTTCCTAGGCGAGGAGACTTTTAAGAGCTGCTGAATAAATTTTATTATCTTTTCTACAAAAGCACTATCCACATGGAAGAGGCAGGCTTTGAACAGTCGTGGGTTCAGACGTGAGACAATAACCACGTAATGTGGCCCCAGCTGAACAAAAATGGAATGGAAACGAAGAAGAGACGTGTCAGGCTGCTCAGGACCCAGCGGGGGCAGAGTTTTGAGATGCTTCAGTAGCTTTTTCATGAAGATAAGTAAACACAAGGGAGCTGTATTGGCTTCGGCTCTGCCACATTAGATATAAGAATTCCTAATGCTGGGGAAGAACGTAGATGAGTAACAACCCAGATGTTCGTCCTATTGCTTTATATGCATTTAGAAATTAATCTGACGGTGATGAGTGCGACTTGAGAACCCACAGAGATCTGAATGGGTAAAAATGTCAGGAAAAGGCAATAAATGTAGCTTGTCTTGTATCCTTTCACCCCCCTCCCACACACTAACTGGGTGTATGTTAGTGCTGGAGGCTGGGTTGGTGCTGTACAAATGCCCAGGAAAATAAAACCCCTGCTGTAAGAATTTATCAATCTTTAAAAAGTTAAGACAAAGGAAAAGATCTAGAAATAAGGGACTGAGCCATGAGAAATGAGATCCAGTTCAGTTGAATTACAATGTTTCCAACCCGGAAGTCTGGCGTGCCTTTCAATGCCTATCATCTGCTACTAGAACAAGAAAAAATAATGCGCTGTTATGTTATCATAGAATCATTAACGGTTTGTTTTATAGTTCCTAGGGGGAAAAGAAAAATCAAAATTCAGGTGGTTCTCCTATTAGGACTTTGTCTGTATTTTCCTGTAGCCAGGAGCAAGCCAAATCATTTTAGGAGGGCTTCATGCAAGAATTCTTGTACTGTTCCTTGTTGCAATTTGCAGTATTTGTTCTCCTCTGTTTAGACTTTTGTTTTCCTTAAGGCATTGCAGTGAGTTGAGAATGGGGGGAAAAAATGAAATATTTTTATCATAAAGATTTTTCAGTTTAAACATCTGAACCAATAATAGAGTTACTTTTTTCTTTTTTTTTTTTTTTTCCAAAGGGGAATGCAGTCCTCAATCACACAACTGCCAGAAACTCTGGCCCATTTTTAAACTATCTAAAGCAGGATGGAGTTCATTTGTAAGGTCAGGATCTACTTATAAGTAATGGCACTTCCTGTGGGGAAAAACACTAACCCAATTTGTGAAAGTTATTTTATTTGATGGTCAAATAAACTCAATAGCACATCAGGAATAGGGTTCCTGGCTGTGATGTGACACACAGAGCAGCATTTAGGCAGAAGGCTTTGTTTTTCCTATGAATGTATTGATGGATTTTCATGTAGATGTTTGACTTTTGAAATCATAGCTTTGATATTCTGAAAGACAAATGAAACTGTAGGGTAAAGGTAGAAAGCTGAACCAGCTCCAAAAATACAGGAAACATGGCAGCAGGAGGGTCCACTCAGGGAAGATTATAAAGCTTCACATTGCCAGAGCCTCTTTAGCAGCTTCTTCGCGTTGTGGGTTTGGCAGAAGGAGGATGACAGGGCTGCCAGCCTGCCTAATGATCTTCATCTAACATTTACCTTATTGAGAGGGGAATAATCCTGTTAAATTAACATCCTAGCATATTTGCTGTCCAGCTAGTTGATGAATTAAATAGCCTGAACAAAACGTTTCACGACTCGTTTATCCATAAAAACCTCCGAATTTCCTGCGCAAAAGGGAGTGACTTCTCAGCAGTTGTGTGCTGCGATGCTCTGTACCCCTTATCTGCAAAAATACCTATGTTTATGTGTAAAAAGAAGAAATTCAGTGGGGCTGTGTGTCTGTGGGAGGTAGGACAGCACACAGACAGGCCCTGCTCTTGGAGTGACCCGAGCTCCGGCGCTTTGCCGCATGGCGCGAGCCTCCTGCTCCGAGGAAGCGCAGACTGTTAATGACAGCCCACGAGCCGGTGACACTCGGATCACTCCATCAATCAAACCTGGCACCTCGTGCCAGCCCAGCCAGCTGTCCTCTTCCATCAGTGTCCGAAAGTGCCGCACCGAAGGCCACAAGTGCCAGCTGCCAGCCTCAAATAACCACTGGGCCTGCCCCAGGATGAGTGTATTTAGGCAACCTGTTTAGATTGAATTGTCTGTCCTGACAGTCCCTTTTGAGTTTCAGTTTGGAAGAAGGAGAATAAACAAATTTCAGGCTAATAAACAAAGCAGCACATCTATAACAAGAAATCCAAGCCTAGGGCTTTACACTGCCCAGTTGTGAGACACCACCATAAGGGCCTGTGACAGCAGGAGATGTTGCTGAGGGTGCAGTTGACTTGTCCTGCTTGGTTTGATCAAAATTTGTAACCTCTCACTAAAGTCTGTGGTTCATGGATCCACCAACCCACTGAGAATTTATGTCCCTTCTGTTGATGTCTGTCTGGTGTGCCAAAGAGAACGTGGAGAGAAAGACTCAGTTTTGTGAGAAAATATCTTACAGAGGTGCTCACTAGAATTGAATTGGAATTTGAATAAATAATTTAATTATTTATATATACTTATATACTTAATTATATTAATTCTAATAACAGAGTACCAGTATGTAGATGTGGAGAGTGTGGCTCCAGCCCTACCAGCTAAGGCTCTAAGCATTTAGCTGAGGTTCAGCTGCTGCACACCTGAAAAATCTCCATGTATGACAGGCACACCAAAAAGGGGAGAGCAAGTCATTTCAAGTGATTTTCAGATCCATGGGCAGGGATACTGCTGCATCCTTAAGCCTTGAGGACTCCAGATCTAGAGCATGTCAGGCTGAGGAGCCTGTAGGTATAAGAGGCTTATATGGGCAGTCAGGCTTTTACAATGGAAATGGGTATTTCAAGGCAAAAAAAAGAAGTTTCTGTTGATGCTGTAGCCCCTAGACTGATACACAGTCAGCGGTTTAAACTGTTTTCACGAAGTCAGTCTGCTGCCGTTCTGGGTTCCAGTGGCTCCAAGTGCAGCAGCTTCCACTTGTACATCTATATCAAGTTTTTTTTCTCCTACTGTCATCACCAGATCCTTGTTCTTGCTTGATGTTTTCTAGGCTCCTCATTCCTATTCTCCAGCATGTATGAATTTTCTATTATTTGCTTGCTGAATGCAATCACTTGCAATTTCCCAGGTTGAAAAAAAGAAGTTCCTTTGAAAAAAATGTAATGGAACATCCTCAGGTTGAAATGGGCCCTGAGCACAGCTGATGGCTTGGGGACTTTAATTTACTAAACGTCAGTGGTTTGATGGCAATTCAACATGACTGGTGATTGCCTGCATCGTGTTACTGCTGTGGCTGAAAAGGCTGTTTACCTTTGGAAGACAGGAAGCTCAGCTGAGCAACACAAAGAGCAATCTCCTGTGACCTGCTAATAATTTTTTTTTTTCCCCAAACATCCCCAGTTGCTGAGGAGCACAAACCCCTGGAGAAAGAGGTCAATCCAGAAAAATGGTGTTTGCAAAAGAGCCCTTTACATCAGGAGTTTCCTTTGCTGCAAAGTCATCCTTAATATGGCAAGTGGAAGACTTTTCCTTTTTGAGAGATTTCTCTCACATTTGTCATCCCAGCTTGACACAGCACTGAAATATTTCTCTGTGTTTCTAATAGTTGTTGGGGTACTTCTTAGAACCGCGAGTGGCCCTGTACGAGTTGGAGAGCAATGGTTCAAAAAGAAAAAAAAGCCATCTGGTTCTCATTAATTTGCTGAAATGATCAGAACATTTTGTAAGAGAGACTATGCTGCATGTAGGGAAGAGAGTGGCAGGGGCTCTTCATTTGTGCAAGTGGATGCAAACTCACCTGCCTAAGAATGATCTCATTTCTAAAAATGAATTTGGGGTCCAAGGTCCTTAGATAACATCACACTTGATGGTCTTTTATCCATAAACTCCATTTCAGGCAGTGGCGTGTTCACTTCCTCCCACTGCCAGGCAGGTGATTTCGCAGGGATTTTTTTTTTTTGTGTTAAAAGGACAGCTAGGATCTTGCTTACTATTTAAAAAAAAAAGTTAATAATTTCAAAAAAGAGATTTTTAGAAGTGTACATATGCAAGCAGAGCAGCTGAAGCTGAGACACATGTCTGGCGTGTTTGGGTCAGCAGCCCCTGAATGGCAGACTCGGGAGCTTTGCACGAATTTCTGTATCTCTGATGTGCTGCTTTCCTTTTAACATTTGGCCTTTAGGCCTTTTATTTTGGGCTTTTGTGTGCGCAGAGCAAAATTGGTTGAAACACTGATGCGTGCGCTCCGGGCTCCTCCAGCCTTACGTGGCCCATCTGTGCTGGACAGGACTTGCATCCACTCCCTGCTGCTGGTCCATCTATCAAAGCAGTGACCAGCTTGCTAAGGGTGATTTTATAGGCTCTGCAGCTGGTTTGTGTAAAACCAGATTACTGTCACATTTAGAAACATTTAGCACTACTGGACCAATGAGGGATAATAATTTGAAGAGGCTGACTAGATTTAATCAGTTTGTGGGAAATGAGACTTAATCAAACATAAGAGGTTGAGAAGGCTGATAGAGCTAATGAATTTGAATAGGTGATACAGACCCTGCCTGAACATTTTCTCTGGCCATGGTTGGTTTATAATACTAAAGTGTTTGCCAAAGTTATCAATCAATCAATATGGATAAAGTCCTTTGTGTGAGGAACCTCAGCAGTGGGGAGAGAAAATTGCCTGAATTGAAACTCAAAGTAGATATTGCAGGAGATTCCTTTCAGTATGGGAATTCTAAGAGTTAATTTTCAATATTTTTTTGTAATATGTAAGAAAAGGGAATTGGGAAATTACCTTGAAGAAAAACACCCCTGTGAGCGGTATCCTGCTCAGGTCCTGGGTGGCTGCTCTTGGTGTAGACCTGCAGCATGTACTTACTGGAGAGCCCTGGTACGTGTTTTAACTTCCCTGACCTTTGGTTCTCCATCTGTAAAATTCATGTGCTCAACCTTTCCTACTCTGTTTTGTCTATTTTATGTGTTGTAGCTAGAGAAGTGTTGACTTTATAAAGAAAGGCCAGCTGAGGTGGATGCTGTGAAATGTGTGCTACAGCAATCTCTGCCTTCCTATTACCAATCTTCCACTTTTATCTTACCCTCAAGCCTAGAAAACATAGATGCCTCCTCCCCATTGCCCCGTTTTAATATTAGTCAAGGACAGGTGCAGCGTTAAGATGAGAGTTTGTGTGACAAATAATCTCTTTGGTTCTTTATAAATTAGGGATGCTTTAAGTGAACAAAAAGTAACTGTATAAGCTCATCATTTGAAATCCACGCTTGTGTAGTAGGACCCTGACCCATCCCTTCGTGTTTTCAGTGGAGAAAAATTCTGCCTGTGCTTTCTTCAGCAAAGGCAGCAGTTGTAAATGTTTTTGAGCTTCTGCTGAATTAATTGTGAGAGGTCCTGCTCTCTGCCCACCTCTTTCTGGCAGTGCTGGCAGAGCTTTGCTGGGCTTTGGAGGGAGTTTTGTCTCATACCTCTCCCTAAAGAAAATCATAAAATCATAGAACGGTTTGTGTTGGAAGGGGCCTTAAAGGTCATCCAGTTCCAACCCCCAGCCATGGCAGGGACACCTTCCACTAGAGCGGATTTTTCAGAGCTCCATCCTTGCCTTGAACACTTCCAGGGTTGGTGTAGCTTACAGCTTCTCTGGGCAAAGAGAGGAAATGTGACAACAGAAGGACCAAACCCGGAGAGGTGCTTTTAAAACATTCAAAATTTGGGGTGCCTGAGGTTTTTTTGCTCCCAGCAAAAACCCTCTTTCAGCTGAAGAAGCTGGTGGGGAAATAGAAGGAAACTCCATTGTCCTGCCTCAGTCAGGTCAGGTCCTTCACGCTGCTGGAAGAAGGATAAACTCTGTTAACTGTTGACATCAAGGTCCCCTGTAAAAGACAAATGTGCCATAGGAGCGTGGTGAGGGGAATTGGATTGGGATAGAGATTTTTAATCAGCATCAGGCCTGACAATCAGCTAACACCACAACCAGCCGAATGATTGAGAGTCCTGAAATGGTGAAATATTCAGTAAATGCTGTATTTTGTGTAATGCTGTAGCAGTTGCTGAAGCTGTGGCTTTGCTCTTTTTTTCACAACCAAGTGCAGAAATGCCTTGTTCTGTTTTGGCTTTTTGATATGCTTTTGTCATAGTGCTCAGAAATGATGGGGCTGCATGGTGACTTTGTTTAAATCACTCTGCTTATGTGAGAGGATTGGTTGCTAAAATCATCAGGAGTTACAGAATATTTTTTTTGTTGTTAGTGCATCAGTAATGTGAAGCTCTACTTGAAATTAAATCTTTATTATGCCATACACTGTTGAAGGCTGTCCCTTTTCCATATTTCAATCCAAGGTGACCATGGTCATTGTGAATCATGAAGGAAGATGTGGCATCCGTGCCTTCTGCCTGCAGATTTGAGATGCAGAGGGGTCTGTGGCCAGCTTACGGTCACTGAGGTGTTTGCAGTAAAACCAAACTTAGCTTTAGCCAACAAAAGCTGCCTAGGTTTTTTTTATATTCCCACTGTAAATGTTGAAAATAAAGGCACCTCCATGCAGTTGAATCCCTTTATCTTTGACTTCTGTCTGAGCATATAATGAAATGCCCATTAGACGTGGTGGTTTCTCTCCACTGGCTCCAGAAGGAGCCTCAATAATCACTTTGTATGGAGCTCTGAGAAACCTGGTCTGGGGGAAGGTGTCCCTGTGCATGGCAGGGGGGTCAGAACTAAATATCTTTAAGATCCTTTCCAACCCAGGACATTCTGTGATTCTGTGACCCTCATAGGTGGCTAAATGTGAGTGTGACGAGCCCCATCCTAAGCAGAACAGCGAAGGGACTCCAGTTTCCTCGTGAGTTCCCAGTATACATCACACTCCTTTACTGCACTGACAACATGCACATTTTGTTACCAAAATGATTTCAACACCAGGTGTGCTGTTGGAACTTGCAGAGTCTTACCTCTGTGAAGTCACATTTTCCTCCCCAAAACACCCAGCTTTAGTCCTACTTAGTATTTTGCATCCGCAGTGCAGAAAGGTGCCCCTTGTGTCGGTCTCATTTTGTCAGGAGCAGCACACATGTTCATTTGGAGTTTTCTTCATGTTTCTAATGGCAGGCAGCATGCAGAGCTAATTACTGGGGTACGGGAAGAAGTCACTGATGAGTACGGATTGAATATCTTCAGATAAAAAGAGTTGCAGGTCTCCTGTTGAGTTTAAAGAATAGCCCTACTGAACTTCTGATATGCAAACAGATGCAGCATGTAGAAGCAACCAAATCAAGGGTTAGAGGGGATGAAATTAGTTCAGTTGGCTCTTATTTTCTATGTATAAACTTCCAGAAATTATTATTACCTTGCGGGTAGCTAATCTAAATACAGAGGTGCTTAATTTTTTGCTCCCTAATTATAGAGGTCAGTACAACAACTTTCATTATCTCATTCAATGTTTTCTTGAAGTGGATGGAGAGATTGGGATCTTGTTGTAGTTTCAGCATAGCAACCTGTTTTGATGCCTTGCAATGTAGAAATTAAGCAGGGAGAACTGAAGAGCCATTCTTACATGGGGTTCCTAATAGTAATACACTTAGAGTTCAAATGGGTTTAGCTGTTTTCATGTTGGGAATGTCGATGTAGGTGGAATAGTTGTTGAAGAATTTCAGAATTGAATGGTTCATGGTCAAAGCAGCAGCTTTTCTGTTTAAAATGACGTAAAATAAAAGTATGAATGGACAGGAAACGCAGCAGGAGCTACTAAACCATTTTGATTATACTGGTTTTCTGCTTTGAGGGTAGACAGGGTAGCATAGGATGGGACTCGAGGTGGATTTCTTACCCTGTTTATCAGGGGTTCAAGCAGAGCTGATTGAAAAGGAATGATTTATGACCAGATACACATTGCATCAGCAGGAATATTTCTTCTTGAGTTGAGGAACATTTCTACAGCCTGTAGTCACCGAGACACCATGTGTCCCTGTTGCACATCCACTTCATGAAGGTTAGAGGTGGGTGCCCTTGATCTTTTCCACCAGATCTAGTCCGTGACAAGTGTCTTGCCTTTTCTTCGTGGGGAATCCCATTCTGTTCTGCATGGACAGCTTTCATTGCTGCAGGCATTTCAGCCTGGCACAGCTCCTCCATCCAGACCTCTGCCCAAATCCTTGTCCCTGTGCAGGCAAAGGAGGCTTATAAGGAACAGAAAGCTGGGGAGAAAAGATGGAAAGGTTTTCATCTTCAGGGCTTTTCAATGCCATTGCAAAGACTTCCTGAAACTATTGCTCTGGTATTTGTTCCAGCCATCAAACCCAGAAGGAAATCCCTAAGTGAGTGTATGATTTCTTTCTAATTTCAGGCTATAAAGTGAACATGGGGCATGGTTCAATACTGAACAAAGGAGAACATCAGTGTTACTCCTTGAAAACCCTGATTTTGATGTCTGCATGAATTTGTACTCTAAAGAACTTTCCACCAGGATAGCAAGTGGCCTCATCGTTCGCTGTGAAGGATGAGAAAGATTTGCTGTTGGATGCAGTTCAGCTGTGGGGTTTTGAGCTAATACTAGATTTCTCCTTTTGGGACAATGTGCTTGCTGTACTTCCTGCACTGACTAGTCATTATTGATATTCCCATCTTCCCCCTGCTCCCTCCTTGACTCCTTGGGAAGGTCATACGCCTGGGATTTACAGCTCTTTTTGGTATATGGTGACTGTTATAGCAAAGATGAATGGCAAGGGAAGCTCTTGTATGTTCCTCTGCCTGCAAACTTCCTCAAGGTTAGAGATCTCGGGTGACTTTTATTGTTACCTTTTCTGACAGCAGCCTCTCAATACGAAATAGAAACTGAAATAGAAACTGTTTCCTGTGAGTGGCAGCTAACTGGAGATAGACCTGGAAGGACTGGCATGGAGATAAAAATTGCTTATTGTTTATAGTATTTGTCTGCTTAAAGCCCACTTCTCTCTTGAGAGCTTGGCTTACTTAAAAAAGAATTGCTACACTGAGAGAAGTTTCCTATATCCTAACTATGTTACAGGAACGCGTTGTGAAAGCAGTTGCCATGAAATTGAATTACAGGTGTTGTATTCTTCATTGCTTAAATTGCTCGATTATATCACAGGCTTCATCATTTTGTTTTGAACAAATAACTGCAATTTAGTAGGAGCCTAGAGATGATGGTATTAGCAGTCAGGGGTTGTTTAAGGCTTCCTTAATGATGGAAAATTGTTCTTATCCGTTTACCATGTGTCGTCTTTGTAAAAATGCATGTGCAGTGAATGGAAAATGAAAACCGTTCCCTCATGGCATCTAAGTTTGTTTTTATATTTTTCTATGTGTGAAACAAACCCCTGTAGGTTTTTAGATTAGTCAGGGCAATATGGTCATTCTTATGTAACTTTGACACAGCTCTGATACATCAGATGGTGGCACTGGATGTGGTCAGATGTTTCATTCACTTTCAGTTTGCTGGAATTAAGTCCGTGGTTGCTCAACCTAAAAATTCCCAGGTTTTCACGGAATAGGGTTTTAAGAGATCCTTCAGGAAATTTTTAAAAATAACTCTCAGTGCTGAAAGCAATTATTGGTTTAGGCCAGAATTTAAAATCATTTTGTCTAGGTTTAGATTCCTAATCGCTGCTCTGTGTGCTGCTTCCTCACCAGCCCACTCGTGCCCAGTTGCCTTTTCTTGGATGTGCTTTGCAGTTTACCCTGGAGCTTAATGTATGTGAATTGCTGCATTTGGCTTGGAAACCGGGTAACTCCAACGGAAAAGGGAGGCTTGCAGAGATCTTGGGCTTGAAAATTAACCTTGCTTCCCCTACTTCCTATCCGGGTCTATATTAATCTTCAAAAGATAGTCTGTACTGAAATTCAGAAGTGGAACCTGCTGTATTGTGTGGCTCAGAACAAGCTTTATCAGTTTCCTCTGTTTCAACCTGTTACTAGTCTAGAGATCTGGTAAAGTGTTCCATGTGTGTGTTCCTCCAGTTTCACAGGTTTCACAGAGAAAATGAGGTTAGGAAGGATAGAGAGAGGTCAGTTTGTCCATCCCTTGCCTGAAGGCAGGACCTGTTCTTCCAGGTCCTGCTTTATCCTTGACAGATGGCTGTCTAACATGTCCTTAAAATTCCTCAGCCATCGAGATTTTGCTTACTTGCTTCGAGGTGTCACTTGTGGAAAGCCAATTAAATCTGCTTCAGTGGTCTTATTTTGCCTGTGTTCCATTAGCAATTAGGATCAGTTTTCTTTCTTTTTTCAGGTTTTTTTATATACATGTTTTTTGCACATGTGCTTTTGTTTTATTTTCCCCTTTCTTGCTCCTCTCCTGATTTGAATTGTGATTTTTCAACATCTGCTTTTAGCCAGTTTGTGTCAGGCCTCTGATGCTCTGCCCATTTGACTGAAAGTAGTATACAAGTTCCCTAATACTTCAGAAAATTCAATTTCATGGCAATCTTTAAGAATAGAAAAGGGAGTGGGGCAATTTTTGGAGTTAGTTCTTTTGAATGCATATTTTTGCTGATAAACCTTGTATCAGTGCTTTTAGTAAATGCTTTTCTCTTGTCTCTTGAAATGTGATACGAGAAAATAAAACTGCTTCACAAAGTTCTGTGAAAAATTAATGTGTACTGTAATTTAGAAGATGGATCACTGGAGGGCATTTAAATGTTATGTTTTTGTTTTCTGCAAATTTTATTTTAAGGGAAACCAAATACCTAGTAAGGGCTGTTTCAGAAATTCAACTAAGTGCTGCTGGTACTAAAAGAATTAAGAGAGGAGAAATGAGGGGCATAGACTGCACAGCCTAATGAGGGGACATAAGCCTAATGATGCAAAATTGCAAATTGCCCAAATTACAAAGCACTGTCCCTTGCATGCAGCTCTGCTTTTAGGGCTCTCCAGAGCTGCAGTGTGGGCTCAGGATTCAGCTGTGCTGGCACTGTGGTGTGCCTGGTGCCAGCCCCAGCAGCCACAGAGCCTCTGTGTGACTCCAGCTCGTGCTGGCACTCGGTGGTTTGGTGCCATGTGCTGACAGAAACCTTTCCAGGCTCTCGGCTGCGCTGCTGAGGGAAGTTGCAGTGGGCAAGGTAGGGAATGAACCTGTGGGATGACAGGAGAGAAGTGATGTGGTGCAGTACCAGAGATGCAGGTTCCCTTGCATGGCGCACCCTGGATTTTTTGCTGTTGGAGGCAAACTGGTGCCTAAGTGATGGTGCAGCTTCAACTTGCCCAGCACGTGAGGGAGATGCTGCCTGGCTCCTGCTGGCAGCCAGGGAAGCATTTGGAGCAGCTGCTGCGCTGCAGGGTGAGGGTCCTAAAAGGGCAAAGGGGTTTTCATGGGACAGCAAAACCAGAGCCCAGGGCTGCAGGCAACAGAAAGGTAAAAATGCAGTTTTTTGCAGAGGAGTGTTTACTTTCTCGCTGCCTGCTCTTCCTGACCCATAAAAGCTGCCAACTGTGGTGTCAAGCTGATAAAATGTTCATGCAGCTCTAGCCAGAGCAATGAACTATAACCAAAAAACTGAGGAATGTTTGGGGTTTTTTTCCCTTGGCTTTTGCCAAGAATTCAAGCAAAAGTGTAAAAATGTATTTTTCTCACTGGTGTCACTTTCTACTCCTAAAATCCATCTGTATAATCATGTCTGTCTTACCTTTGGGATGCTGGATATTCCTTCTTGTTTAGTTTGTACAGGTCAAGGATGAAACACAGCCATAGCTTCAGTTCTATAATTTTGCAAATAGTGAGATACCTGATAGTCTTGTGCAGCCTGTATACCTTGGAGATGTGATAACCAGATATTTCTTCTGCTGCTGGCTGATTGCTCATCTGAGTAAACTGGAATAATTCAGGGGAAGTCTCAGGTTTCTTTTTCATTTAGAATAGAACAAAGCATTTTGCATTGAATGCAAAATCATTTGAGATAAGTGATGAGATTACTCAGTCAAAGCAGAATAAAAGCTGGGAGGGATGTAATTCACTGTTTTAATTTTTTCGAGCTGCTGACATGATGTGAGAGTTGCTAATGCAGTATGAAGTACAAATGATATGTAAAATTCCCTGATAACTACCTGGGAATTCTCATTCCATCAGCAACTTCTATGTTATCATAAATGAGACAGCTTGAAAGGCACTTGTTGCGTTTTGTATTGCATGCAAAAGTCATTTACACTTCAAATGAACTAGCCTAGATTATTTGTGATTTTTTTTTTCTGCACATCTTTCATAAGCAATGGAACAATGCTGAATTACTACTCTATAACATTTAACAATTTAAGAATCATGGGGTGAGGAAACACGTGACAAATAAACACCCTGGTGAAGCTGGGATTGTAAAAACAGGGCTTCAGCAAGTCAAATTCGGATGTCTGATCACCTCTGAAAATCTGACAAATGTTTAGATTTTAATTGTAATCTGTTTTTGTGTTCTGATGACAGAGCTCAGAGGGTGAATGTGTGTTTGTCTCTTGGGACCCCCAGGCTCAGCCCCAGTGGCTGGTTCCCATCCAGTGTGAATGGTCAGAGGCATGAATTCAGGAGTGAAGCAGAGAGGGAGGATGAGCAGGGAGTTTGGTCTTCCTCCAGGAGGTGAAATAAACCTAAAGAAGTCTCTCCAAAGCTCCAGGGCTCAATTCTGAGCTGTTGTAAACCGGCTCAGTTCACTATAACTGTGGCTGAGGATCTGTCCATGTGACTTTATCTGTGCCGTGTACAACAGATGATTAAGTACAAATGCATGTTGAGGTGATGTGGGCCGTGTGTAAGGATGAAGCAGGAACGTGCCTAAAAGCCTCCTAATCTCTAGTTTGTTCAATTCCTGCTATTTATCTCCCCATCGCCATTCCAGTATCTCTGTATTAATCTGGAAGGCTCTCCATGCTGAATATGATGAATGTACAGAAGTCGAAAAAGGCCTGGAGTGCTCATGGCTGCAGTGTTAAAGATAATTATATGGTGTTTCTAGTCCAGATGCAATCCTGGAAAGCACGAAAATAGCTTTGGGATGTATGCTCATGGTGCTAGGAGAGGTCAGCAGGAGGTAGATGCTCACAAACTAATTGGACTTCTGGGATTCTGTTTTAAGGAGTGCCTTCATATAAAACAATGTACGTACCCAGGATGTGCTGCTCAGTTGTTTCCTAAACTGACAGTTGTTTTAAGATAAGAGATGTTTTTATTTCACTGAAGCCCTTTTTCTCCAAGTCCAAAAGAGCCTGGAAACTATTATCTCACAGAAAAATACCTTGGGGTATGTGTGTGAAAAAGGTGATGTGTTCTGCGGTGCTGGCAGGGTCACCCTGCGTGCCTCAGTCTCCTTTCTGAATGCTGTTTGTGAAGGAGAAAAACTGGCTTGAAATGCAGAGGATGTGAGTGGCTGTGGGTTTTATCTAACACGGTACAAAGTGGCCCATCATGAGCTGAGGGAGGTGTTGCTACCTGGGGGAGGCTCTTCATCCTCCCTGTGTGGCTGGAGTGATAGGAGTGCTGTGTGTTGACTTCTAATGAATATTCATTAGTTGTGTGTGTGTGTGGAGGGCTTTATAGCCTGTCACTGCAGCCTTATCTTAGGCATTAGGGAGAGGAGGCAGCTCCTGTGGTTGGTGTCTCATGTTGGGCAGGGTAAAACACCTCACCCTGTGAGCCTGGAAGGGCCAAGGCTTGTGGGTACTGCAAGGGAGCCCTGCACTGCTCAGAGAATACCAAACAGGGAGTGCCCAAGGACAAGCAAACATAGGAAAATAAAAAGGAATCCTGAGCAGGCAGTAAATATTGTGCTTAGGAAGCTTCTCTTCTCATGCCCTAAATTTATGGCCTCAGTGCCTGCGCTTTCCATCTCACATCACTGTTGCTCTGGGCCTGCCTAGGTGCTTGTGTGCTGACTTTTTTCACTGTTTATGATACTTGCATGCCAGGATAGTACTAACAGGGTTGTGGGACACATTTTAAAGCCCCCCAAAGTTGCTGCTTTTTTTTTTTTTTTCCTGTGATGTTGTTACCCATTCCCAGTACTTTGCTGGTCTTTACTTGCCTCTAAAAGGCCCTTCACGATTCTCAGTGCTCTTCCAGAAGCACCTGCAGCCTCTGTCCTGGAGATGTCTGGAGACATTTGGGTCCTGCCATCTTAGGCACAGCTCTGAGTTCTGGGAGCAAAGTGGGAATACAGTGTGGATCCTGCTGCTGGCTTTTATTGGGATTTGTGTTCTCTGGACTTAAATGTGTAAGATTTAATAGTCCAGCCTGAACTACTTGTCTGGGCGTCCTGTTCAGTGTGTGGGCAGAGGTGGCTGCAGATGCTGTGTGTGTTGAACATCATCTCTCTTCTCACTTTTGGGCATAACCAGTGTGTGGATAAAAATGCACTTTTTTTCTTTTTTTTTTTTTTTTTCTTCTTTAGGTTAACAGCAAATCACTGTTTCTTTGTAAGGTGATGGAGAAGGTTTACATTTTCCATGCTGGAAATCACCCAGCAGCTGTTTAAATGAAAAATCTGTTTTGTAAGAAAAACAGAATGACTCAAAAATTACCAGTAGCTAAAACGTACTTGCAGCATCTGTTGTTTAACTGTATCCATGTTGCGATTAACAACAAACTGTAATAACATATCAGCATTCAGCTCCGTTAATTTTATTTCTTTTTTTTATATTACTTTATTATGCTTTCAAGTGGATTCTGCAAAAGTACAAAAGATACTAACAGTACATGAATAGACAAATATATAAGCTTATTATAATTTTGTGCAAAGTCTGTTGATGTATAATTTTTCTTAAAATAAATTGATACAAAATTGTAACACAGGAAAAAGTTATATGAGCAATGATTAGACTCACACCTGTTCAGCCACTAAAGCTTAATTTCTTGTGATTTTGTGTTTGAGGGCTCCATATCTCACTCCTGTCATGCTGTTCAGTTTGGGATCTCTGTATTATTATTTTCCTATTTCTCGCTTGCACATGGCTAAAGACGTGTGTTCTTTGAGTTATTATGGTTCAATATCATATCCGCCCCTGTGTTAGGTTTAAAGCTGTTTCAAATCAGTGTAAACTGGCCTAAGGTTGGCTTAAATGAGCGATGGAGGCAGCTCCTCAGGCACCTTCCCAGACCCCTTGCCCTGCTGTGGAAGGACATGGTCACAGGCTCACAGGTCTGACTCATCTCTTGCCTCTGGCAGTAATTTAGCTAATTAGCTCAAATATACCACCTGAACTTACATGAACTCGTGTGCACGGGTAAAATTTGGGGCTCCCGGTTTTTTGCTCTGGTGACGTCAGTGTGTGCCTGGTCTGACTGTAATTTTTCTAATTTGTGAAGCAGAACAGGAGACCCATTCTGTGTCTTCCACTTGCAGACAGTTGATTGAATAGATCAGTCAGCTGTTGATTATATATATCTGCAAAAATACCCTCTCCACACAGATGATGTATCAAATGGAGACACTTAAACTGGTGTTCTGGTTTTCACTTTTTCCTTTTTCCCTTTCTTTGTGTGTGTGGTGGGAAGATGATATATCATGCGTACATGTCTCTGTGTTCCACAGTATTAAGTGTAAGGTCTGTTTATAAATGCAGCTAATGAAATTGGGGACTGTGTGGCCTCCAACCATTTAAAATAATGGCATGAGCAATCTCACTCCATTACGTTTGAGTGGAAGCAGTTCATGCTAAAGTGCTGGTTCCCTCAGGAGCCGGGGAGCCCTGATTGAATCTTACTTGCAAAATGGCCAGTGAAGATAAGTTTGCAGGGCAGATGACAGCTCTGACTCAACAGAAACTGCAGTGCTCAGGGGAAGGGCTGCCTTGAGCCTGTTAATGCATTTTTCTTTCTCTTTCACTGCTGTTTTGCAAGCTTTGCAGCAAAGGCAGCTGCCCCGTGTTTGTGTTTCCCAGAGGCACTGAGGTGCTGTGGTGCCAGGAGGGCTGTGCTGGGTGATGCTGCTCTGCTCTTGGCTGCAGTGGCTTTGGGCTTTCACCTTCCAGCTCTGTGGTCCAGAGCAAATAGTTCCATCAGGAGGGTGGCTCTCCAGCATTAACAACTCTGTCCTTTCTTCTGGCATACTTTTATCAGAAGACTAATTTAAATTTATGGGAATTTTCTTGACTGCCACAAGGTCCTTCTAACAAGGGGGATTACCAGGCCATTAAGAGAGCGACCCTCCTTTTTTATCCTGTTGTAATGTGTTTCAAAACACAGAAGTTGTTGGGAGATGGAAAACAAACGAGTTTTGACACGGGTTGATGAGCTGGTGTGTGCTCTGCTGCAGTCTGTCTGTCTGGAGCAGTGCCCATTGCTGGCGGGGTGTTATTTCTGTGAGGAGACAGACAGACCATCCCTCCTGGCCACTTGGCAAGGAGAACTTACTTTCTCACCACCACGGGTCAGTAATGTGGGGATGAGAAGCCTGAAAATATGTGATGCTCCTGCCTTTGGCTCAAGATTGGCTGTGGATTCTGAGCCTGCTTTCTGTTCCTGCAGGGAAAGCTCCTGGGGACTATTTCAGCACTCTGGGGGAGTTGCTGTGCACCAACCACCAGAATAATACATCCCTGGTTGTGCAGAGGAAAAATAAAATTGCTCCTGACAAAGGCCTGTAATATTTAAATATAAATACATCTGACAGAAGTTGCAGCTGCATGCATATCAGGACAGGGCAGTACTTGACTATAACCGTGAAGACTGAAGTGAACTCAAAATTCAGTAGAACGCTACAGAAATGGGCTTGCAGGGTAGTGGCCTGTATCGAGAGGAAACAGGACTTCTGCAAGACAAATAACAATTCCCAAATGCTTATCTAGCCACAAGCACATTGAGCAAAATAAACTTGACTCTTTCGAGTGAACATTTCACGCTGATGAGAAAACTTGGTGACGTCTTCAGTGATGGAAAATAACCGGAAAAGGGGAAATTTCAGAGGGAGGGCAGGAGTAGAGTTAGAGGTGCAAATCTAGAAGAGAGACAAAGCACCTGCAGCTTCTTCCAGACTCCCTTCACCATCCCTGAGTGGTTGTGGGATTGTGGACAAGGGCTCAGGTGATGTGGGGAGCAGCAGGGTGCATCTGCTGGACTTGCATCCCCCTGGACACAGTGGATCACCCTGTTCTGTCTTGTCACCATGCCTGCTAACTTTGTGTTTTCTGTAGTGACATTGTGCAAGGCAGGCTCAGCCTTTGGAGAAACTCTGGCTGTTATTATATGTATCTCCAGAAATAACCCTCTGCACATCCAGGATCAATCTGAGACTGCCTTTTATGTGCAGCTTTTCCCAGCCTTCCCACAGTTTTACAGGCATATAATAATTTTACCAAAAGAAACGTTGCAAATCCAAGGAATTCAGAGTTAAGCTTAAGTACATCGTAAACCTCAATGAGAGGGTTATTTTGCTGTACCATTCTATCATGTTGAGGAATTAATTTATCAGAAGTGCAAGAGGAGGCTGGTGCTTCTCTCTCCCACGTAGCTGAGGAATGTATGGGTGAATGTAATGGTACTTCTCAATTTCCTGGAACTGGAGCGTGATGGGATTTTTTGAGAATACTGAAGGACTCCCACTTCTGTGTGTTTTATTGAAAATGGTGTGTGAACAGAGTCCCACAAACGTGGTTTGCAGAGCCTTGTGTTTCATGGCCGAGCTTGAAGCTTGCAGCCTTGAGATTCCCTTTGCAAGTTTGTGAAGGGAGAAGGAACACTTGGAAAAACTGGTGATATTCTGAATGTAGGGTGTGTAGCCTATGGGTTCAGCTAGCCTGGCACGCTCACTGGGGTAGAACCAAAAATCATGATGGCACGTGTCACGTGGCGGTGTGCAGACAATATTACATTTGAATGCCATTTGAAAAATGTGATGGTTCTAGTGCATAATTGCAAATTATCTCATGATTTTATAATTAGCTTTGCCTGGATAAAATGTAATAAAATACAATGTTTGTCCTCGTGTGAGACAGTTGATTAATTTAATCACAGCTGTGATGAAGAGCTCATTTTGCTTCTAAGTTTCTTTCCAGTTTAGTTTATTTTGCCTTTGAAGATGCGATTGCTGCTGATTTGGGGGATCACTTGGAATTCCTGTCTTGTAAGAGGCAGGGCAGAACACTGAGTAGTACAAAGACTCTTGAAGCTGTGATTTACCCTCTCAGAGCATGTTAGGATTTGGATTTCACTTGTGTTAAGGACAAGAATTATGTATAAAATACATTTCTGAACCGGTTCTAAGTTTGGTGTGGCTTGAATCTGAGCTTTGGGTTCAAACCTGCTCAAACTAATAAGTTTTGAGTTATTAATAACTTTTTTTTACTAATAACTTTTACAGAGATGGAAATACAATCTAGAATCATTTGCTCCTGACAGTTTGAACATTTGTAATATTTAGCACACCATGACTGCAAATGAACTTGGGAGATAGGACTGAAAAATATAGTGTTTCTGTGTTTCTTCTGGCAGCTGGGCAGGTAGTTCTCCTCCTAACCCCACGAATTTAAATATTAAGCCTATTGGGATGGAAAGATCCCAAGGCTTTCACCTTTTTTGTTTGTGTAAGGGCTTCATTTTGACGTGATGGAAAGGTCATAAATCAGGGCAGCAGTTTCCCATCAGTGTCTTTCAGCTGGACTCACCTTTCCCTCTGCCGTGTTTTGTGGTTTCCTCCCATTTCACACTGCCTGGTTTCCGATCTTCCCTCTGTCCTTCCTTTGCAACCATGTACTTTATTTTAATCTTCTTGACAGGACCCTCTTATCTGTTCTTGCCAAGCTCCATTTAACCAGGTCTGCCTTGAGCAGATTTGTCTTTCTGCCTTCCGATTTCTCTGCAGGGCATGCCGTGAGCAGGCCCCACGCTCCCATCAAAATGTAATTTTTTGATAATTTTAGGCTCTTGCATCTACAGTTTCTCTTCTCCTAGGAATGTAAAACCTGGACCTGGTTGTGGATGGGAAGCTCTGTTGTTTCTCAGTCTTCCACTCTTCCTCCAAACCCAGTCCTGGCCTCCGCCAGTCTCAGACCTCCTCTGTTGTAGCAAAAAAAAAAAACCAAACCAAAACCCAAACACGCACAAAAAACTGTGCCTTGTGCCTTCTACTGGATTTGTCCTGTTTGTTTCAAAGACCAGGCTGGCCACTGGCTCTGTTTGAGTAGTAGAAAATGATTTTGTAGCAGTGAGTTATTGCAGGGCTGGTGGCCAGCAGCCTCTATGTGAAGCCTCTTTTTTGGAGCATGTGAAGATTTATGGGCAGCTCCAGCAAGTGCTGAGCGTGCTGTTGTGTGCTGGGCCAGCTCACTGCACTGCACGTGGGAGCATCTGAGCTTAAGGTTTTCTTTAGTAACTGAAATATATTCCTTGGGGAGCCTGAAGTGGTCCAAATGTTGGGTTGTTTTTTGTTTGGTTGTTTGAGGTTTCTGTTGTTTTTAAAGCATCCAAAAATGTCATGTACTGAAAAGGATATGTGAAATTAAGAGCATTTACATTTTCTTTCTCATTTTTTAAATTCAAAATTAGAGGGAAGAGACCGTTTAATTTTCTTTTCTCCCTTGTGGCTGAATTTCTCACAGCAAAGATTTGCACTTTCTCTCCTAATTCTCCTCATTTCACATATACCTTTGAGTAATAACTTCTATCCTTTCTTGATAAATAAAGAATTTTCATTTCAGGACACATTTGAATGCTATTTTAAAATAAAATTGATTTTCCATCTTTATGTAATTAGATTGTGTGGTCAGAAGGAGATTGCATTGGAATTACAAACCTGGTGTTATTTCCTCTTTTTGTGTATGTACTTAAAAAACAAAACGAAACAAAACCACTAACAAAATAGGCCTGTTGTTGTTGCTGTAGTGTCTGATGCAGCAAGGGACAAAGACTTTATTTTTTCTTCCATCAACTGAGAGAAGTCACAGTGAGACTCTGGCGCTGAAGTTGCCTTGTGTGATATAGATTTTGAAACTGCAGTGTGATTCCTCACTTTTTAATAAGCAGAGAAGTGCATGAGAACTTTCACAAATTAGCATCACTATCCAGTGACCTCTGCAGGGGTGAAAAGGGTAGAAAACCTCATGAGAGCAGGATGATTAATTGGTTAAAACATTGTAAAATGAAAAAAAATCTGACATGTTTAAAGCATGTCTCAACTGGTGGCATCCACACTTGTTTTATTTATTATGCTGAATACTTTTGTAATCCATTAAAAGGTATAAAACAGGCTGCTTTTCAGTCCAAGGTGTGTTCTAGTAGCTGTTTTCTTTATTAGCACAAATATTAGCTATGAGGGAGCAAGCATGCTTTAAATTTCTCTTCATTCCAAAGTCTCTAATTAGCTGAAGTTTATACTTTGCTAAGGGGAAAATACTTCATTTGGGCTTTTGTTCCCTTCCTCATTGCCCCGCATTTGGCCAGAGCAGCATGTTGTGGCCCAGCAGCAGCAGGGTGTTTGCACATGTCATATTCTGCATATTCAGAGCTGTCTAGAAATAATGCCAAGCTTTTGCCTCAGTGTGGCCAGATAATGGGCAGGTGCACCATGGTAAAACATTACTTCCCTCTACTATGAATGTGAGCTTTCTCTGTTACGAATGTGAGTATTTCTCCAGTTTCCCCTCAACAAAACCAAACCCCAATGAACAACAAAAAGATCTTTTTGTGTGTGTTTTAACACAACAAACTTGCTGAGGTGCCTTTGGTCAGTCCACAAGCTCATTCCTTCCCATGCGGTGCTGTGACTGTCCTGACTTTGGGTGGCTTAGGATACCTGTCTGTTTTGAGTTTCATTCCATCTTCTTTTCCTACACCCTAAAAACGGAGACTTTAAAGTCATTTCACTTGCACAGCTGGTAAATTAAGTTAGGGTTGGTCTCTGAGCTAACACTGGATCTTGTTAGGCGTGTGATTTGAACACATTTTATGTGTGTGAAAACATGCCTAAAAGTCTTGAACTTGAAGAAAAGTTTCTGCTTCCGGCAATTCAAATAATAGTGAGTACTTTGTGTATCATATTGGCTCAGTGTAGGGCAACAGCAGCCTGCCCCTCAACCTGCAGGCTGAGGTACCCGTTGTGTATGGGCTGTTCTGAACCTGCCGCAGTTAGAAACTCATTGCAATTAAAGTCCCCAATGTTTAATGAGAGGCAGGCAGATGATATTGTCTGGCATTTTAGATAATACTCAAGATGGTGAAAAGCTTCAAGAGGAATTAAGGGGAAAGGATGGGCTATTCCTGTTGAGGACAGAGTGGTTGGTGAGGGGATGCAGCTGCATCCCAGTGGGGTGGGCACCAGTCCTTCCCTCGCCCTGCCTGGCAGTGCTTGGACCAAATGCCTGGGGAAGTGGCACATCACAGCCATCTGCAAAAATGACATGACTGTGATTCTCTGCCTCCTGGGGATTTGTGAGAATAAAGCTGATGATGATGAGGTGCTTTTGGGTACAGCAGAAACAGGGCCAAACAAGGCTCTTCAGACAGGCAGGTGGGAAGGGGCTGGGAGCAGAGCCTGGAAAGTGATTTTTTTTTGTTGTTTTGTTTTTGTTTTTTTTTTTGTTTTTGTTTTTTTTTTGTAAGCAGCTGAAATTTGCATGTAGGAAGTTTGTACCCATACAACGAGATGAAAATTGCTGCCTATCTCATCTGACAAAATTGTTCCTGCTCCTTCAGCACTGCCCTGTGTCTGTGTCTCAGGGGAAAATCAAGCGCTGAATTTTTCTGACTGCCTTGTGCCACCGCTCATTCCTCCGGCCGCCTCCTCGGCCCTGCAGAGGAGCCAGTCTTTCTCCGTGAGAAATCTGAGTGTTAATAAGTTCTGGCAAGTGTTGTGCTGAAGCAGACGATTTTCTAACGCCAGCCAGGCATGTTGAGGAGTTACACTGGACAGGGCAAGGAAAACACTTCATTCATGTTTGAATTCCTCGCCTCTCTGCAGCCTCCCAGGGCAGCCGTGTGAGCCAGGGCAGATCCATTTCACACAGATGCTTTCCCTTGGAAGTGCCTCTGGTGATGGTCTAGTATGCAGTGGTGGCTGCTATTTTCTGTGAGAATACCCCCTGGCTTGAGATTTAATATTTTTTAGAAATTTTTCCTGCCTTTTATAAGGTGAATGACAGTGGTAAAGATACCCAGATTTAACCTTGCCTCATGATGGGGTATCTGCTTCCCTAATGACACTTGGTCAATGGGAGCTGTGAGCCAGATGTATTCAGTTGGTTTTAATTTGCTAAGTGTAAGCTTGGTTAGTTATTTTATTGTTAGTTTTATTTGAAATTAGACCTTCCCTTCCCCCCGCCCTCAGATTTCTACCTACTGTTTTTCTCCACAACGTTTTTAAGCTGTTTTGCAAATGGATGTTAGAAATTGGATTGACTGGAAAAAAAATGATTTATGATTAAGGAAAAGTTTGGACTGTGTTTTCAGTACTGTTTTACTTAAAAGTCATTGAGGAAAAGAAAAGAAAGGTGGGCTAAAAGTTCCAGCATTTCCTTGTGATATTTTTCAATTTAGAAGAAAAGGGTGGTTTATAACTAAGTCTCACTTAGAATTACTGGTGCTTGCCTGATCTCCAGGGGGATTTCTTGAGTGTGCTCGTCCATGCTACATAAGGATCTCCCTTCCTTGACAGACACGAGGTGTGTGAGAAATTAGGATCTGTGCCATGAGAATATCATTAACTACACTGCTTTCATCGGGGAAGACCTTTTTCTGTTCTTTAGGGATGACATCTTAGAGCTCTGCCCTATTGATTCACCTCTTAAGTCTGAGCTGCTGTGGGGTCAGCAGGTGTGTGTGGGCTCGGGGATAACGAGCTGCTGTATCCCACTTAATCCACAGGAGCTGACTATGGGTAAATACAGGGTAGCTCAAGGCTGCTTGACTTAGGTTTAGGAAAGTATTTGTAATCACAAATACCTTTTTAATATCAACATTTTCTAGGCCAAGGAGCTTCAAGGGTTTGTGGAACTGTTTTAGATCTCCATTTCATTGTGTAAGTAGGATATAAACACCAAATCAAGTGTCTTTTAGTTTTTATGTTCGCAGTGCAAGGGATATTTTTGTGACACATATTCCTAAAGATTGTTGAAAGCAGTAGAATAGTTCTGTTTTTAAAATATACCATATTCTATGCAAGAAGAGATCAACACAGTGCTGTTTAATGCTATGTAAATATTTGTGTATAAATAGAATAATCCTTTTTTAAACAAATAACTCCGAGGAGAGTAGATTTCCTTTGTGCAGAGATTGTGCATGTAATAGTTTTTCACCTACCAGTTTAGCAGTGCATTCAGATTGTAATTTTATTTGCCTGAATTGTACCAGGGACAGTGGCAGAGGAAGCTGCCAGCCCTGCTCGCTACACGAAAACAGCAGTTCAAACACTCACACGTATTTTGCTAGTGACACTTTCCCTGTCTTCCCCTTCTTCTTTCTAATGGATCCTGATTGAAATTATTGTCCAGTTTTCAGAAGGACAGTTTGTGGCAGTTCATGCTTCACTAAGAGGTTTCTAATGAAGTTAGAAAAGATGTAAAGTGAGATTCAATTTCACTAAGCAAATTAATATTATTTCACAGCTAAATTCATTTTTTTAAATAATGAGATGTCTAGATGCGCTGCACTCTAAAATGGATGCCCTTTAGATATCTGGAATGAAATTGCATTTGTGTTTAATGATACTTAATTTTTATTTCCCTCTTTTTATTTAGAACAAGTGAAAGTGACAGTGAAAGTGACACATTGCTGTAATATTTCCAGATTGCTGCATTATTCTTACAAGGTGGGAGGGTGCTTTGTATTTCCCCTGGCAATCCTGAAAAACCATTGTTAATGACTTAAATTAGAAATAATTTTTCCTAAACACCTGTAGGAGTAAATCTATGCAGCAGAGGCACTTCTTGAGAGCGGGATCCAGCTTTCTGCATGAAGTTCCCCCATGCCCAAGCAGGATAATAGAAGTCATTGATGTCTGAGCTGAGTTGTTTGGGTTTTTTAATTCTTCTCCTACCTAGAATTTCCTCTTGCTCTCACCTTACACTGTACGAGGTGGTAGTGAAACAGCTGTCCTAGCATCTAATGCGAGATATTTCCTCAGCATATGGTGGGAGTCTTAACTTGGGGTGTGCCTTGAATACCAACAGTTTTGGCTGCAGCTGTGGAATAGAGGTGTTGGGATGACTGCTGGGCAAACACCGAGTGCCGCTGGAGGGAGACATGGTGGGGCATAGCCCAAAGGCAAAATCCACTTGCTGGGATGCTTCTCTTCCTCCAAACCAAGATGATTCCTTAAATCCATTCATTTATTTTTATCGGTATTAAAGAACAACTGTTAGCCCTGAAAATCAGGTCTGTAACATGAGCTTTGAAACAATTCACATCCTGAAAATGAAGTGTGAGCTGGAGCTGGTGGATCAAAGCCCAGCAGTGAGGGCTGGTGAGGGACAGAGCCGGCAGGACACACACGGGGACACGGCTCCATCGGCTGGTTGCAAATGGAGTGAGTTATTGTTTGGTTAGAGTCCCAGGGCACTGCTGCGGTGTTTCTTCTCAAATGCTGGTGCCCAGCATAACAATACATCTGCTTGATGTATGGAAAGAATTTACATGAATATCCGAACAAAGCAACTATTTAGAGAGCACTTAAGTGAGCAAAATAAAGAGCCTCAAGTGGAACGTCACTGAAAGTTCGTAAGGAAGGGACGAAAGGTTGGTGAGGAGCTGAAAGATACAACACCCAAATATTTCAGTAATATTCAAAGACCTCACTTTTTGGCCAGTTATGGGCTCACTTTTAGTTATTTGGAGCCCACGCTCAGCAATTCCCCTGTCTCTGAGGGGCAGGAACGTGGCCTTGGCTGATCCTCCTCACGCAGCTTGAAGGAAGCGAACGGCTCCAGCGCTGCTCTTCTGGGCTTTGGCGTGAAAGTTGCTTTGTTTCCTTACAAGATTTATGTGCTGCCTTCAGATACATGTGGGTGGCTTCTTGCTGAAGCTCCTGCTTCCACACTTCCTATGTGATAGAAATCCACATGGATTTGTTACCTTCAGTGGGGTGATGTAATTAAGGTGAGCTGAGATCTAGCCCTTAAGGAATTCTCAACATTTTAAGCTAATTTGAGCATAATTTTAAAGGCAGTCACAGATAAAGTTAAATTCCTGCTTTAGGAGTGGTTACTTTTGTTCACGTTATTCCCATATTCTTGTAATCCACTTGGACATGAGTAAGCACAGCAGAATGAATCCCAAAATGTTGATTGTTTCTGGAAAGGGATGCTGTACGTTGACTAAAAAAATACTGAATTATTAAGTAGTTTTCTAAATATGTTGCCTGTCAGAATAAAATTAACGGGATGGTAGGTGCAATTGTTACACTGAGGCTAAGAGCTGAGATTTGTGGATGGAATAGAAATTATTTTTATGTAGAGCAACAGCAAGACTCTGTGAAATGCTTCTGTTCTGTAAAACTCTTGCTGAAGTCACCAGAATTGGTGTTCATTTGTATGGGAATGGTTCTTTGTCTTGCACTGAGATTTTTCACCAGAAATAATCTAAATTTTACCTCAAGCATGATGCTCAAAAAAGCTTTCTAATTTGTAAAGGCAAGCCCATGAAAGACTTTTATTTTTGTATATTCTGTAAAAGATGGGAATAAGTATATTTTAAAGGTGAGGGTAAATAATCTTCTATAAAATGCATGTGTTTGAGGCTACAGAGGATACTAGGAAATTTCAACCTGTCTGTGTCATAAGATGTCTGGCTCTAATTAGCAAAATCAAACTCGTCAGTGGCTATTAAGGCTCTGGATGCCTTTTAGTGCCTCCTGGAATTGCCATTTTGTTGGCCATAGATTCTGCGGTGCCTCGGGACCATTGCTCATTTGCTCCCATTAATGCACAATTTCCATGCTGCCTATCCTTTACCCTCACATCGAATTGTTATCGAGATTGCCTGGCAAGATGCTGCGTGGTGTTTGGAACTGCTCCTGGTTCTCCTGGGAACCTCGGCTGCCTGGCAGAGGTGTTGCTACAAGAACAGCCAGAGATTAACCAGAATTCATTTCCTCGCAGGGCTTAAGGTGAAAAATAAATTTTTCTTCGGATCAGAGGCAAGAACTGTTTTCAGGTTCCTTTTGTCTTTGTTTTGTACGTAGGATCTGCTGTCTTCTGGGATAATTTGGGCGTTTTCATCCGACTTCTTCCTTCTGCTGGTGTCCGTCTCCTTCGTGAGACCCTTTCTGGTTCGGGCAGGGGTCCTTGGTACTCGTTTGTGGTGTGCCACAGGGAGGATTGTGTAGCTGGGGAGTAGGGGACACATGATGGCAGCTGTGGGACAGTGGGGTGGGCATTGCTGCTCCTCAGGGACCAGGCTTAGCCCACTGGAGCTTGGCATTCCAGCCCTAACCCGCCAAGGGAGAGCTCACGGCTGACAGCCACGTTATTTTAAAAGCATGACTCCCTCCCATCCCCTTGCCATGGAATGCTGCTATTCAGGGTGCTTGGTGTGCTGCTGTAATTATATCAAAGCGTAGATATTTGGTGGTAGGGAATAGCATCTGTAAATTCTCATTTGTTGAATGACAGAGCGTTGGAAGGGCCTGACAGTGCCATGCTAATCGTCGTGTGTGTTTAATAAAAGTGGCTGTGTGGTGTCAGCGGAAAATTAAAATCATATTATTAAATATGGATCTGTGCAAGCTGCTAACTGCTTTTGATCAATTCATATAAACATGATGCGTCCCTTAATTGTATTAAATTTAAGTAAATTTAACAATTAATCTTCATTTAATTAACACTGCAGTTTTGACAGCCTATCATTTAGTGATTGTTGTAGACTCTTTTAAGCAGTCAAACCAAATGCTTGTGATTTTTTAATCTGTATATGTATGTATATTTATTTATTTTCACTGCTTTTTGAGAGGACATGTTTCAGGGAGGCACCTTACAAGGTAAAGGCTGGATAAATCATTTCAAGTGTGTGTGTAGCTCAAATACTGCCCGGACCAAATGATCTGGCTTTGAAAGCATCATGCTGCATTACAAGTATGCAAGAATCTTTAGTTTTATTCTTGAAAACTTGAAACTGGTTGTTCACAGAGACTGTCTGGCAAACAAGCCCATTCCTCCTGCTTAGGGAGTAACTGCACAGCTACAGAGTTGAAGAAAGCTGTATTAATCCTACCTCTGGTCCTTCAGTCTCATTGATTTTTGACATGGCTACTGGAAAACCACTGGCTTTTTCTTAATTCACTGTTCTTTCAGCTTCTTTTTTTTTCTTTTTTCTTTTTTCTTTTTTCTTTTTTCTTTTCTTTTTTTTTAGTGATCAGCTAAGGCTGAAACTCTGTGGGAAAAATTTAGTGAATATTAAAGAAACAGTAATTTAAATTACAGGGAAAAGGTAATAAATCACCATGCTCGGTACTCATTCTAAACTTCATCTCATTTAGAGACTTTTTTCCATGTTGACAGAATTAAAATATTAATTTGGTTTTCAATGATTCTCTTTCAGCTGCACTTTATGTTTCTGCCTTGGGTTTTTATAGATTTTGTCACTTTAAAAAATGTACCACTGAGGGCAGGGATTTAATTATCTGATTTGCTTTTCCATTTAAACTTCCAGAACGATTTTCATTTAAAGATCGTATCTGCTGTGTATTTGATTATTGAGTGTAGATCAATCACATGGAGATATTTGTGTCATCTGTCACACACGTTGGAAAATGACATTCAGAAATTAGTGTTTGCTGCTGATTTGGAGTCATCCCATTCGGGTGCAGTACAGCTCAGGAAAGTAAATCTATTCTGGATGCACCACTGCTGGACCGGGAAAGGACTGGTCATGGAACTGGGCTGGGAAAGGAGAGCAACTTGAGGCAAAATTATCTACATTAAAGTTAAAAACAGTTACATAGGATAAATTATTTCCAGATCTTAAATCTCCAAAAATAAAAGCATGTTCCAAATTTGTACCTCATGGTGGTGAGACATGGATGATCTTAGGAAAGGAAGCAGGATTATCCTTCTCAAAGACCCACGGATTCCCTCTGGAAATACACTGTGTACATACTTCCTTGTAAACTCTTCAGTCCCTGCATTTCCAATGATTCAAAAAAGCAACAAATTAACTTCTTGGGTAGGGTTTTGCTGTGATCAACCCTTTGGTCCTTTACAGACACAAATAATCTCTTGCTGTGTAGAAACAGGACGTTTCTCCAGCTGGTGCCACTACTTCCAGTCTTCCCAAAAATTAAATTATTCCTTGAACTCTAAGTGTGATGTAAATCTCTGAAGAAGTCTGGTTCTTCTCTGTGGCAAACAAATGGGACATCTCCACAAAGGAGATGCCCCTGCAGCATCTGCTGCAGTGATTGCAAAGTGATGGTTGATTAATTCTCTTCACATTTTAGGTTGGTTTATGCTGTTTTAATGTCCTGCAAGGCTTTTTACTCCAGCATAGATGGAAAAGGAAACATTGCCAGTTGCATGTGATGTAACAGTTGTGGGTGATCTGCATCTGATGTCAGAGGCCGGCAGAGTCTGTGGAGATGGGAAGTGGGGAGGGAAGAGGTGAGAGACAGGGCAATGACATCATTTTTAGCATAAGGAAACACACTGGCTGTAAAGATTTCACTCCCAAGCTGCTCCGCCTTGGAGGATTCCGAGTGCCCGGGGTGCACGCCCAGGGTCTAAAATACAGACTTGGCTCCTGTGTCCCTGATACTAATTCTACACATAATGAGAACTTCTTAATTAGGCCTGTTCCACAGGAGCACTTACTCTCCACTTATGCAATGAATTTTCTGTAAGTAAAAGTGTAGTACAATAATTGTGATGCATGATGGGCGTGTTTAGATAACCCTCCTGTTATTTTAGGAAGTGCAGTACTTCAAAGAAAACTTATCCCAAGGTGTCCCTTAAACTTTTCTTTTGTATTACCCTCTGGATTACTCTCCTATCTTCTTCCTTTGATATGTTAATTCAGTCATTTTTTCTACTAGGGCTCATTGCTCCTGCTTTTTTCTTCTTTTTTTAACTGTAATTTAATTTTGTGGAGAGTTAATGCTTATCAGTCTTGTTTTACTAGTTGACAATTTCTGGGACCATTTTTCTTCTTTGAAATGAAAGTCTATGTACTGTTCTGCCTGACTTTTGTGTTTACTAATCTGTGTTACTATTTTTTAACAGATTTTCCTTATTACTGTTTGTTCTTTTTGAAACTGCAGCACTAATTTTTTTTCTAGGTTTTAGTTAGAGCTGTTTGGATCTCACAATGCTTTAGCATAATTAAGAAACATATCAAGGCTGCTGGCTGAAAGGTTTTGTCAGTCTCTTCTACTCGCATACTTGTCAACTTTGAAACTTTAACCAAGATTAGTCAAATTTACTGACAATTCATGAAGACTCTGGTGGGAAACAAATGCTTAGGTTTGAAGCAAACTAAGCCTCAAGCATTGGGAGCTTCTGTTTCTTGGCCAAAAGCTTCACCTGTCAGTTTTCAGGAAAGCTTGTACAGCATATGAGATCTGACTTGTTTTCCATCAGCTATACAGCAAATGGTAATGAATTAATTTACAACTCATTATTTAAGGCCTTTGAGCAATAGCTTTAAATATCTATCTGCTGTTGTCTCAAAAATTAAACACCCGGCTCTGCCACCCGCGCACAGTCCGGATGATGCGGATTCTGGAGGGCTGCAGTTTGCTCACACTGAATTGTAAAAATCTAATTCTTTATCCCTTTCTTACTCAGCATAAAGCCGATAAACCAGTTTTGTTGTTTGTGCTTCAAATTTAGCAAAAGTCATATGGTTTAGCAGGAGCTTAATTATATTTACTGATGAGTTCAGCCAGCTCTTCCAGTGGTTTTTTTCCCCTGATGGCACTGCAGAAACGTGCTGGCAGTGCAGCTGAAAATATCCCTGCTCCGTTCCTTCCCAGCAGACAGTGGTGCCCTTACAAATCCGATGGTGCTGATGCACTAATACAGGAGAGCTTCAGCCACCGAGGAAGAGGGGAGGAGGGAAAGCCCAGGTTTAGAAGTGACGTGTGGCCCTTCATGTCTCTGCAGTGATCTCAGTGAGGTGCTGCTATTTGGGGCCTGGGAGGGTTTGTGTGGTCACAGTGGGGGCTGAAGAGGAGCATGTTAAATTAGATTTAGTGGATACCAGTCCCAGACTCTGATCAGCATGGAGTCACCTCCCTTGGCTCTCTGTGGGTTTGCTTTCATGGTATTGGTGGCATTTACCTTGTTCTTTATTATTTTACTCATTTGGATCTTTACAGTGACGGTGGTGAGGCCCTGGCACAGGGTGCCCAGAGAAGCTGTAGCTGCCCCATCCCTGGAAGTGTCCAAGGCCAGGTTGGACAGGTCTTATAGCAACCTGGGATAGTGGAAGGTGTCCTTACCCATGGCAGGAAGATTGGAATGAGGCGATCTTAAGATCCTTTCCACCCCAAACCATTCTGGAGTTCTGATTCTGTAATGCTGACGTATTTAACAATACTTTTCAGCTTGTTATAACTGTACTGTGTCTTTGCCTCTAGGCACTTGAATAGCAATTAACAGTATCAGTACATAATGAGGTACTCTCTATATGTTGAAAGAGAAAGTCCTTCTTTTCCATTTAGGTGTTTAGAGAACATCAAATGAAATTCAAACCTCTTGGGTGACTGTTTTTTTCCCCCCCACTCTTGTGCTTTTTCTTGGTGTTTGTGAATCTCGGTATCCAGGGATTATCACTCTTGCTGATGGAATTAGGTGTCTGTGGTCCATCAGCACAGAAATCTCCACTGAATATCTCTTTGTACGTCTGGCTCACCATCAGAAGCTAAAGCTGGACAAGCCCTGAGCTTTGGGAATGTCTTCACCTCTCTGAACTGCATCTTTTTGGCTGGAGCTAGATCCAAGAGCCAGCTATACTCAAAGGCAGGGAAAGTTTGCATCTGGAGAGGGATTTCAAGTCTTATCTATGCTTGATTTTTTTTTCCCAGCTCCTCTGTGGGCTCTCCTGTACCACTGTGCAGTTGCTCTGACAGGCAAGACAGAGATTGTGTAATTAGGAGCCTTCCATCATACGGTGTCCCTGCTGCGTTTCATCGCCAGCTGTCTTCCCGGGGCTGAGGAAGCTTTGCTTTTACCATGCTTCACACAGCATTAAACTGTGTAGAAAAGGCTAAATATTGTAGACCAGATGCTGCTTTCCCTATGCCTTTTATCAGCCTAGAGAGTAAATTCACTCCTGGGATGGCACTTTGCTCCTGGTAACTGGTGCCTGACTGCAAGAGGTTCCTGTTCCTCCTTGGTCCTCCTTGTCCCCTGGCCCAGGGAGGACCTTTGGCAGAGGATTATGTCCATTGTGGGCTGATTGTGTGGAACCACCTTTCCTTTTTCATTTTGGGAGATTTTGGTGGGCTTCACTCCAGTTGCATCACGAAGGCAAGCAGAATATGTAGTGTTTTTTCTTTTATTTTTCTCTCGTATGTATTTTTTTAAGAAATCCTTAAAACAGGAATGGCAGTGACATCTGTTAATATGACTGGAGCTAATCTCTCTAGTTACTTATCTAATGAAACTGAAGTTTTCTGCAGTATCCACAACACCAAGAGGCATTCTTTGAACTCCTCCCCATTTCCTTCTCCATTTCTATTTGGAAATGCTCCTTATCTGCTTTTATCCTGCGAGGGAGGAATTTTTTGAGCCTGAAATGAAGAAGCAGCCCCTAAGGGGACTTTAATACAGAGAGGTTACAACTCAGACAATAATTTGGGTCAATTTAAATGGCATGTGGGTGTGGGTTTAAATAAATAGCTTTAACCTTTTGCTTACTGATGGAACTGAAAATAGATACAGGGTTGGGCATATTGGAAGAAATGTGCCATTGCTGCCAGCATTACTTTGAATAAATAGATCTCTCTTCAGGGCTGTCAAAACAGCACCTTTGCCAGTAAGAAGCAATAAGATATTTTTTCTTTTTGCTTTTCTATTTTTTAACCAGCAGCCAAGTCTAAAAGAAGCTCTTTCCTTTTTTTTTTTTTTTTTGGTGGTTGCATATTCCCAGGCCTGCACTTTGCAATTTTCTTATATCACCTAGACTTTTAATAAAATTCATAGACCTTTGTGGCTGTTTAATTGGCCAGTTACACCTGTATGTAGACTTTCCCTAACCAGTCATATCCTAAAGGCAGGAATTAGAGCACGTGTTGATCTTAGTCAATGTTTGCTATGTTTCAGCTAGGAGCTCTGTGAACTGCTTTTTCCCCATCTATTACTTGTGGCTCAAGAACTAGAGGAGAGCTCATGGGATTATTTGCTTGGTTTAGAGGCCAAGAAGTGGTGGATCTGGTCTAGCTTAATAATAGTCCTGTCTAGGCTGAGCTCTAGGCTGCCCAGGTAGCAGATGTGGAGTAGGTATGAGCTCCTCTACTTTGCACCTTCAGGAGGAGAGTAGAATTATGAGCAGAATTCTTCTACAGACATGTATCTGGTGAAGAAATACGAACTTCATTGCTATGGTAAGCTCATACCAATATAAAAATCTGATCCAAGCTATTGTAATATGGCAGCTACTCAGTCGTCCACAAGGAGTTGATTTAAAGTCAAAATTTGCAGGCAATTGGTGGGAGGGAAGGAGCAGGTTGTTGCTTTATCTGAGGGGACTGAAAAACCTTTTTGAAACTCAGATGAAACAAAGAAACCCACGAAGCAAATGTCATGGAATAATTTTCTTAATGTATCAAAGCTGACAGGCGGTATTTTGGCACTAAATAGCTGAGTTCTAAGTGTTTGTTGCATCCTTCAGCCCTAACCCAGTCAAACAGCTGAGTGCCCTCACTCTTCCAAGCTGGAGCTGCATTTTCTTTGCAAAGATCAGTGGCATTAACAGCAGTGCAGGTCTCCCACCCTCCGTAAGGATGGAGCTCAGCAGCGTGGGAATTGCCTCGGTAAATAAGGTGCTGATAAAGAACTACCAGCTTTAGATCTTGTAAAGGCAGCGAGGTTTCTTGGAGGAGTGCAAAGCTATTTTCAGCTGCTGCTCATGTAGTGTAAATGTAGGCATGATGAAATACGCAGATAATGTTTCATAGTAACCATCTGATAGCTAATAATGGCGAAGAAAAATAGAGTCGTAAGTTTGGCGTGGGCTGCGGTTTTAGTACCATTTCCTTCTGCAGGTTGTTACTACTGGCTGTACCTGCTGAGTAGCAGATACGTAGTTACAAAGCATGCCAAGGACAGATAAATTCATTTTCACCTGTTATGCTTGCTACCTCGGTTACAAACACGTTGCAGCCTTGTGTTTTGTAAAACGTGCTGCAGTGACGGCCCTGCGTAACTGCGTCACACCACAGAGTATCCCACTCCGTGGGAAGATGTTTTGGCATACATCTCCATAATAAAACACCTTAAATTTTCTTATGCAAAACAGGTTGGGAGTGATTCACTAATGTGTGAGCAAATTCCGCGAGGAAACTCTTGGCAGAGCAGCACAATTGGTCATGAGGTTGTTATTTCATATTTTGTGGGTGTGGGACAAGCTGTGGAGTTGCTGAGGCTGGAGGACAAACAGCGACAAGGTGCCACCAAGGACAAAAGCTCAAGAGCTGAGGTCCAGAGAGTTGGTCCTGATTTCACAGCAGTGAGACCATTCACCATCAATGGTAAGGACTGAAAGGGAGATGCTTGAGGGAGGTAGAGAAATTCTTCCTTTTCAGGTTATCTGCCAACTCTCTGGTCAGTCAAGATGAAGAAAACAGCCCCGGTGGTTTAGTTGTTGTGTAACTGTTTGCAAAGGTGTCTCAAACCCTTCCCTGGAGCGTAATTCCCTGGAGCAGATGCTTTTGCTGCTGTCTGATTCAGGTTTATAGTCTAAACAGAGCACTTGTCTCACCTGCTATGGCAAATTCCAAATTCTGAATATCATACAGAATAATCCATAAGTAAACAGTGATATTTCCTGTTTAACTTCCAGGCCCTGGGCATTTCTGTGGTTTTACACTCATCCCTTTGAGACTTCTACCCTGCTAATCAGTGGAGTATTCAAGGATGTGTCCAGCTAAGGAATGCTGGTCACTGTGAGCACTGAAGGCCGGTTGGTGTGTTACCTTCATCTGCAATTCTCCTATGAAAAATGGTCAAGTGTTCTCTTCCCTTGGTGACAGCAACATTGAAAATGCCCCTACACCTGTGTGCCTGTGAGTCCCTGCAGGGAGCTGTGAGACTGCACCTGGCTGTGTGTGTGCACAGAGGATGGAGGGCAGCCTGTCTGGTACCTGATTCTCAGTTACCTGTGTGGAATATCAATGCCTGTGTCTGTGTGTGCAGCTGTAATGAGTTAGCACTAACCGCAGAAAAGGTGAATGTTGCAGAATGCCCTCGGGGGGAGTGGTGCACCCTGCAGTGACAAAACCTGTCCTGGCTACACCGCCTGATGTGCAGGAATCAGCAGCCACTTGCCCTCTGACACGGGGTTGAGATGGGAAGGGTGAGTCTGGGCAGGAGATGTTGGTTATTCATGTAACAATTTGTGTCAAGTAGGCACTTTCTTGTTCGTTCCTTTTGATCTTTTTGCATACCCTAATTATGGATACAGTCTTGACAAAGATGATGAAGGGCCTCAGGGGTTGTAAAACAGGAGGCGAGGTTAAGAAAATTATGTTTATATTCATTAGAATAGAAGAGATTAAGAGGAGTCGTGACCAAGGTGTGCAAAATCCAAAAAGTATTGAAGGAAAAATGATGCCACGAGAATCTTTAAGAGAGAAGCTGTTAAGACAGGGGTAAGTGGAGAGCAACTGGGATTTTGACTGAAACTGGTTGTGGGACATTTTTTCAAGGGTGTTGCTCTTGGTGAGGAAAATAACTTGTGCTGATCAGAGGCTGTAGGCAGACAGTTTAGGACACAGATACGTTGTTGGGCAGAATTGTAGGATACATCAGGTAACTTCTTTTTGGAACGTCTTGGTAGGTTGGGTTTGGGCAGAGAGTAATGGATTAACAAAGGGATTCACCTTTTGAGCTTGTTTGGAATAATAGGCTGGGGTGCCAAGTGTTGGAAGAGGGAAAGTCCCATTTTTCATATGGAAAATGCTTTGTGCAAACTTGTTAACAAAAGCACTGCTGTAGAATAGAGGCTTTTGGGGGCTCTGTGCACAAAGACAGATAATTTTGGGGGAGTAGCACAGCAAAGAAAGCTTTTCAGTAATTTGTAGTAGTACAGACCTGACAAACCAAAGATGTGTGGCCAACACCACCAGCTGTGCAGCCACATAGGCTAAAATCAGAAGGACATCGAGGCAAAATCAGTTACAGCTATAAAGGGTTATGAAATGACTTACAAACGCACTGGAAGTAGGAGGAAGGCAGAAGTCCATCAGGAAGAAAGGGAAGCAAATAAATGGACTAGACAGAGAAGCCAGAAATACGAAATGCCATTATTTTGCGCTGCTCTTCACAGAAAGGTTAATAACTGTGTCAGATCTGTAACAGTGTTCCCTGTAAAAGGGGTTACAAGCAAAGGCAAGAACAAGATAAGGAGTATTTAGGTAAGTGTGATATATTTGGGTCAGCGTGGCCTTATGAAATGTACCCACTGAATTATTTACAACTCTCAGAAGCTTATGGAGAGTAGGGGAGTTGTCAGAATTCTGGAGGAAGGCAAACATAGTACCTGTCATCACAGAGGACACTACAAGGGAAACAGAGATTAGTAAATACCCAAGAAGATACAGAGCAAATTACCTGTGAGCACACATCTATGAGCAGCATGTAATAACTGACATGCTTTAAGCCCAAACTAATCTGGTTTCTTTTTCTGATTGTGTGACTAATACCCAAGAGAGGAGGAAAGCAAAAGCACTTTGTTTGTAGCCAGGAGTGTGATGCTCACGTGAGCACCATGTTCTCATACCTGAGAGAAAGCTCAGACTTGTGACTGTCAAAGTTCTTGATCAGTGGATCACTAAATCTCTTTTAGGAGAGCTTCATATGCCCAGGCAGTGAGGATTTCACTGCACAACTACCATCACTGGCTATCCCCTGGCTTTAACAAAGTCTTAAAAGCAGTTTATTAATGTTTAACTCAGATGTTACTGGACATTTTAGCCATGGTGTGTGAGAAGTACCTGCCTTAATAATTTTCATCAGTTGTTTGAATGATGGACCAGAAAGTAAATTCCCCAAGTGTGGGTGAGCCCAAACCATTAAAAATGAAATCCAGTTGCACATACAGAATTGTTGTGTAGGGACCACTGCTTCAGGTGAGCTCAGGGGATGCTGCTGTGGACCCAGAACTGAGGGCTGGCTGCTGTGACACTGTGTTCCCTAAGGACGTGGACAACTTTGGAGGGAAGCAAAAAAACCAGATCTAGTACCTGTACTATTATTCTGGGGTCTGTTGTACTGAGAAAATGCTGCAGCTTTACTGAGGGGAGTAACGTGGGGAAGTGGACAGACAGTACTGGCACATTCAGGACTATTTCAGAGCAGCTGCTTAAAACTGAGTTATGGCCTCTTGTTAACAGGCTCAAAACAGGTAGAGAGTTCCCTTGATAACAGAACCAAAATTTCACAATCTGTATGACGTGGAGCAATTTATGCACTGGTAAATCCAGTTACAGTCCTGATTTAGAAAAACACTGAAGCATCTGCTTAACTTTTTGTCTGACAGGTTTTAACAGGTGCTGAAAGCTCTTCCCTGAATGAGTTGCTTTGCTGAATCGAGACCCAATCAAGCATATGCTTGTGTTAGGCAAAGGATATATGCAGTGCATAAATTCTCTGAAGGGGGGGAGGAATATACATTAGGATATTTTTAAATGTCTATTTTTATAAATGCTTTCTCTCAATGGAAATTGCATAGACTGCAGTACCGTCCTCTTTGCTCTCTCTCCAGCATCCCTTTCCCCAGTGTATTTACTATGAAAGAGCTTTGCCGTGGGCCATAGCCTGTATTGCAGTGCAGTATCACATGCTGAAAACTTACCTAACATCGTGCAGAAATGTGATGGGTGGGTGGAGGATGGGGAGCTGGAGGTAAGCCTTTAAACAGTTTTCCTAAAGATAATTCTTTTTAAACACTCCTCAGGCTTTTGCATAAAGATTGCAGAGTAGGCATTCCAGCAGCTTAGACGAGCCCTGGATTTGTGCTCTGTAATAAATGTATCCATAGGGTGCTGCGTTGTTGTAATGATAGCAAATGACAGTAAAATTAGGAGAATTAATAATGACCCAGCTGGAATAATTTAGCACTGTGATAAGTAAACTCTAACCTGATACTCAGCATACTGGCAGAACTATTTACAAAGCACATTGAATGCAGGAGTCTGAGGGGAATCTTCTATAGAAAACAAAGTGAAACCCTAATCACAAACAAATGCCATAGCATGTCATTAAGAGGATTAAGTGGCTTGAAATTGATGTCTAAGGCATTTTGGTTGATTGTTGCTAAAAATACCACATGCTTGACAATTATCTTCTGTTTGCCATCCTCTCTCCTGCTAGTTGTCTGTCATGCAGTATTATCCTTGTTTACCACCCCTGCCTCACACCCGGTCTTTATCTGTGAGGTTTGCAGCTTCGTGCCAGAGCTGATCTGGAATTCACAGTCTGATGTGTTGGCACTGGTTGGTGCCAAACCATTAATACCTCGATAATAGCAAGGGAGAGGCCAGGTTCAGCAAACACTGGGCTGAAACCAAAATGGAGCAGCAAAAAACTTCTGAGTTAGTTTTTTAAATAAAAATGCTTGGGTTTTAGTTTGAAATACTGTATTTTCCCTAAGAAATATTTTCAGATTGGAGTTAACAAAGTTTTTTAAAAGAATTTAAATTTCAGTGAAGCATTTTACAAATAAATGAGTTTTATAATGCATATTAGCTTTCTGAATAATTAGTATTTCTGAAGCTTTGACCTTTGGTGTAAGTAACAAATTTTTAAAGGTAGAAAAATTTCTTACTCTGCTCTGCTTAGTGATTCTTAGCTATTACCTCCTTGGGCTGTTCTTTGCTGAGAGGAAGAAGCTGCAGATGTATTTAGGCAAGTCAGATATTTCTGAGGGAAAGCCTTGAAAGTAGCATCGTTGTATCTGAGTGAATGTCACCATATGGATCATTTCCAGTCTGCTCAGGCTGTCAGTGAAGGAAGTGTTGCACCAAACTCCCAGATCTACGATAGGAGCCATGGTTGCTTCCATGACTGTTTATGTTTCTAAGCTGATTGCAGCCCTGAGCAGAACAGGCAGCAGGGAAAGCTCCAGTTCTGGTTTAAATCCAAGAATTAGTGGGGAGCCTTGCACTCTGTGCAGGTGGCCATGGGAATTGTGCACATGGAGCCTGAGGGTAGGAGCCTTCACCTGCATCATGTCCAGCCTGCAGCATCCTGCCCTGCAGCCCCTGGGATGTCCTGGATGTGTGCTTGGAACAGCTCCAGCTCCAACCTGATTTAACATTCTCACTTGAGATATCACCCTTTGTCATTCTGGGGGCACTGAATTATCCTGTCAAAAAATGTGTCTTCAGCATCACAGGTTGGGTGTGGGTGTTAGCGAATTCTTCTGGCTTTTGCCATTTGGTGTCTTGTACCCATGCAGAGCTGGGTTGTACTGAGCTGTGCTGCTTTTGTAGTCAGAGGAACTTGGCACTGAGACAGACTGGCACGTCTGCCCTGCTGGCAGGAGGATCAATGTCCTGCATAATTTGAGCAAAGACAGAGGTCTGTTGTAGTGCGAGAGTTACACGTGGACAAAGAAACCTCAGGTTTTCAATTAGAAGTTTTGGAGTTTGTTTTTTCTTTCCCCTTTATCAATTTTGTAATAGCAATGTCAACAACAACCATAATAATAATAACTGTATGTCCCGAATCCAGCCGTGTGAGACGCTGATATTTAAAGCCAGATTATTGTTCCCCCAAGACTGAGGTTCAGACATTCCATGTTTCTGGGCTGCAGAAAGCAGCACAGGAGTTGCAGGAAAAAAAAATAAGGACAGCAAAGTTCTAAATTGTGGTTCAACACATTCCTTCTCACTTCAGATGAGATGCCAAATCCACTGACCTACTGCCTCTCTTTCATGGATGCTTCTGTCCTTCCTTGGCAGAACAATTACGACACGGTTGGAAGTTCAGACTGTAATCTGGACGTAATCATCCTGTTTTGAGGATGCCTGAATAAATAAATATTGATTGAAATCATGGTTACTGTCTCCATGAGCGCTGCCTCAGGGCTGGCTCTTCAGTTTAACCTGTGCACTCTGCAGACCTCAGTCAAAGAGGGATTTTACCCAGGCCCGAGGGAAAATGAAGGTGACAGAAGTCCATCCGGTCTCCTGCTGGTGGCCATGGTGCTGCAGCTCTTTAGTGTTCCTGTACCTGCTGGGAAAGTCATGTATTTAAGGAGCCATAAGCAGGAAGGGAAGATGCCTGCTTGGTGAAAGACATTGCAAAATGGAACTAAGATTTTTGTCTAGACAGCAATCAAAATTAGCCTTTCATCCTACATCAAGGCAGTATACAAATTATTCTGTAAGCATTAGTAAGTTAATTGTATTACTTTGAGGATGCGTGCATAAATAAGCATTGGATATATTTGCTATCTTGCAAATGGAAATGAAGCTAAAATACCAGCAAAGGTGGAGGCTCTTCACTACTGATGTTTCTTAACCCTCCTGTTCTGGCTCTGAGCTGGATTATTTCGAGTCACTGTTTCCCTTTTCCATTGATTTAACCAAGTGTAATCCTACATTCAGTGAGCATTTAGATGACCAGGTGAGATGCAGTCTTCATAAATTATTAAGACCAGTGGAAGTCCCTCACGCTGCACAAAGGATTTTAGCTGCAAAGCAGTAAAGGAGCTTGCTCTGAGTCACAACTGGCATCTTTATAAAGGAAAAAAATAAAATCTTTCAAAACAACTATGTGTAGCAGACTATAAATGAAAGAAATGTAATTGTATATCAGAGCAATCCATTAAACACACACAACCTGCTGAGAGATGCTACAGTATCACTCACTCTGTAAGTCAGTACATAAACTCATTTTTAATTTTTTGGCAGACTTATGAAGGCAATTATCCTGGTAATAAATATTCAGCTTTAATGGGCAAGTAAATAATTAATGTTATTGCCTTTGTAAATTTAGCTTTTCAGTTATAAATTAACATAATTAAAATAGTAATGTTTCAGTATGCATTTTACCAGCCAAAATCTAAATCAAGCAATTAAACTGTAGGTTTTTCACATCAAATGAGTTGAGTTTATAATGATACAAACTGTGGGCATAAATTTGTTTTTCATGGTCAGATTCATTACAGAAACATGAAGGAAAAATATTCTGCAGTAGATGTAATCAAGTATATTATTTGAAAAACCATTAATATAGACTTTAACTACTTTTTGTTGTCCTTTCACAGTGAAATAGGAAGGGGAAAGCACATTTCCCGTGAGTCTCTGGCACAGCAGTAATTGCCTGTGTGTAATTGTAATGGCCACTGCACAATGGCTGTCACTGCATAGTGGCTGTCACATCTCTTTGGATTGATTGGAAAGCCACAATGCACAGTATGGATCTGAAAAGGAAAAAATCGCTCTGTAGTCATTAACTTAAAAAACTCCAGCCTGAGTTACACAGACTGAAAATTTGATCATACACTTTTCCTCCTCTGCTTATTGTTTTCTATTTTTTGTGATGAGCATGTGCTGTCCTCCCGTGTCAGCCTTCCAGCTTAGCGAGCAATCAGAGCAGTAAAGCTTTCCTTGATAAGAGGAGATGAGTTAGTAGGAGCATGTAACTATTTCTACTCTGAGTGCAGCTCAGAGCTGGTGAATTTCAGCCCTTTCAGTGGCTGATCCCAGGAGCAGAGTGTGTGGCTGTAACTTCAGGCTGGCTCAAGGGTTCAGGAGGTTGCATCAAAATTTCTGAATTTATTGTGAGAGACAGCTAAGGGGTGTCTGAAACCATAGGGCTTCTGAAAATTAGAAGCTTCAGGGACATCAGACTGTAGGAACTTGAGCCTTGCTCTAGTTTTTTTTAAAACTGGGGATGTCACAAGAGCATTTCAGTTTGTATGACTGGTGTCAGTTTGTCTTGAAAAGACTACATTTTGTCGGAAATGGGAAAAACTCAGAAGTGACTCTGACATTCATCTGTAGAGCAGGACACACACAGATGAAAACTTGAAGTCTGAAAATTTGTTCAGAGAAGTCCTGAAAGCTTGTACTGAGAACCCAGAGATACAGACATTTCTGGTCTTGCAGCCTTCACAGATTATAATTCATCATGGGCTGAGCAGTCTATTTATAGCTCCTCAAAATGTTTCTAAGAGCAGCATTTTGCAAACTGCCAAAGGTTTGCAGATTTGTAGTGAGAAGAGTTCCTCGATGCACAGGCTTGCCCACGTCCAAACCTGCTCATTGACATTTCTACAAGCTGTGATTTCATAGTCCTTTCGTGTCCCAGAATCCAGGGGGCAAGTTTATCCCTGGCAAAGGCCCGCTGAAGTCACACCAAAGATAAATTCAAGTCAGTGAATTTTATTTTAGTGGTGTTTGCACTGCTGTGCAGATAGATGGCTGTAGGGTTTTTTGCACTATCCAGTTGTTTAAGCTTTAGTGGACTGAAAAAAAAAATTACCTTTGAGCTGAATTCGTGCTAATTGGCTTAAATACGTGCAGAACTGCAGCGTGGTTTTGACAACAACATTATCTGGAGTTTTAGAAGCACTTTAAAAAGAAGAAAAGCACACTAAACCCTCATGCATGGTATCTGTAGGTTCATATTTCCAAGGAGATTTTAATTGGATGCAATTAGGTGCTGGTGTGATGAACTGTGGGTGGGAGAGCAGCGATGCAAGCACCTGATGGCACAGGCAGTCCTCATGTAAGCACTGCTCACTTTTTGTGTCAGGGTGCACCTGTAGGAGATACACATTTTTATCAGTGAAAAGGCCAATTTCTCTCTCAAATGCTGCCCTGTTAGAAATAGTTTTAATCTGTATTTAATTGTTGTACTTTAGCTGTGTCTGGATTTCGACGGGGTTGAGGTGCCCTGGATGGTTTCTGTGCCAAAGGTGGCTGAGTGGGTCTTTTCATTTCATGCCAAGCTCTACCTGGGTTTAATGATGTATTTCTGGCTGGGGCCTAACCCTGGAGTCAGCAGCCTTGAGCCATGTCTGACAAGAATCCAGCCTATTTTGTAGCAGGGGTATTCTAAACTCCCTTATATTCGATGGTCCCCTTTTAGTTGTTTTGGTTTTCAGCACAAATCAAAGCTTGCTCTGAGGCTCCTGAGCGCCTGAAGGCAGTTCAGGCACGGCTGTTCAGGCTGGCTCTGCTGGGTGCTGTATTTCTGCTCCGTTCTTTAGGATTTACAGCACTTTAAGGCAGCGTTTCCCCACCGAAGCACTGTGACACTGCCTTATTTTACGGGTGAATTAAGAGCATTTCAGGTATTTGCTGACTTTGTCGAAGTCCTGCAAATGTTCTTTCTCTGAGAGCAGGCAGCAGGAGGTGTTTGCGTGGGTGAACTCGAGACCTCTCCCGTGTGGAGGCTGAAGAGGCTGAAGAGGGATGTGTGTGTTTGGAGAGGGTGAGAGAACATTAAGGGAGCTGTGATTTGCAATTGCAGGTGCATTGTGGCTGTGTAGTGGAAGGCCAGCATCTGGGGCTTGCAAATTCTCCTCTTGCCTTGTGGTCCTTTTTAACTTGCACCAGCTTTCTCCAAACTCCTGAGACTTTTCCTAGAAAGCTTCAGCATCCTCCCACAGCCCCAGGTTTGCTCTGGCCTCTTCTTGGCTCCCCAGTGCACTCACCTGGCCCTTACAGTCCCTTGTGGGCTGGTGCAGTCACCTGCTCACCCTTTTCCCATCCCGGATGCTGTGCCAGATCACACTGTGCCCTCTCCTGTGTCCTCCTGCTCTGTCCTTTCTGCTGAAATTAAAGCACTTAAAGGCTTTAGGGCTTTACCAGGCTTCTGTGCTGGTTACCAGCTCAAGTTTAGTTTCTTTTTCTTCAATTTTACGATCTACATAGGAAAAGGGACATCTTGGAAGTCATGTTGGTGTTTTTCAAGTCATTGAATATGCAACACTCTCCAGGCTAACAGATCTCTTCACTGAGTGAGGGGCCTTCCTGTGTCATTCCTGGGCTTTGTTGGCTCCTACCTTCCCTGGGGTTGTAAGAGTGTAAAGCTGCAGCAATGAGTGGGACTTTGTAAACAACAAATTTATCCAAACTTTTCAAAGTTTGCAAAATGACTAAACCCAGTTGTTTTTCCTAATAAAAAGTTGGCTTAAAGCATCAAAGGAGAATCATATTTTAGATTCTCAGGAAATGCAGCAGTTTGATGCTATGTGTGGCTTATAAAATCAAAAGTTTGAAAATAATAACCTGAATTTATAATAGAAAACCCTGCTCAGATTCTGGCTTGACACCTGGCTGACAGCTGTGTGTCCTCCAGGTGCCACAGAATCCAATATACTTGTATTTTCTCTAACATTTGGGGTACCAGCTTGTCCCAATATGTTCCACAGAGATAAACAATAACATTGCAGAGTTAAGTGACCTTGAAGATAAGGAACTTAAGCAAAGGACGAAAGGTTTTCTTATCAATGACATTCAATAGTAGATGGAGGTACATGCATTTACTTATTAATTTTCCAACTGGAAATGGGTTAGAAGTGGCAGTAACACAAAACAAAACACAATCTCTGAGCAGCGACAGATCAGGACAGCAAAGGCAATTGTTCTTTCTGAGCAGTGCTACTGCAGGCCCATATAAAGCTCACTGATTCCAGCGAGAGTAGAGTGCAGCCAGTGCCAGAAAGGTTGGGAGGTTTTATCTGAAGTGTTCCAAACAGAGAGTCCCTGAACCAGACCAAATTAAATTAAAAAAAAAAAAAAGAAAAAAGGGGAGGAAAAAAGAAAGAAAAAAGGCAAAAGCACATCTGAAGAAGATACAGAGAAGTCAGTCGGTTTTGGGTGGCAAAATAGAAATGCGCTGGGTTCAAATGAGATTAAAGTTAGTAGTGGTCAGGCTAATACCTTTGATAGAGTAGTATGTGTATAAAAAGCTTATGCTCTAATGTCCTGATCCTGTAACAGGATCCACTTACGTGCTATCAGCTGTGGTAAAGAGATGGTAAGGTATAATAAACAGCATTCTTCAGCCTGGAATGTACTTGAATTATAGAACATAGAAAATATATCCCGGAATAATTTCAGTGCGCTTACTTTGCATGGGTAGAACTTTATGTTGGGATAGATCAAAAACTGTTTTTTTCCCTGGATGGCATAATTTATTCTGCATTGCACATGTTGATAAATTTTGTTTCCCTTGGGTCAGCTGAGGTTTTCACAGCACACCTCACCTCTGCAGCACTGTGGTTGCAGAGTGGAGCCCTCTCCCTGGGAACACCCTGGCAGAGGTGTGTGGATATGTGAGCCACAGGAGGAGAGGGGAAGCTGGAAAAGAAATAATCTGTCCCAGCTTTTGCAAAACATCTGTCCCTGGCTCAGTGTAAAAGGGATGAAGAGGATAAAGGAAAAGAAAGGCACTGACTTTGCCTTACTCATGAGTTAGGGACTCTGCCATCCTAAATTTGGAAATGAAGCATTTTAGTGAGCTGGGAAGCAAGTTAATGTTGATGCCATGCCCTTGGGGCTGGAGAAACTTGTTTCAAGTTTGTGATGAAGAGACCTGATGGAGCCAGTTGCTCCCCACTCGGTGTGACAGTGAGACCTGTAGCTTAACTGTGACACTGAGATGAGTGACAGGATTGTTTCCTTGTTAGGGTCCCGTTTTAAGTTAGAGTAGCTGGAAATCCACTTAGATACTGTTCTATCAGCAGAGGTTGTATCACGCAGCTGCCTCTGATACAAACCTGTCAGCTCTTGTTGGGAGAATTGGGTTCATTTCATTACTCGATTATTGTGACGATCTGTCCAATTAAATGGAAGCTGGTTGCTACTCACTGCTGAAGCGAGTTCAGTATTGCTTTTTTTCCCCCAAAAAATGTGCTTCCAACCCTTTGAAAGCACTATTTGACAAGGACATAGGCCTTGCAGTAACTTCATCATTGCTTTCAATTGAACTGGCAGAAGAAACAATAATCTCCTGAAAGGGCGTCAGTACAAGGGCAGATGTAAACGTCTGAGTCTAAGGAGCCCAAGAGATCTTATTTTATAGTCTAAGCAGACTGTAATAGTAGGAGTAATAATAATAAAAACACTTAATAGTGTAATGCAGTGTTGGCAGCTGGAGAGTTAGACACTAGCCTGCAACTTAATGCTTTTGAACTTGAGAAGCAGCTTTGGTTAAAACCAAATGCCTCCTGAAGAAAGGAGTTTATATTATTTCAAATTGGAAGTATTTCCGTGGCATTTCTTGGGTTCATTTTCAGAAAGTATTTACTTGTGTGTAACAGCAGCAAGACCTGTGCAGTCTCGTAACGTTTTCTAACCCAGCAAGATATTAATTACACTCTTGGACCTCATAATGTGACATTGGTGCTATTATGATGGGAATAGTTGCTTCAACAAGCATGATTAACCACTTACTTCCTTTTTCCTGGATACCATTGGTCTGTACTTGGATAACAAAAATCAGTGCTGATCTTCAGCAGCATCACAGTATTCCATTGTATTAATCTCGGTCAATATATTCTTCATTTTATTATTGCCTGCATTCTTATGAGTTCATTTCCCATCACACCACCAGCCCCCGCCAAATTTCTAATGGTGGGTGTTATCACTTGAATTCCAGCTCTCCTATTTCACTATTTGTTTCGTTGGCAGGGAAGGGAAAAAAACCAACCCTCAAAACAGCTGAGTGCCAGTAGTGCTGATGACTTCTGTTTTATTTATGTTTTGCACTGGGCCATGGTGAGTGATAAAGCATGTCTGGGACACGGCTGTGGGCAACACTCTTAAGTGTTATAGTTGGAAAGGTGCCAGAGTTACATTGCTACCAATTTTTTACCATTAGCCTTCTGGAAGGAGGGATTCAAAGTCTCATTTTATTCCCTTCTTCAGCTGTGTCACCTTTACAGTAAATTAATGTGAGGTCTTTACCAGAGATGGAGCTGACAGGGTGAGCTGTGGATCGCACAGCTTCCCCCAGGACGGGAGCTGCGAGGAGGCAGGAGCATCCTTGGAGATGACGGAGTGCTTGGCTTGGAGCTGGGGCCTGTGGTGGGGCTGTGCTGATGCTGTCCTGGAGCTCAGCAGGAAACACTGAGCTTGATCCCGAGGATATGGCAAAAAGCAGCAGTTGTTCCCTGCTCAGCTGTGTGGGGACTCATGTCCGAGGCTGTAATTAGAAGATACACCTGCTAATGAATTGGTGTAATCCCCTGCTGTGTGCAGAGTCTGCTGGGGGATCTCTTTTCCTGCGTTTGCAGAGGCGGGTGACCTTGCTAAATACTTAGCACTAAAAATGTGTTTTCCCTTGCCTGTTTCACAGCCTTTCTTCTGGCTCTGCCAGTGGAGCTCTTCTTTATTAACTGAAAATATTTACCCAAGTTTTGTTTTAGGGAAAGAAGGAAGTTAGGAAAATATACGTGAACGTGTTCCATATGTGTCATACACATCTACGTGGATGCTCACGCATATGGAATTCTGATTTCTTAATGGCCACACTAGCAGTAAAAATAAAAGAAACTTAATATTTAAGCAAGGAGTTATGTTTTCAATTATTTTTCAGTCACCAGCCACTTTAAATATTTAATCTTTTCTACACCCAACTAATTTATTCAATTGCAGTTAGGTAGATTGTAATTAATTTTTGATGAGACAAACTAATACTAATTTGAATATCTACTACACCGTAATATTTGCTTGCAGATGTGTTGTTTAGCTTCTAGATACCTCTTTTTTGCCCTTGCTGAAGTTGCAAATGCTCATCAATGTTGTCCTATCAGCCCACAAGGCCCGAGCTGCACCTTAAGCTGTGTGACACACAAATATAAGGATGAGTGTGCTGGGTCAGAGGAGGGTCCAGCCAGCTCCTGTCCTCACTCTGCAGGGATCAATAGTTGATGCCTAAAGACAAGGACTGAGAACAGGGCAAAGGTACAGCAAGGCTTCCTGAGAGAGGGAGAGCCTCTCCCAGACTTCATTGATTAGTGGCCTGGAAACATCCCAAGATAGAAATGGTGTCTTCAAATTTAATATTTGATCTTATTTGTTACATCTAAAGTATATAGTTATTTTGTATAATTCATGCTTTCCATCAGCAAAGGACTGAGACTCCTCCAAGGGAAATACTCTCTTTTTACTGGAAAAATGTCTTGTCTGCCTTTTCTGATTAATGAGAACATCCATATGCTGGCTTTTGGGAGTGGAAGACGGGTCTGATACCACTTAACTATGTTAACTGAATGTAAAAGTCTGAAGTGGTGGGATAATGAAAGTAATTTGCAGTTTGTCGGCATGTTCCCTCTGATCAAAGACAAGTGGGGGAGCACAGCAACTTAGAAACAACACAACAAGATTGTGGGATTTCTAGGACGTGGGGCATTTTTGCAAGTTCAGACTTGGTTTTGTTTCAGGTAGGAACAGTGCCAGCTCCTGTAGCAGCTGCAGGCTGAAGTGGATGGTTTTTGTGTCAGGGGTCATATGGATTTGGGTTGGAAGGGATCTTAAAAAGCATCCAGTCCCACCCCCTGCCATGGGCAGGGACAGCTTCCACTATCCCAGGTTTCTTCAAGCCCTGTCCAACCTGGCCTTGGACACTTCCAGGGATGGGGCAGCTGCAGTTTCTCTGGGCACCCTGTTCTCACTCTGCAGCCGTGGCGTGCTCCTGAGGCTCTGCGCTTGGCAAGAACTGCCCAAAGCCAAGGAGGTCCAAGAAGCATCTTGGCAGTTCTGTGATGGGCTCTCCAGGGTCCTTGAATGTGAGAGGGAAACCAGCTGGACACTGACCATCAAGTCAGGAGTGACTTACTGAATGTGACGGGGTTTTTCTGCAAAATCGTGTGGGTTTGGGCAGCAAAAATGGCATGCATTCTTTTTAAATTTTTTTTCCTCTTTTTTTCCCCCTTTGTAAGGTTCTGAGCCAGCAAAATTACAGCTTGTGAGGATTTCCGTGCATTTATCTTTTGTAGCCTTTTACTTTACTCTGTTGCTGACTAGGATGGTCCCTGGCCTGGCTCCCTCCCTGTGTGTTGTGTGATGCACAGCAGCAGAGTGTGGAGGGAGCACATTGCCTTCAGACTGGAGCATCCACACTTTGCTGCTCGCTGGAAACCTGGCCCCTAATTAAATTTCATTAAGCTGCTCCATCTCAGTTACATCACGAGAGACAGGAACAGTGCACACTCAACTGCATTTCGTCATTAATAAAGTTGTTTTCACTTCCATGTCCGCACCTCCTGTTACTTTTCCTCCTTCACATTGCTGCACATTCATTGGCAAACTGTACTGGACAGGAACTTTCACAACCACACCTTTCCCAGCCTGAGCCCAGGCCCCTGCCCTCTGGTTGCAGTGATGATCTGGTCCTGTTGCTGTTACTTCCACTACTCAACTCAGCTGATGCTGTCCTTAATGCACAAAAATGTAGCACTGATTTTCTTTAGTGACTATTTTGTGTTACAATTTGCGAGTAGAAATGAAAAAGTAATTGTAGCTGTGGTGTCCAGAGATAAAATCCCTTAAAAGCAGTAGAATTAGGTCTTACTGCTGCTTGCAGATCAAACTACTGCAGCATCAGCCATTCCTATGCCCATAAGTCACTCAGCAGCCATTTCTGTTGGCAGTCTGATTTTTCATGGTTGGCCTGGAAGAGGACAGGAGCTGTGAAGGTCCACTTTTGTCCTTCATGTCTGAGTTCAAGAGAGGCTGAAAATGTGTACAACAATTACAGGGCTCAGGTCTGCCATCCTGACTGCTGTTGTGGGTGTCTCGCAAGGCGCTGCAGAGCCTTTAGGGGTGTATGTAACATGTGAGGTCCAGTAAAGTAATTAATGCTAAATAAAGTGAATATATTTGATTGTTCTGATCTGTGTGACTGTGTGTGCTGTGTGGACTTTGAGCAAAAAAAGAAAAAAAGCCCATTATGTACATTTGTGTGTGTGTATGTGTATTTATAAAAGGCAGTATGATGCTAACTTCCAGTATGCACAGTTTCATGTGCTGGCCACTGAAATCTTCCTTCTTGCAAGACCAAAACCTAATGTGCTTTCCAGGTAGGTGTAACCTGTTCATGGGTTCAGGGTTTCTTGTGAAGATGTGATGGGATTTTGTGGAACTTTGAGCTGCCCCAGGCTTTCTCCTCTGAGGGAAAACTCTTGTATATCTCTGGGGTTTTTTCCCTTTGCATTTTTTGCATTCCTAGGCAAAGTTAGAGTATCTTCGTGGCTGCTGAGTTAATCTTAGAGAAGCATCTCTGGGTGTGGTTTAAGGACATAAGGCATGGATATATCTGACATAGGGAACTCAGATCCTGCTCTTTCCTCAGTCCTCACCTGTTTTGTGCTGCTGTGCCCAGTTTTGCTTTACAGGCTGTGTTACCTGGGTGGGGAAAGGATGATCCTTTGGGTGTTTCCCCATATGCCAGGGATGAGCGTTTGAACTTCTCAGTGCTGCTCTGAGGTTTCTGGTTGCTGGCAGTGCTGCTGCTGCCACCTCCATCGCTGTCTCTCGTCTGGTGAGATGAGAGGCCCCACATCCTTGCTCAGTGCCAGGGTCTGACCTCTTAAAAACTCTTGAGCACGTCTAGTAGTGACAGTGAGCTGGAAAACGTGGTGATGCCAAGCCCCCTGCTCCCAGAAAACCCCAGGACATTTACTGGTCTCTGACAATTGCGTTGGAGGCAGAACTCTGGGAACTGCTGCGTGTTGGGCTGGCAGTCACGACTTCCCATCTGCTGTGAGCTCCTAAGCTTTGAATTTCTTGAGTAAGAGCCATTTTAACGTGCAGAGTGTTAACACTGAGGTGATGTCTCTGCTTTTAATATGAAAGTCCTGTTATTCTTCAGAAATGCCATAATGAATTAAAATATTCCCTATGGAGAAGTGCATTACTTACTTTTGTATTATGATATTGGACTGGAATAAAAAGCAGTCAGGCTGTCATTCATTTCCTGGTCTAGGGACACTATAAAAGTACTGTAAAGCAAGAATAGCTTCGCACCACAGTTCTTGAATTCAATGATTGCCCTCTGAAGGTGCCACACATGATGGATTGTCACAGACTCCCTGTCCTGCCTTGACATTTCATTCCTATCCAATGTTGTCTTGTGTTCTGCTCTGAATCTGCCAAACAACTGACCCTAGAATTTAATGCCACACCTTCTTCTCTTTTCTTTTTCTGAGCAGCATCTTCTGCAGCTGAGGCTCTGAAATACTGGAGGACACTGCATCTTCCTCAGGGACACGGGCAAGGGAGAGCCGGAGCCTCTGGGGGGCTCGGAAAGGAGTTGTGGTTGGTGGTCGCCTGAGGAACTTACCTTCACCCCAATGTGGCTCTGAAACGAGTCGTGTCCAACAGTCAGGTTTGGTAAGGTATGTATTTTTTCCCCTGCTCTTGTATTTTTGCTGTTTTCTGAATGTCTACGTAGAGGGAAAACAGAACATTAGCAGCCTTTGGGTTTATTGCTGTATTCATGCCATGCTCATACTGTGTCTGTAAATAAGCTTTGCTCTCCCTGAATTTAGAAAGCATTCATCAGGAGTGAAGGGTTTTTATTGTCTTGGGCTTGAGGGGGTGTCTGTTTATGTGAAGTTCTTTATTGAATGAAATGCTCGCTGATGGTTGTGTGTTGCTGCTGGTGATGGATACTTGGTGATAAGAATCCATGTTTTGAAAATCCCACTTGTTGTGTTTCACTAATGTCTGCAGTTCTGAGGGTCAGAGATGGGAGAAAAAAAGGAAATTAACTAGCCCGTTTGTAATTCAGCCCTGTGCTTTCCTTTGTGCTTTGTATATTCTCGCTGTTTGCAAAGGATGGAAATACCACTCTGAATTTCCTGCATAGTCGATTTCCCCCTTTGTTGTGTAGCACTTAAAATTTTTGCCTGTGCAGACATTCTCATACCCACACAAACATCTGTGCTGGAACTGTAGCAAGGCAATATGCAACCATTTTCTACCAAGAAACTGAAGGCCAGGACGTATTGTTGATGAAGCTTGTGCTATATGAGATTTTAGGGTAATACAGTCTCTGATTCTATGCCTTCTTTTACCTATGTCAAGTTATTTCTGTGAAGGCAAAGTTTTCTGATTAAAAAAAAAAGCCAACAAATTTAAAGCAATGGTTCCCAGATCCCAGTAGAATGGTATGAGATGATATTATCCTTTTTCATTTAACACATGGGTATTGACTTCCTTTATATGACTGAACCAGCACTATAATCTTGTTGAGAAAAGTACAGCAGCAATATAACACCTGTGCTTGGTGTTAGTGGAGGAGCAGGGAAAAGAAGTCAAGACTTTCTTAAAAGCCTCTAAAATAAACCATGATGCATCCAGGTGAGTGTGCATTAGTTCTCCTGCTTTTGGTCTGGTTGCACTTGTCATGTTTCCTCTGGAAATGGTAGGCTGAAACTCTCATGCTCCAGCAGAGCTCTGCCATTGTCTGGCAATTGCAGGGAAAAGTTGGTTGGAATAGCTTAAATTGGGTGCTTAACTTTTAAATGTTGAGGGTCAAGAAAGGTCTGTTCCAACCACAGCATGTGCTGTTAATTTGTACAGGAATTTCAAGAAAACAAGGCGGTTGCCAGGGCAAGGTTCCCGTCATTACAGCACAGCACAGCTCTGCTTGTCTGTCTGCTCTGGTGGCGCCTGGTTTCTGGAAGAAGAGCTTGTTAAACATTGCTCCTGCCTTTATTATCCTCTTCACTTCTGTTTATTTCCAAGCTACTGCTCTTGTGATTATAACACTTAAAAGGGAAGGTTGTAGGAGAGGTATTTCATAATCAAGAGAGCTTCTTGACTCTCGCGGAGAAAAATTTGGCGCTGTTAAAATGTAGAAATCACAGCAGTTTTGTTTATTCCTTGTTTGGGTTTGAGATTTCTAAGTCGAAACACGTGAACCTTCCTTGCAGTGAGGGTGTGAACTTTGCTGCGTTCCCAGGGCGTGTGAGGAGCTGCTCCAGAGGTGTTGGTTGGTGGTGTGACCATGGTGCTGCTCCTGCCTTGGACAGGGGGTGGTAAATGAGCTCCCCTGTCCTTCCTGAGTCAATCCAACTCTCACTCTAAGGTCTCTACTATTGATTTGTGTGAAACTATTACTTAGGCATGAAACTCTCGGTTGGACTTTGATTATCCTTTTGCATTTTATTTTATGACCATCAGATCAAAAACCTTGTTCTTATTTAAATCTCACGCTTATGGAAACTTAATCTTTAAGAAGAACATTGCAGGTTGAGAAGCTTGGGCTAAAATGTAAAGATTTGGCCGAACTGTTGTTGCTCACTTAAGTAGCTGAGGCCTTTCTTTATCGATTCTCTTCTTCTCAGCTACTCGTGATTTCCAGAGTGCTTGACTGCCATCAACTTCATTTGTTCCCACGACACCCTTGTAAGACAGAAGTGCTACTTGTCTCCATTTTGTAAATGGTGAATAAGAAACAGAGTCACTTCTGGGTCACTTTTAAGTGGTAAACATCTGTCCCTGTTTTTCAGGCAGTCTAAGTACGCAAGCTGCATCCGATGCCCGCAGCTGGAGGCACACAGATAGCCCTGGCTGAGCACGAGATTTGGGTGTGGATCCTTCTGATGTCACTGCTCCCACCTAATCCAGTTTCTTCCATGTGTCCTGCTCTCCCAAGTAGAGAAGGTTTTAATTAAGTGATTACAGTAACACTAAATGACATCAGGACTCAACGTTCCCTCCCTATCTCTACTGAAACCTGAAACATCTGTTCATATAATGTGAACTGAATTCATTCATCTTTGCAGCAGTGTTTGCTCACGTGAGACAAGCAGATTCCCTTTTAGCAACGTTTATGAAATTGTGCTGATGGTAATCTTCTTGGATGAGGAATTAGTTTAAATGGATCTGCAGATAACACGCGGAGTAATTTTTTTTTTTCTGAAATTGCTCATTTTTAGATTAGTGGAATCCGTTTAGTAAAATGCTCTGCTCGGCTGAAGAGGCACATTTAATAAATATGTAAGAGAAATTTTTAAGTAGCCATTAAACATAGTTAATAAATTTTATCTTGCAAGTCGAGTTGGAAAAAAAAACCTGTTCATTTAATGTGTTTTATGGCTCTCGTAGCAATTAATTGTCTTCATTACATGAACATAAATCCTCAAAGTAATTCACCTTTTTCAGATTAATTGCTGTGGAAATTTTCCCTTTGCTTTGTTTAGACTGGTAGTATTATTTCTCTTTTCAAAAAGTTGAATCTCAGCATCACATTTTTTGCCTTTTCTAGATGTTCTGTAAATCAGTTCCAGTTAAAAAAATCTCTTTGTGCTACAGGCCAGTGCAGGGGTGGTGTTGCAGCTGTGATGCTCTGATCAGGTGGAGCAGAGACTTCAAGCCCTGCTTGACCTACAGCAGAGCAGTGGGCAGGTCTCCCTGTCTCATTCATTACGTATGGTCTGATAAAAACTTACTATTTCTTTCTTCAGATTTTTCTTGTTTCTTATATGATTTCATTTAGTGAATCAGGAAAAAACCCTCTGATTTTATATGCCTGTGGGTTTGGCTGTCGCAGTAAGACCCTTGTGCAACTTTTCAGTGTCTTTGCCAAGGGGTGCAGGTGGCTGTGTCTGAAGATTTGTCAGTAAAATTGTTCTCCAACATTATTGAGGGAAAATTTTGGTTGGAGCATTACGGGATTTCTGCTTGAATTCCCAAAATTAAATTAAAAGCTTTATTTTGATGAAAGCCTTTATTCCCCTGGACTGAATTTTGCACACCAAACAGGACAGGAGGACACCATGCAGGATTGTGTTTTACATGTTTTTTTATCAGCGAGCGGGCTGAACTTGTTTGCACGAGTAACGTTTATACAAATGTTTTCTAGTGTTTCTCTGGACCGTTTTGCCAGGGTGAGGAAATAAAACAGCTATTATATTTGCATGTTTTTGTTGCAAGATCAGCAGACTGGCTGTTAAGGTATCAATTCCCTTGATGACACCACTTCTGCAGCCCCATTCACTCAGCTTCTCCTGACAGCGCTTTTATTGAATCCATCAACCTGGCACATATCAAAGCACAATTTCTGATAACAAATATCTTGTTGTAAAATGAATTAAAAAGCTGATAGCAGCAGCGGAACTGAGTTGAATTTCTGAAAGAAAATAAGAAACTCCAAAACTAACATGAGATCCTTACGATACCAATCACAGAACAGTAATATAATAGTCCTTTACCTGTGCTCCTGAAGTACTGAGAAGTCAGTGGGTTTGTGTGAAGTCATACAAATGGCCTCGCTCCTGGGCTGGCAGCCTGTGGCTCTGCCTTCTGCCCTCTGATGTTTGTAGTGGCGCTTCAGAGAGCGTGACCAAGTTGGGGTTTGTTTTCTTCTACAGACCTTTCCCCTGCGAGGACCAGCAACCTCCTTGTAATAACTTTGCCCTCCAGTCGTGCGGAGATTTGGAGACTGAGGAGTGGGAAATGCTGGCTCTGAGTGGAGCACACATTCTTCCTCTCAGAAGACAAAGCAGTTTGGAGCCCCTTGTCCTCTGCACAGCAGCCCTCGGGGCCATGTTTTAGGCAGAATCCAGCCAAGGTGGAAAAGGGCCTGTGTTTCTTTGGGCTGCAGATGTTTTGAAATTAGCTGGCTCAAAACCTTTGTCTGAGAATATGTTTTCTCTGTCTCTTTGCAGCCCTCTCCTATCTGTCTTGCTGTCTTCATCCTGCTTTTCTATCCCCTTTGGTTTTGCATCTCTCAGAGGACAAGCAGCTTCTGGCAGGGCTGCCTTTGCTCTGGTACTGCTCTCACTCTGCCCAGGCTCGCTTACCTCTGATTTTTGGCTAGCATGCACTGTAAAATACTAGCTAATAATAATCATGCCTTTTGCTCTGTGGCAGGCCTGCTTTTTGGATAAGTATCCACTGACAGTTTGCAGCCTAGCAGAGAGGAAGAGGAGGGCAGCCAGCAGTTGATGTGGAAAATTAATTATGAACTGCCATCCTCCTGCCATGTAGTTCCAAGCTTTACATCCAGCTGCACATTTCCTTCCTCAAATAGTGGGAATGCTGCCAGAACAAAGCTTAGTGGAGAATGTGTCATATGGGACTGATCACTCAGGATGCTCTGGAGCCTTTACTGCTCTGCTTTCAGCTATGACACTGCCCAAGGAGTAATTTTTTATCTTTCGTTGGATGAATGTTTAGCTTAATTGTGCATCCAAGTTGATAAAGATTTGTGTGTGTGGTGGGGAAGTCACCCATGTCCCCTGTGCGGTCAGGGAGCAACGTTTTTGTGTTTCAAGTGCAGTGGGGACTTGGTAACATTCAGGTTCAGATGAGCTGAAGCTTGTTATATTTTCATCCTCCAGGATGACATATTTACTTCATAATGATCCTCAAAAACTGGCCTCTTACATGCAGAGGGAAGAGTTTGGCAGGCACCAGGAAGCCCTGGGAATGTAATTACCTGTAGGAGCAGTTCTATCCCTGGACAACCGCTATCTGAAGGATCACAGAGGGAATTGCTGGACCACCCAGCACCGTGTGTAGTTCAGGGGCTGTTCTGGTCTCATAAATGAAGACTGGGTCCTACCACCTTGAGCTGAGCACTGCAGAGCCAGCACAGCCCAATCTAAGTGCCAAAGATGCCCTTCCTTAGGGAGGCCTTTAGGAGATATGAAAGAGTCTGAAAGAGGTGGGGTTTTGGAAAGCCCTGATAAATTTGTAAGTGGCTATTTGGGGCTGAGCTAAAGAAATGAGCATTTGGTTTAACTTTCCTCGATGACGCCTTTGTTTAGTCCAAAGGGTATTGGAGGGTGTGATGGAAACATCCTTGCAAAGCCACAACAGTCCAGGTGTGAGGTGCTATGGAGAGACTTTTATCTGTAACAGTGTCTCTTCAGACCAGAAAAACCCTTTTGGCTGCTCAAGTTTTCAGTTAGGGTACCAGAAGTCTCCACTTGGTTCATTTTTATTATGAAATTCATTGTCACAGCTGCTGATTGATTTAATGGTTGACTGAGGGGTGAGCTCTCAGAAATACCTAGGATTTTGTAAAGGGCCAAATTGCTGCCTGGTAGAAGGCACTGACTCAAGTCATGATAGTGTGGCTTCTGTTTTTCTCTTCCTGAGCTTTACCTCCTGATTTACACAAATTCTACTTTCTTTCTAGTGCTGTCATGCTGATTTTTTGCAGCCAGGGGACTGTATTTGGAAGCACAAACCCGTTGCACAGGTTGAGATGTGCTGCAAATAATTACGAATATCTAATGAAGGGAAGCTAAAACATACTGAAAATGTTTGGAAATAAGAGGGAATGTGTGCAGCCAAGCGTTAGCTGTGAGTGGAGAGTTCTTGTTGGCATTGTTTAATGGGAACTTTCCAGCTTGTATTTTCTGTGGTGAATATATAGATAACAGCAAAACCAAAAAGGCAGAGTTGCTGGAGGTGAGTGGAAGGAGCCTTTCACCTCTGGGGGAAAAGGGACAGTGAAGTAAACAGCATTTCTCTTGATGGGTTGACACCCCCTCAGTCTTTGCTTCCCAGTTACTGGGAAGGGGCCAGCAGAGACCCTGCTGCACTGGCCTCCTCTAAACAAAGTTGTGTTTTGTTCCTTCACAACACCAAATACCATCTGTTTTTTACTCCTGACTCTCCAGGAAAAAGCAGGGAGAATTTTTTTTACCTTTTTTTTTTCTCTCTCTACTAAGTGGGGTAAGGTAGCTGCATTTATATCTCTCCAGACAAGCTTGGTACCTTTGACATGAGTGGCCAGATGCCTTTTTGTCAACCTCAGGGAAGTGGTCCCTGGTCATTGTGGACATTCCTCTCTTCCTTTCTTCCCAGTGCTCTTGTGCTTTCCATTCTCAGTGCTGTGTGAGAAGGAACACTTCAATTTTATGTTAGATGTTGTATAAAGACTTGGGCTTGGGGAACTGTCAGATTGATGTGCACTCGAGCTGTGTTGTGATGCCATCACCTACACGGATGGAGAAGCTGAAAATCAAAGCATTCTGAATGAAAAGGCACCATGAGGGTTAGGACTGTGCCTTTCCCCTGGCAGACCTCGTGCCTCTGTCAGGTACTGGATGTTCTCAGCTTCTCTCCTTCTGCCCAGTCGTATTCTGGTGGGTCTGCACCAGTGTGCTGGGATAGAAGAAACATAAATAAAGTAAAGAGAATTCAGGATGTTTTCTACAAACTCCTTTGCATTTTATGGGTTAAATTGGGTGGAGAGGTGGTGCTTGACTGGCACTGCAGGCTAACACCTCCCAAAGTGTCTTTGAGTTTATGACTGAAGTAGGGAGGTTGTAAGTCCTTCTCTGCACTGTTGTGGTGCTCTCAGGGGTGACACCAAAACACAGAGGATCACCAGAAGTTTCCCCTTGGAATGCTCTTAAAGGGGGGCAAAACAACAACAAAAAAAGTCTTTCTCCTTAGGAAAGCTTGTTGGCACCTGTCCTTGGCTCAGGAACACGGGAGCAAGGGGTTGGGCAGCCCTGCACTCTGCTTGCTTTCTGTCTGGGAGGAATCTCCAGTTGTTAATGATTAATTCAAACATTTCTTGTCATGAGTACAGTCTGCACAGAGTGATAAATCTGTGGTGGGTTAGAGGTGGAGGTTGCTCAGTGCTGACAATTAGTTTGAGCCACAGGCTTTGCTTTCATTGGCATTTTCACAGCATTAACCTGGACCTTGTCAATTAAAATCCAGACACATTTTGATGAGGGACATCTTCTTCTAATGATAATTGTAATAATATCACTTTTCTTCATTTAAAACCTGTCAGGCAGGCCATGTTTCCTGGAAAATAACTGCCCAGTTTTCACATTGCCTAAATAACTAGGAAATATCTTTCAGTTTTTTAAGCTGACATTTCATCACCAATAACTAAAAGCATATGAGGCCAGAGCTGTTAATCTTCAAACACTTACCAACTTCAGTCAAGGTAATTTGACTTTATCTGCTAAAATAAGCAGGTTTATTAGCCTTCACTTTGGAGGCTAATAAACATTTGATAATTGCCTCAAGTCGTTGGTGGGGATTTATCCTATTTAGGTCTTCTATTTGACAGCACAGCTCCAGAGCATGTCCTAGGCAGTGATCCATTTCTGCAGCTCACCTATTCATTAGGTGGAGGAGGAAGCCTGGCGTAAAGGTTGATTAAGGAACTTGTCTGAGTTGCACAAGAAGTCTGCATTAGAATAAACCCTGGAAATCCTGTGTCTGTTCTTGTATATTAACTGCAGTGGGTTTTTTATGTGTCTGTAAATACTACATTTAGAATCTCTTTCAGGCCACAAAAATGAGTATTTATTAGTTGCAATGAGAGTGGTACATCAGGTTTCAATTGGAAACTCATTGTGGTTTTATTTTAGCATGACATGAAAAATAAAAAAAGTGAAAATCATGTTTAGTTTTGCATGGAAAAATACTTCTCGTTTTTCTGAGTGGTGGTTTGTAAGTGAAATCCTTTACAAATAGCCAGAGTAGGGAAGCAAAAAGCTGTATCAAGTAGAACTATCTAGACCTTGCAATGTGTTTGAACTGAGCTCTTCCATGTGGGTGGAAAATGCTTCACTTCTTTATTACAAACTTGCTTCTCCCCTGGTCGTTCTCTGAGAGGTGTAGAAGAAGGAACTCTTAATTATGAGCACCTCTAGGTGATGCCATAATGTAAGTAACAATAACCCACCTTTTTTCTATAGCAGCTGGAAAAATGTCATCAGTTGTTTGTAGTTCAAAACTCAGGGCATAGCATGGACTCAGAATAGGAAATCCAGGCACAAAATCCTGCACTGAAGGAAGACTGAGGAGTGATAACTGAGGACTAAATAGCTTGGGCTGCTGTGCCTGTGTTCTAGAAGTTTATAGTTGTGCTTTCAGTCAATGCAAAGAGTAATCCACCTCCTCTGTGGCAGGGCTTTTCTTATCCCTTTCCAGTATGAACTGGCAAGCTTGTAATCTGCATTCTGATGCATATAGAAGTCACATTTACAACAGCATAGCTTGAAGGCTGTAAATATTGTCAGATATTTTTCCAGTGAGCCTTTATCAACTGAGCTGTGTATCTCACTGCTCTCATTTTTTTAAGAGTGCATTAGGGGTGATCAATAAAACCTGACCTACCTTTGCAAGTTAAATAGTCCTGATTTTAAATGACCAGACTTAAAGAGATTAAGATTTGCTAACAGTGATATAAAGTGCAAGCAAGGTCCATTTACATGCCATTTCTTTTCCACTTTTGAGGTTTAAATTGCATTGGAAAACGTGTCACATTGGACATTAAAGTATGGAAGTGGAAGCTGCCACTTTGTTGAGCATGTCTTTATGTAGGAGCTGCCTTCCTACCCTGCACCTCACTGGATCTTACTGAAAACATAATGTAATTAATAGATGTTGGACACGCCTAACTGTGCAGAGGGAAGGCTCCGTGAACTCGGACTCCAAACACGATTCTCTGTTTGTTGCTTTTGATCTTTGGGAGGTGCCCAAGGAGGAAAAAAGAATGTGCAATAAACAAACAAACACACAAAATATTAAAAAATATATATGTCTGTTGTTTAACCCTTGGAGGTCAGTGTGGAAGTGGAGGCTGGAAGAGCAGCACTTCCCTGCAATGCAGGTCTGGCTGGGCATGAGGAAGGGATGGATTGGTGCTTTAGGGCAGGCTTTTATTTCCCCGCCTCATGACTTTTAAAAGCATTTAATTTAAGAACCTGAAAGCCATGTGGAATGGTCTTCTGTCATGAAAGGCAGGTTTGGTTATACAAATAAAATACTTCATTGCCTTAAAGTTAGTCTGGAAGATGTAGTAATAAGCAGGTCATTGAGTCAAAAGTGCTGAAATAAAACCTTCTGGCAGGAATTCTGTTTCTTGCAGACGTTATCTCTGTTAAAAAGAACTGCTTTAGAACTTTTTAAGTATTTTTGTGGCACTTGTTTGTCATAACCACCCGGCTATCTGTCTGTTGAGCTGGTTCTGATTACTGTGGTATGCAGTGGTATCAGCTGGAGATCCCAGCTGAGACCGGGCATAGTCCATGCATTTACTGATGGTGTGTCTCAGTTTCACAAGGTCATTATGTGCCAGCTGCTCCTCCTCTCCTCTGCACTGTTCATGCTGAGAGCAAGAGGAGTGCGGACTCAGTACGAGCCATCAGTAGGCACTGTTGCTCAGATGCCTCCATTGCTTTACATGGAGCTTGTGTGTTAATTTTGACTTTAGGCTTGTGTGCACGCATGCTCATACTCTGTTGGACTACTTATTAATAAAAATTATTATTATTTTTGTTCCTAAATGGTTTTATCTGTTTCTGTGGCCCTAGTTTGAGCCCTGCCATGCTCAGTGCTGGGGAGTGAGGTCGTACATGACAGTCTTTGGCCCAGGGAGCTTTTATGTGAAAAATCTAAGTATAGTGGGAGAAGGAGATACGGATTGCCAGCAAGTGTGGAGGCAGCAGATGGAGCGCAGCGGTGGAGATGAAGGATGTGCAGAGCTTCGGGTGTTGCGGGGCACTGATGATCAAAACTCCTCTTTGTTGTGGTGCCTGTATGAGGCTCGCAGCAATCAGGGATTTGGTTTGCTGAGACTAACTCCTGCCTTGTTAACTACTACCTCTTGATTATTTCTGTCTATATCCATCTGCTGCCTCTTTGCTTTTAGAGCTGCAAATTCCTTAGGGTTCAGACAGCTTTTTCTTTTAGTGTTTGTGCACTACCGAATTCCATGGGGTTCTGGCCCAGGGTTAATGCTGGGAGCTGTTAGCAGTGGCATTTGCACATGAAAAATAAGGCATTAGGAAAACAATTATTTTCACGTCCTGATTATCGTTATTTGCATTCCAACATCCTCTGAATCTTTGAAACTGAAAACATTATTTAAATGAAAGATACATGATTATAATTGTTGTCATAATGTTCTGTAACCACAAATAGGTCAGCGCAGGAAATGCAATTTTTTTGGTGTGTGGTTGTTTGTGTATATATATATACACACACATCTGTATTTGTCTGGCAGGTAGGTTTTATCTTACAGCCTCTGGCTGTTGCTTTCCTAGGTGCTTATTCATATTTAATCCAGCTCCCCCATGTATTTGCATACATAAATACACACTTGTTTTTAGCACCTGTTTGCATCTTTTAATTCTAGATGGACCCTGAGGCTACTGGCTTTGGGGTTTGTGCAGCCCCAGGTAGCTGGGTGTTGGATATTGCTCCTCTTTCCCAAGCCCTGAGCCCGTGTCACACTGACCTGCCAGCTGAAATTTCCCCTCCTGGCACCATGCCACAGCCAAGTGCTTTCAGCGGGTTCTCGGCTATAATCCTGAGCTGATTTCTGGGATGCAATTCACTGCCACGGTTATCATATCAAAAGGGGAGTGATTTACATTTCCTGCACGTCTCTGTGTTGCCAGCCCCGGAGGATGCTGCAGAGAGAAAGTTAACGCAATTGGATAAAATAACGAAAATGAGCCTATTTACAGTGCTGCATCTTACGCTGTGGAGGAATTTGATACAGACGCAAAGTTGGCACTAAGTATGAATTTAGGCTGTGCACAGAGATTAATTTGGGGACTTTTTTTGGCTCCCAGGGAAAAAATAGGAAGATTGTTCCTGAAGACTGAATGCGTGGAGAGCTGTGTACTCGGCTTTGTGCGCCACAAAATAAATCTTTATCTTGATTTCTTATTGTGTTGCCCCTTAAACTCTCTCTCTTCTCCTGATATTCATCCAGAGCAGTGTCTGCATAACACGTTAGCTTTGGGTTTTATCTGACCCCCTCAGCCCTCTGCAGTTTCCTGACTCAAAAGGCATTGAGCACTCACGCCAGCATCATTTGTACAAAATGAAACACTTTATGCTGAGGTATTTTAAGCACGTTCCTACTGGAAATGCCATAGGAATGGCAGGGCTGCAGCGTTTGCTGCTGCTGCGCATTCCGCTGCCGGTATTTGTATGCAGAAGCAGACACAGCGGTGGCTTCACATTCATTTCCTGTGTATCAATTACTTATTAGTAATCCACAAGCCCAATTAAGGAACTGGAGGTAGGATGTAATGGTGAGAGCGTGGCCATGCCTCTCCTGTTGGAGTCTGGAGAGGGAAGGGATGCATCTCCTGCAGGTGACTGAACTGATGCTGTAATCTCTGAGACAGATTCCTGCAGTCTTGTCTAACTTTGGCTTAATTTCCTATTTTTTTATGAGCATCTTTCTTGGATGTATTGACTGTGCTGCGATGAGGGGTTGTGTAAAAGGGGCACTCAAGGAGAATGGAATGGGCAAAGCACTCTTGGATTTACTGCGCCTTATCTTTGTCATTCACAGTGTTGATATGGTGTACTTGCAGCTGCAAATGCAAAAAAATAAGTTTCATAAGCCTTCCAGGCATGGCAGCAACTCTTCTGCAGGGTTTGTAGTCCCAGGTCAGGGTTTTTTTAGGAATTGGTGAGTAGAGGTCAAAAATTCAGCTTCAGGCTGTTCAGGACAGGGTATGCTTTCCCTCCCATTTCACTTCCCTTTTCTTCCTCACATTTCAGCAAAGAAATATCTTTGTTCATGTCTGTGTTTTACCTGCCTTTGAAAGCTTTGAAGCTTTGCGTAGTTCTCACTTAACTTTAGCAAATTCTTTAAAAGCGGATCACAGAGATTGACCACACCAGGAAAACACCATCATGTCACCTTGATTAGTTTGGGTGCCTGACCTCCTCTTCCTCTTAACTTTGACTGCTGCTTCTTGTCATCTTTGATTTCATCTTTCTCTTTTCTGTTTTTCCCCCTTTCCCTTTACTGTCTATGAAGATTTGCACTGCCTGATACTATCACCTCTCCACGCTGCTTGAATCTTAATGCAAGTGCCCTGGGATGAGATTACTCTCACCCTTCAAACTGATACGTCTCTTTTAATGTATGATGTCCAAAGAGAAGACCGTTCCCGGATCCTGGAAATTGAAACCAACGTGTGCACGTGTTGCTTTATCCAGACAAAATGTAAACTTCAGTGGAAGTCAGGCCACAGTGTGGGTGCTTGGCTGGCGTACTGCAGGTCAGGGCACTTTCCTGTGTAAGTCATCACTGATGAGAAGGGAAGCTCTGCACTTTTCTTCTGTCCCTCTCATTCTTTTTTTCTCTCTCTTCTGCTTTTTTTTTTTTTTAAAGAACTGATTTCCTTCGGGAGTTGTTAATGCTCAGGGCTTTTTACCCTGACATTTCGGACAATGATGTGACAACACAAGTGCATCTATTACTCTTCCTCTGGAAGCTGACTGAAGCTAAGGACTTGATGGATAATGGCCACATTTTCCAGCAGCACCTGATGTACATGTGAGAAGAATGACTGAGTGACCTGCATAGAAAACCAGACTGTGTCAGGCACAAAGTCTGAGCATAGAACCAGGAGGGAAGACTGAGAGCATGAGGTCCTTGTTCTGCTCCCCTTCTCTCTGTTGCAGGAAGTCTGGTGCTGTCTGTGTTGAGGCAGTGCGGGCTGGGGTGTGGGAATGTGCAATCTGCTTCATAGGAAGGGAGGGCAAAGGGGAGCAGGCTCGTGTGGCATGGGCAGCTTTGAGAGAAGGAGGCTGCACACCTGGACATGGAGCATCACTTCACCTTTGGTTGCTAAAGAAAGCTGATTCTCCTCTGCCTTGAGTGGTCAATTTACAAACTGAATGTAAAACAGCACTGGCTGGAGCTTGCATTCTGTGCTGCTGTGGAGGCCCTTCAGGGAGAGGGGAAGAGAGCTGGAAGCCCTTGGGGCTGGTTGGGGCTCTGGATCTGGAAGTCACAGGCTGCTGGAGCAGGTGAGGTGTGCTGCTAGGATTCTGTGCCCTTGGTGCTTTGCTGGGTGCTGTAGACCTTTTGCTGAAGCTGATACTGCTCTGCTTTATATTCCACAGCGTGGACTTGCTAAAGCTGATTTTGAACTCCTGCAGCTGGAAAGGGATGGGGAGGAATGGAGGTTGCAGTGGGCAGGGCTGGGGTGCTCCCCCCTCCCAGTTCCCCAGCACATCGCTCAGGCACAATCCCCCTGACCTCTGACCCGTGTTCTTCCAGTTTCCCCCTCTGCAAAACCACTATGAGAGAAGGAGGATCAAGGATTCAAGTAGTTCTCATGGAACTGGAAAAGGAAAAGTGTAAGAAGGAGGGCAAGACCATGTGCATTTCACACCAGGAGCAGAAGCGTGCAGGGAGTGGATGGATGGCAGTTCTGCCCTCAGCTGCACCATTCTCGTGAGCAGCACGTCAGGAGCTGTCAGAATGCCCAAACCTTTCCTTTGCTGGACTGCTCTGGGGTATCATGAAAGTACATTTCATTATGTACTTTCTTCTTTTAATGACTTTAATGATTATTCGGGAAGCTTTTAGGCTCAGGGAGTAGCTCACAGGTTTGATGTGATGTACTGAAGTCCACTGCATTCTTGATGTTGTAGCAGCTTCAGGACAAGAATGAGCTCCAAGCAGACCCTGAATGTTCAATTTTCGCAGAGGACACACTCATAAATATTTGTGAAAAAACAGGAAGTTGCAGTGTGCCAACAGAAGAAAATAACAGAGTGGAAAAACCAATCCCAGGTTGAGTATCTGTTTCTGGAATGTATTTTCTGTGAATAATTTCCTGGCTTCTCTGTGCTTCAGATTTTCCATCTTTCCAGGGGCACTCCCTCACCCTTACTTGGGATTTGGGGAAGACTAGTAATTTGCCAGATGTGAGGTAGTCAGGGGCCACTCTGGAGACACCAAAGAACGTCAGGCAGAGAAATCAGAGGGCCCTCTGTAGCAATACCTGCTGTCGTGCTTATTCCTTAGTTTGTATAAGGCAGGAGTGTCTGCAAAACTTCCTTTTCTCTACCTAATGTAGCCTGTAATTGCAATAACATGTTGTTGCTTCATGTGGAATAGGGTGCTGTTGTTTCAAGGAACAGAAAAAGCCCATAAAAATACTCTCCGAAAAAATGATGATATCCCATGTTCCTTATTATTGAACACTTTGCCAAGAAACTTGTGGCTGTAACGAGGAGGCTGATAAACATCCCCACTGTCACAGCATTAAAACATAATTGCCCCTGGGTTTCTTGATTATCTCCAGCACAGCTGTCATGTTGCCCCTTTGAAAAAAAAAAGCCAACATCAGATGCACGAACTTCAAAAGATCTTTTTTTTTTTTTTTTTTTTTCTGGAGACAGACAAAATTATTTTCAGGCAGTCTCTGGTGTTTTTACCCAACTTGTTGGAATATTGCACTGAACTGGGGACCTGTTGCTTCTGTATCCCAAGGTAAGTGATTGTTCAGGTTTCCTGTCACACTTGGGCATTACCACAGCAGGACTCCTGCCAGGATTTTGTACCTGCTGCCTACATATGTAAGAATATTATTTATTAGCTGCGGCTGGAACAGGGGCTCTGTGTTCCCACGATGTAATCCTCTCTCCTACTGCAGGAAAGGTGCCCTCAGAGCCCTCGCTGCCTCCTGTTGTGGCCCCTGTGAAATGGGAGCAGTGATGTTGTTCTTTCATATTGCTCCATCCTGGAACAATGCGTTGCTGCTGTTCAAAATGGGCCCATTTTCCAAGAAAAATAAGGAAAGTAATACAAGAACAGTAAAAACAGATCATTTTTCTGAGCTTTCAGCAAGTACAAACCTGCTTCCCAAATAAGTGAATATAAATTTCCCTCTAATTGCAGGTGTTTTGAACCTATCTTGGTCCTTAGAATAGCCCCTGATTGGTAAGAAGGATTTTCAAAGCATTCATCACCCAGTTCCCTGAGGCTTTTGGCAGGAGTTTAGTGGCTGATTTCCCTTTGTGGCTTTACTGTTAATCTCTCCTTGACCTCATCTCTCAAGCAGACACGAGGGTTACACATCCAGCCTCTCCCAGTTACAGGGTGGGGGCCATGGACAGCCCCAGCCATGCACCAACGTCATTCTAAGGCTCAATGAACCATTCTGGGCTGAGCAGGAGCATTACACTTGAGCGTTTTTTACTGTATGAGGAGGGAAAATGGCTTAATTTTAGGTTCAGTTATGTTGCACTCCTGCTAAAGTTAAAATGAGATTTTTACACTGGCCAGAATGGATGTGAAAGTGAACACTTCAGAACTTCGGAAAAGCTTCAAAAGGCTGAGGATTTGGTCAAATAGAGGGGGTATTGCTGGCAGGGGTGAGCTCAGGGCAGGTGAGGGTTGGTCTTCTTGCAGGAGTTTGGTCTCATGGTCTGGTCCAGGGCTGGTGGAGATGAGGGGATGGGCAGAGAGCCCAAGGTCTCACCTGGATCTGTATCCACCTGGCTTCTGGAGCCTGTTGGGCACAGCCTGAGCATTGCTCTCTTACCCTGGTGAAGTGGGAGATAGCAGATGGCAAAGATTTGGAGAAATCGGTTTAGTTTGAAAACAAATCTCCCTCTCTCCTCCAGATAATTTATGTTTATTTTTGAAGGGGGAAAAGCAATCAGGCAGCTAAAAACAGCATAGCCATGACAAGTTGGTGATGCCTGGCCTATTCCAGAAGGCTTCCTTGTGTGTAGTACAAAGTGTTTCTGTTTGTGCAAATGAATTGCTAAAAAAGAAAAAGCTCAAAGCCTTTTGGAAGCCACGCTAAGACTGAAACAGCCAAAGAGGGAAGGAGGAAAATATCCCAAAACAGTTGAAATGGTGCATCACCGTGGGGAGAAGCGGTGGCTTGCAGGGTGATGCCTTAGGATTTTAGCTTTGATATTTTTCATATATTTGTAGTTCTGCAATTCTTTGGTGTGTAACTCTAAACTCCATATAGACTGTTAGCTGCTGTTCTCCCATTTTGGTCAGACAAAACAATTCTTCTCCAGGCCTGAAATTCAAGGACACCTCACTGTCTCAAGCCCTGAGAAATGTAAACAACGGCGAGTTGGGGGGGGAGCAAACTTGGAGTAAATGACTTCACGCCCTGAAGCTGTAATTGGAGGATTAACCCCCGATATGCAGATGGACCAAACTTATAAAAGTATGAAAACCCATGACCCTGTCATGCATTTTGAGTGTAGCCCCTGGGGCTTTTGACTGCTCTGAGGTACCTGAAGGCCCTTCAATAAATACAACTGCTTTTATCTTCTTAATTTTGTCAAGCCTCTGTTTTTAGGTAGTCCCAACAAGGCATCAAGGGGATCATGAGAAGTGTTTGCTTGGGCATCAGAGTTGGGCTTCAGCCAACCAGCCCGCCTTCACTGAAGCTGGAAGGAGGTTTTTTTCTATTTTTTCTGAAGGTGGTGATACCTTTTCTTGGTTTTAAAATTAAGAGAGCTGAACACAGTTAAGAGGGAAAAAGGGTTTTACCTCGGTATTTATTTAAGGATCCTTAGGTGCGCTGAAATGCACATCGAAATGCACCTTGAAATTTCCCTGAAGAAAATGGCCCCCCACGATGTGATGTGTACACAATTATAGGCCTTGCAAAAATTAGCATATCTATCAAAGATTTCTCAGCGAGAGACTCGAGTGAGACCTCTCCTCAAGGAACCTTTTTTTGGATGGGCCTGGCTTTGTTTACAGAATATGTTCTGGAGAGGCCCTCGGTGTCTGGGGTTTCCAGGGTGTTTGGGCTCTTGGCTTAACGGGATATTGGGTCTGAGGGAAGTGATCAAACTTAAAGAATTATGACTATGTAGGCTAAAAGCACTAAGAATACATAAAGGCCATATAAAAGAGTATATAAAAGGGGTATAAAAGAAAAAGCAAAAAATCATTATGGCATCAGTGGAGAGGGAACTGACACTGCTGGAACGAGCAGCCCCCTGCACAGGCCGTGCAGGTGCCTGTGCAGGGTGAGAGGGAGTGTGAAATGCAGCAGGGCACCAGCTGGCAGACGTGGTGAGAGCCCTGTAAAGGGAAATGTTTGCAAGTGAGAAGAGATGAACGTGTTTATGTGCTTGTAGGATCCTTGTTATCGTGTTATCGTGGATCTTCAGGGACAAAGTAGCCGCTCATGCGTGGAGCGTAAACAGACACACACTGTGTATAAATAATGTGTGGAAGAGCAGCTTCTGAATGCAATTTCCATCATTATTTAAAAACCTGCTACTTAGGCAAATTATTATAATTCCAGTGACACTAACTAATCCATCAGTAATTAGGATGGGAAATGGGAATAAATTCCATGGAAATGATCTTGATATTTCACCCATCCAATTGTACAGTAGTCTTCTTGAAGAATAAGCTGTCATTTGCCCAGAGTTTTTTGGAAGGCTGTAATTTAGCTGATTTAAAAAAAAAAAAAAAAAAAGGGAGGAAAATTGCCCTGAAGATCTCCATGTTGGGTTGAGAACACTTAAGTTTAGAATAATAAAATTACTAGTGCTTTTGCTGGTTTTGCAGTATCTCCTCTCAGCATAGCTGATTATGTAAATACTGATAATAATTCCATCTTTTCTTGGCATCAGTGGCATCCTGTGAGCTCAGCCCTTTCCAGGCTCAGTGCAGCCACATGGCTGCTGTTCTACCAGAGGTGCTTTTGCTGCTCCCTTTGGAGAGCTCCTCTAGAGCATTTTAATCTTTCAAAACTTTTTCCATGAGTAACAGGAACTGCAAATGTATTTAGTAAAACTGGGGGTGTTTATCCTGGAGAAAAGGAGACTGAGGGAGGACCTTATTGCTGCCTACAACTGCCTGGAAGGAGGTTGGGGGAGACTGGGAGGATCAGTCTGTTCTGGGTAACAAGTGATGGGATGAGAGGAAAGAGCCTCAATTCGTACCAAGGGAGATTCAGGTTGGGATTTAGGAAAAAATTCTTCACTGTAAGAATTGTCAAGCACTGGCACAGGCTGCCCAGGGATGTGGTTGAATCGCCATCCCTGGAGGTGTACCTGAAAGCTGTGTAGATGTGGCACTTGGGGACACGGATTTGTTGTGTATTTGGCATCCAGCGCTGGGGCTGTTCAACATAGCCCAGAATACCTGCCTTGAAATAAACACAATTTGCCAAAATAACAATGAAGAAATGAACCCTTGAACCCTTGAGTGGAGTTCCAAGTGCTGGGAGCTTTAAAATTCACCCCTTTTGATCTGCCAACCCTGTGGCTGTGAATCCTGATTTTTTTATGTACTCCTAAATATGCCAGAGGAGTCAGCTCCTCTGTAGAGGAAAATGTGCTTTGTAATAGCAGTTTCAGTATCTTGCACAGAACTTGGTAATCAAGTGAGTTTGTTCCTTGGCTAGATTAAGATCATCAGACGTCTTTCAGCTGCAGCCCAAAACAAGTTTAAATACCTGTGTTGGAGGAGTGAGGCAAATGAATTCCTGCCTTACATTGCGTGCCCCTATTGAAGCAGGTCACTATCAATGAAAAACTCTCTCACTAGCCTTTAAAAATGGGTTTTTCTGTAATTCTGGTTCTGCTGAAGGGTAAAGCTGTGTACAGTAATTGAATCGGTGGTGCATGCAGACTGAAATTTTACGGGATGAAATTACGGGGCTATAACGGATTGTCTCTGTTTTCCCCTCTCTTCCTTCTATTGTATCTTTTTTTCTCTTTGCTTTTCCTTCTTCTCTTATTTCTTGGTGTTGGAATTGGTGTCTGAAAAGTTTTAAGTGGTTTAGTGAGGAAAGCTGAAGTTGTGATTCAGGAGAATTTGGATTTTTAATCTGTTTTGGACTCTTTACCTCTTGGTTCCCTGGTCATCTCTGCTGGCCAAATTATGTTGAAGCAAACCTCTTGTTTAAAAAGCAAACCAAAATCCTCGGTAGAGTAGGGCACCTCTTACAGGCAGTGCCAGAGAGCCCCTGAAATGTAGGGGAGGAATGCAGTGATCCTTCTGTCACAGGAGGAGAGGGAGTTTTGGGTGCATTGAAATCCTTGGGACCTCCATGCTGGGTCTGCAGACAGGACAGATTCCCATTTGAAAATTGTGAGAACGTGCACAGCCGCTTCTTCCTCCTCAGATTTTAAAACCATATAGGATTTTTTTTTTGCCTGCTGTAACATAGAGGTTGTTCATCTTCTTGTTTTAGGATGTGTTCCTTTCCTGATAAGATGCCTGATTCCAGCACTTCTCTCAGCAGCCAGAATTGCTTGAACGTTTTAGCTTTAATTCAGGAAAGTTTGTTGGAGCGTCCAAGTTGGGCCAGTAGTAGATATTGTCTCAGTCAGTTATCCTTCTCCCCAAACTATGGGAATGCCTCCTACATTTTTTCAGCTATAACATACTTCAAATGAGCTATGACTCTTGCTAGAATATCTGGGAGTATTGAACAAATATATAGCATATTGTACCCTTGAACAAAACTGTGCTTTCCTTTTTGTTTTGCTTTTTTTCCCCCTTTTTTTTTCATTGTTTTCTCATATCTTTCAAAAGTCACAAGCCAAAAACTCACCTCAGCAGTGCCACACCAGACGTAGGCTGACCTAGTTTCCAGAAAGCCCAGAATTAAATCCTCATTTATTTAGCAAGTGCTAAACCAACAGAATCTGCTTTCCAAATACCAGATCAATTGTGGATGTTGGAACAAGAGATTGAGTTTCATCAGGGCTTGTCTGGGTGAAATGGGAACCAAGTCTCAGACAAAGTGGTGCCTCAAACAGAGGTGAGAAAAGCCCCCAGGAGACAATTCTTGGTGGAGCTGTGGCCAGAGCTCATGGCGTAGGATTGCAAGCAAAGCAACAGGTTTCTGACTTTTTTTTTTCCCAAAGAAAAAGAGTATGCTATGCTTTGTATTTGGAGGCAAGGTGGTTACACAAAAAAGAAAAGAAAAAGGAAAACAATGCTGTGATCAAATTCTCCTACTACAGCAAATACCCTGTAAAAGCCCTAAAAGTCATGTGAAAGAGGGAGAAGACAATCAGAGTTGTTCGTTCCATGACAGTACTTGCTGAGCTACATCTCTCCTGGCACTTTGGCTTGTCAAAGCCTTCACTTGCTTCTCTCTTCCATCTCCAGGCCCTGAGGGCTGTCCTCCATCAGTCCCTTTGGCCACTGGGCCACTGGCCGTTGCCCTCTGTTGATCCAACCTTTCCCGAGTTGTCCTTTGCTGCCACTAGGAATAAATCCCAGTGCACAAACCAGAAAGGTTTACACAGGGTCTGCTTTCAATTCCTTTATGAAAAGCATATTCAGCTGTGAGATCTCTTTTTCTCCCCAGTGTTTGCTGGGAGTCTGCATTAGGATTTAGAAGTAGGGCTGAAAGTTTTAGATCCAGACGAGCAACTCTCCTTTCATTAGCTAATGCCTTTTATTTAGTAATAAATAAATAAATAAATAAATAAATTACAAATCCCTCCTCTTTGGTCTTTCTGCCTCACATGCCTATGTCACAGCCTTTTTTCCATATAATTAATCAGCCCATATCTCTCATGCAGCTCTGCTTGTCAGCAGGGATTAAAGCCTGACAGTATTTAATCATCTTGTATTTCATAGAAGACTAACAGTCTCTCTTTGCTTCCTCTTCCCTCCTTTCCCTTTCATTTCCCTCTCTTTTCTGGTTATGTAGCACAGTGTCTGCTCTGTCTGAAGTTTTTATACAGGGAGTGACAGGTATAAAATTCTTTTCTTGGCTTTTTTTCTTCTGTGACCCATGTAATTCCCTCATGGGATCATTTGCTGTGACATTTTGGGTGTACTGTGACCTACCCTGTTAGCACAGAGGCCCACCACACACCGAGGCTGTAGGAGTATGTATTGAATCATATTTTACTGTTACTTTTTTCCCCCAGGAAACAGAGTAAAGCTGTGAGCCAAGTGGGCTGAATAACTAAACCAATTATTATTTCATGTTTCTGGGGCGATTTAGCTGTTTGTTTTGAATATATGTGAGCAGTTTGGATACTGACTTTGATTCATTTTATTAATTTAGGTATCTCATTAAATTATGGATCTCAATGTTTGACCTATTCACAGAGATCCCCTTAGTAATCAAGGGGTGGAAATGGATCCTTCCTTTAGGCACAATACTTCTATTTCAAGGCATAAATCCCCATGGGTAGTTGACTTATCTCCTAGAAGGACTTCTTTGTCTCCACTGATGTTTAAGTAACTTGTCCAGGTAGAGATATCTTCATTACAGATGTAGAGGGAGATGAGTTGCGCGATGAATCTTAAATCTTTGTCACTGCCACGGGAGGTCTGTCCATTTCTGTCCCACTGTGGGGTGGGAGACTGAGGGAGCTGTCCATGGTCCCATTCCCTGGATTTGGAGGAGTTCCAAGAGTCTCTCTGATCTGAGCGCTGTGACACACAGAGGGATGGACCTGAGGGGCTGGCTCTCTGCAGAGAACATGCTCTGTCTCCTTTTTCCCAGAGTATGGATTGCTAATTCCTCAGACTTAAAACAATCACTCTGTTAATTTAATTAGACAGCCCTTTTAGCATGGATGATGTCAGATATTATAAGGTCTGTAGATCGAACGGATTGAATGTATTCTGTTTAATTTGAATCTGTAGGTTAAGTAGTGTTGACCCTGGCTAGTTTTTATATGGGAGACTCCCAAGAAATCCCAAGTACCATCAATGCAAATGGCATTTTGCTTCCCCCACACCAAATATCATGCCACTGAAATGTGTTTGCTTTCTGCTGCTTTTCTGACATTGCTGTATTGATGGCTGAAAATTGGAGGAGGAAAGGAAAGGGAGAGAGAGACTTAGAACAGTTGGAAAAGCCAATTATTTTCATGTCCTAGGTAAATGTTTTCTTGCTGCAAAAGAAAGTTCTATTTATAACAGGGTTCAGGTGCTGAGAGAGGTCACAGGAGGTAGCAGGGTAAAACCTTTGGCAGATGCTGTTGAATCCTAGAATATTCTTTTTCCTAATTCAGTTAAGAAGACTCCGCCTTCACTAATTCTTGCTGTGGGAGGCAGTTTATTGTCTTTGGCCTCTTTTAAAATCAAATGGTGGATGAAATGTTTGGTTACAGTTTGGACACCAAAAGCAGAAGAATAAATCACAATCATTGCTGAGAACTAGGTGTTTTTCTTCATTGACTCAAGTGGTACAGTGGTGCAGTGAAAACAAAAAGAACAAACAGATCGAAAGACAGTGAAGAATGTAATATTTTCTGGTTCCTTTTAGTTCTAACATGGACAACTTCAGATCAGCAGACTGAAAATCCATACCTAAAAGCAGCCAAGTGGCTCTTAAATGAAATTGGCGCGTGCCAGAAATCCCAGGGACAAATGTTGGTTTTGTGTTGAATGGGCTGTCAAACTAATGATCAGAATAGATCTTTTTGGCCTCAGACCTTTTTATCAATACAGATTCTTCATTTTTCTTCCAAGACTGGCTGAATGGATGTTTATATTTTATGGGAAATAGCAAAACCAGCAGCTTAAAGTAAAAGCCAACAACAGTACCAGAAGTTGGGGCTTTTTAAAAGGGAGGATTTATAATGTTTAAGCTTTGATTTATTTTGAAAAAAAGAACACGAGCAGTGGTTTTTAAGCACATTTGCCAAGGAAAAAGAGGTAGAGAACTGCAAAATAAAAGTTAGGAAGTGATAAATGCAGACATCACTTAATGAAGAAAATTAATTCTACAAGCAGAGCGATACAGAAGGGAAACATCCGTTACTGAGGAAGGGGCACTGAGGCAGAGGACATTTGTCATCTCAAGTGACAATTAGATGAGCTCCAAACAGAGCAGGGTAAAGAAGGTAAAAATATGCAAGGGAAGAAAATGAGGCGAGGAGAATTGAAGGAATACAGAGCAGACTTTTTCAGGTCTGTTGGCCTGATTTATGCTTTTACACCGTCCTTAGCATACAAACATCCCTGAAACGAAGAGCCTCTTTTGCTCCCATTACTGTACAGTCCTGCGAGCACCGTGTTGGGTAAATCTGCTTGGCAGCAGCACCTGAGAGCAGCTGTGGGGCTGAGCAGAAGGTGGTTCAGCAGCTGGGAGGTGAACCATGTGGGATGCCTTGTTCCCTGCCCACCTTCCAGAGGGCTGTGGAGGAGGCAGCAGCAGCCAGGTGAGCGATGTGCTCTGCCCTGAGCTCGGGGTCGCCTTCAAATCCATCCTCGGCAGAGCAAAACCCTTTGCAAAGGCTCGAGAACACCACAGTCTGTCCCACTATATTGAGCTCCACTCAGTACACCCACCATGACTTGCCCTACTAAAAAAATCAGGCTCCATTTCCTGAATACAGATGAGAAAATATTGGTTGTGTTGGGGGAAATTCCTCTTCACAAGTTATTTCCTCTCTGCGTTTGGGTAGTACTTGATCTTCCCTGCACCCCTGGGTGTTGTTTCCACAGGGGTTTCAGGGAGCTGGGTGTTGTAATTTTGCTTCTGACCAAATATTCACGTTTAGAGAAGTGAGAGCTTTATATTTTTGCTCTAATACTTTGCATTGGCAGAAGATACTGGTGGACTGGTTTGAAATAGAAGTTGTGTCAAAATGGGCGAGTTTTCTGTTGTTGATGCAATTCAGATGGTCTTGATAGCTTCTGTCATCAAGGGGCTCCTGCAGTCCCCCACTTCCCATGGACTTCAGATGTCTCCTGTGTTCACTGCCAGGTCTCTTCCATTGCCAGAGCCCCTGTGGCCCATTTCTCTGTGGCTAATGTCAAAGAGTAGCCCACTGCAGAAACTTCAAGCAGTCCCTTTGCACAGAGCTCCTGTTCTGGGGACCCCCTCATTTAGTCCAGGATGAATAATTCAAACCCAAGCTGGGCAGGATGTGCCAGCCAGGCTCTTGTTTCTGCAGCTCCCTTGGAAGAATATCTGCCTGGTGATCAAACCTGACACAGGTACTGGGATGTCATGGTGAAGTGGGACAGGGGGGCATCAGTGCTCCCCAGGTGTGCCTCAGGTACCCAGTCCTGCACAGGTACCAGTACTTGAAAAGAAATCTTTAGCTACTCTATAGAAAATCAAGCAGGGGCATCACCTGTCAGGCTGCTTCAGCTTCTAAAAATTTAGTCTGTTTTAAAGATTTTATTGAGATTTCCAAGTGGAAGCAGATTCCTTCAAGATGAATGTCAGCTGTTTGTGCATATTTTTTAGAGCTTGCTTCTTGTTCTTGGTGGGTTTGGGGTGGTTTTTTAAGTGTTGTACGAGTAAACTGTTAATGGTGCATCTGTGTGTAACACCCTTTCAAGTGGCCACGTTTGGCAGAAATTGAATGTTCTGCAGAAAAAGGGGCTGTTCAGTCCCAGGTCAAGTCAGGTTTTAAGCTCCAAAAGCTGAGTGATCTTGTGTCAAATACAGTGCCTGTGGTTTTGATCCAGCTTTTAGCAGCTCTGGACCTGTGATTAGTGCTATAAAAGAGACAGGAAAGTTGAAACTTGTGTGGTTTTCACACAAGTGACTTGGCCCAGCTCAACACGATTCACTTACAGCCCTTGGGGCTGGACTCTAACAAATATAAACTTTTCAGGACTGCAAGCCATGGACTCTCCTCTTCTTTTGGGATTAATGTACTTACAACTTTAGCACATGAAATGCTAGAAAAGTGAAGTTACTAATTATTGAGTTTTTTGTCATTATCTTTTATTCTACCTATCTTACTAAAAAAAATAACAAAACAAACAAATAAAAAAACCTGCACCAAAAGTAGTTGCTTTAGGCATATTACACAGTAGGATATATTCAGTCTTGAAGTCAGCAGCTGCAAACTGTGATTGCCCTGTATGGAATGGTTACAGGGAAGACCTGTGTGGTGGTGTTAGGCAGGACAGCTTCCATTTTGCTGGCAAGTGACAATTTCATGGTCTCTTCTCTGTCTAACATCTCTTAATAAAAGAAAATAATCTTTTTGAGCTGCTAGATTGGAGTTGGTCTCCTCTCTGTGATACACACCAGAGGTGAAGATTCTATGGTCTGTGGCTCTGCTGTTTCAGTCCTGTTTATACATCATTTATTTCAAATTAGTCAGATTTAGCAGGAATCCAGAAATTTGCATCTGCTCCAGCATCAGGGCCAAATAGGCAAAAATGGAGCAAAGCCACAAGGGATGACTAAGAATGTGGGTAGTATTGGTTAAATGCCATTACTGCCTTCAGGGAGTACCTTTATTCCACTTGTCTGTGCCAACCCTGTGGCCAGGCACACAGGAGTGTGCTCGGATGGGAGCTGCCTTTGGGCAGTAGGGAGGGTTGTTTTCAGCCCTGGGGGTTGTTCCAGAGCTGTGCTGGGTTACAGACACCTCCTGAGGACCTGCTCACTGGCTGTGTGTCATTCCAGGAGCTGCCTGAACAAGGCATTAATTATCCATTCCTGTGCACTCCTGGTTCCGATTAATTTGCAAGCTTAATCTTTCAGTTCGGTTTTGCAGTTTGCTCCATGAAATATCGCTTGCATTCTTTCTAGTAATGAAAACCCACAAATAATCCCTGTGCCCTAAGTACCTGTCCTGATTATCTAGCACGTTCATAAGCGCTGCTTGCAGAATTATTTTGCCTGGTTAATGTTTGATTTTGTATTTATTCTAATTGCCAGTGTTGCTATTTTAGAAGTTGCCAACCCATTGGTGGATATTCTGGTTTAATCCTTTTTGCCATTCCCTAGCAAGCTCCACTTTGCTTGTTTTACAAAGCCATTCTGAGTTCCTGTGCAGACACAACTGTTCACTGGGGCTGGCCCCTGCTTCCATATGGTGCACATTAATCACAATTCAGCTATGTAAACACAAACTTGCTTTTCATGCTGCATACAGTTGCCCAGCTGAGGTTGAATGGAAGATTTCATTTTTGTAAGTCATATAAACACACCTGAGACCCTGAACACAATGTAATGTGACTCTCTGTCCCATAGAACACATCAGTTTGCCAATTAAAAATCTGCTCTGATGGCTGATGCTCGTTTCTTTTTATGAAGCCCTGGAATGCTATTAAGCAGGTCTGGAATGGTGATGTGTGGTTTATTGTTTCTTCTTAAAATTGTTTCCTGCCTATTTTGTCTGTGATTTCGTTGTGTTGAAGAGTCACTCTTTGCTTTTCATTTATGGTTTTCATAGAGTAAATCTGCAAGTGTTGTTTATAGTTGAAATGTTCTCAATTGTATATTTTCTGAACAGCTTGGGTTTAATCGCTGGTTTATGTTTGGAATAAACAAGTTTAAGAAAAAAAAAAGTAAAGGGCCGTGAATCAACCAAAGGAAAATAAAAACAAAGACTTTAGAGAAGTAAGTAACAAGGCTGTATACCTTCTAACCCAGAAAACTGATCAATCCTTTTGTCCATGTGTACACTCATGTTATCATTTTGCTTTGATTCATGTGTACTTCAGGGACTCTGATGCTTACTCTGGGTGGGAACTGTCAATAGAGCTATTACAACAAGACAGAAGGAACACAGCCTGTCTCAAGTAGTTAGCTGTTTAGGTTTTTTTTAAAATATTGCCAGTAGATAAGCTGCAGCATGTTACTCAGGGATGAAGTTATCCAGATTTTATAAGAGCAGGGTTTAGAATATAAGCATCTTAGGCTGCAAAAGCAATATTTAATGCTCGTTTAGCAGGGAATGTGTGGTTACAGGGAAGGGAGAGAACCATAGGTCATTATGTCTCTTGAAGATAATCATCAGTGAAGAACAGCTTGAGCGTTCAACGTATACAAATACACAACTTCTGATGTGTCTTTCTCTCCTGGTACTGTTTATAAGATCTGCTGTGACCAAGAGAGACTCCCACTTTTAGCAATTCTTAAGTGTAAGCACATGAAAAACCTAGTTTCAATCAATAGTTTTTATGGTAAAATCCATAAAACAAAACAACTCTACAACTTTATACAACTCAGAACAAATGACTTAGACTACAAGCCCTGAGACAACTTCTGTTTAAGATTGGCTGGAGGATGATGCTCTAACATGCGAAGTTGAGGTGTATGGCACTGACATTTAACTATAATCATAGGAGTAGATGGTTGAGAGTCCAACAAGAGCCACAAGCAACTGAGTACGCTGCTGGCAGAGGAGCTGATGGGAAGGACTGCAGTGATTGCAAATGAGGCCTGACCAGGAGGTATTGTGATTAGTGTTCTCTAAAAGCAAAGTACGTTGCAGAAATTAAATGAAGCCTGGAGTGAGGTGGAGGTGGGGGAGAAATCCCATCATTCCTCCAGTTTCATCTCATAAGAGCTTTATCATTTTCAGTTGTGGGTTGTCGGTGAGTTTTTTTTTCCCAAGCCTTGCGCTGAGGGTGTTTGAGAATTATTGTGAGATTTGAAAGAATGCTGAGGTTTTGATCTTGTCACGACTGAAAGTCCTTTATAAATGTCAGAGTTGGTGCCTGAAAATCTGGGACGCTGCTTGGCTGCTTCTCTTGCGAGAGCTCGGCTAATGAGGCCACCAGAGAGCCACTGCCGAGCAGCCCGGGGTGGTGGCCCTGCTGCATCGAGCCTCTGGAGAGGGAAGAGGCACCTGAGATGTGACGGCCAACAAACTGCCAACCCTAATTAATAACAATATCTGGCATTCCCATCACGGGAATGTTTTTGTGGTGCACAGCAGTTGTGGTGGCCTCTTTCTGTCCCGACTCTCAGGATGTGGGCGTGATGTCTTGAGGTTTTGGTGGTCGTCCTGTCTGCTGCATTCACACTTCAGCAGAGCTGGGTGAGATAACCAGAGCAAGGCACCTGGAGGGGCCATGTGGGCACTGCAGCTGGGGCAGAAGCTTTGTTTGCCTTGTGAAGGTTTTACTCCAAGTTAAGGCACATAAGCAGTGACACCAGCACACACCTGACATCAGCAGTCACCACAACCATGAAGTGCCTAAATTCACGTGAAATGTGATAAATTTTCCTAGACAACTTTTTTTGAAGTTTCATAAACACACAGCTCTTTTAAGGCTCACTAAGGAGTTTGATTTTTTAAGAGCAGTGATAAAAAATTTCCATAGTGTATTTAAGAGGAACAGGAGGGTGTTTACAGGAGATCCCACCAGCTGCCATTCACATGCCTGAATAACTGATTTGCATTGGAGTCTGGCAAAACTGTTTTGTTGAAGACACTGAACGAGAATAGTAACATCTTCCTGGTGTGCCACAGGCATATACTGATGATAAGTTTCTTCCCTCCAAACTACAGCTGAGAAAGGGCCAAGCAGTTTCCTGGTTCAGCAGCCCAAGTCTTAATTTGGCACACAAATAATTTCCTCGAGTTCAAAAACACTTCACATGTGCTTTAATTTATCTGCTTAAAAGGTTTTGGGCTGAGTTGTGGTCAATGGTGACACCAACGTCTGGCTCCCCAAACCTCTGCTGACATCTGTCTCTACTGATCCTGAGAAGCTCAGAAGAGCCTGTGTTTGAAGGGAACATAAAGGGTCCTCTACAGTAATTCAGATGTGCAGATTAGGAAACCACTTTTCCTCAAGCCCTAGAATGCCACTTTTCACTGCCTAGAAATTGGGTGCTTATGTTCTTCACGGATTTTGGAAATGGCAGGTGTCAAACAGAAACTGTGCCAGTGCTTATAGTAGAGAACTCTGTTACTAAAATGTATTTTCCCCAAGAGAAAACAGGACTTTCCTGAGTGCTTGCTGTGCAAGGCATAGGTGTGGTTTGGACAGGAGATTCACTCTAGGAAACAGCAGCACAAATGGGTTTGTGTCTCAAAAGTGTCACCTTCTGAATGTGACAGTGGCCATGTAACTCTTGGTAAACCTATGAAAATGTCTGGAGACCTCACTGTTAAGACAAGAATGTGCAAATACCAGTGAGCTGTGTATAAACCAGCAAGAATATTTTTACTAACTGAATAATTAATAAGACACCCCTTTGCCCCAGCCTGCTCGATCCGTACTCTCTTACTTCAGGTAAATCAGCTTGATCTAAGGTACACAAGCAGGACTTCCTAGATTCTGTCCTGCTTTGTAAAATTAAGTCTCTGGCTGCTTGATTAATTAAATGATGGTGCATGGCTTTGTTTTGGAATTTCATGACAGCTGACTTGTAGCACTTTAACACCACATGCATTTCAAGGTGTAATTTAATGTAGTATCTTCTGAGAGAGCCTCACCCGGGATCTGTCTGCTGGCCTTTGCTCGGCAAATTTGTTCAGTTTGGGTTTTGGGGACTGGAAAATAAAGCCATGATAGTTAGACAACAGCAGCCCTATTAAACAGTCGAGGTCTGACACTATGGCTCTGGAATCCCCAGAGGATCAGGAATCTGGGGAGAAGAATGGGAATCAGTCACTCTGGCGCTAGCTCTTGTGTCTCTCATGGTAAAGGAGCACACAAATTCTGATTTGGAATTTGTTTCCACTACCAAATGAATCCTTGATCCCAAGGCAATAAACAGTAAAAGAGCAAGCAGCAAAGAATCAAATATTACAGAAGCTCATGCTAAAACAAAACCTGAGATTTCTGTTGGGAATTTTGTATGGCTTTTCATCAGCAGAATCTGGGATGCATCAAACACTTGTAGTATGATATTTTTAACAATTAGAAGTCCAAATAAGTGCAATTACCAACAGTAGGACTTCTGTCAGGAATGACTGCACCAAGTTTAATTTAATGTACTCAGCCTTGTAATTGTTTTTTTTTAATCTTGCTGTGCCAATGACAGCTATTTTTTTGCTTCGTAGTTTTTATGTTTTATATCCTCCACAAATCACACATTTAAGACAGCTTTGTTTTGCAACATCTCTGAAATGCTGGCTTATTAGCAAGCCAGTCCATGCCAGATTATTTTAATATTGATAGACCGTATCAGCAGTTGAGTTTAAGATTCGTTCCTCGTGCTGTTTTGTTAAGGTTTAGTGGGACTAAATCACAAAACATTGCTTTGCTTGGAAATTGAATTGAAAAGATCCATCTACAGTAGGATTACTTGTTTAGAGAAAGCTGCTCTTGCATTCTGAAAATTTTGGTGGTTTTCACTTGTAGTTTGGGTGCCTGAACAATACCAGGCAAATTTGAAGTGCCTCAGTGCTCCAGCACTCTGCTGAGCTGGGATCTTGCTTACAAAGGATATTTTCATCTCTGCTTCCCAGAGCTCTGTCTTTGTCATAAATAAATAGGAGATAGGAAAGCAAACCTGAATTTAGAGTTATATGTAACATTAATTTTCTATGCAATATAACCATGAGCTACTAGACCTGCTGGTGACAAATGATGATGGTGCCTGTGTGTTCGTACTCAATCTTTTGAGGTTGCACATGATTATAAGGATTAGTCCTGCAAACAGGGGTATTTTCTTTTTCATTTTTTTACTTGCTTTGCACTGAAACATCTGCATGTGCGTTGAGGATATTGCTTATTTCATTCTGGCGCTTTTAATATGAAACTCACCAGATTTTTATCCTGGGCTTGATGGATGATTACCTGTGGGATGTGGACAGCCAGTGTGCCAAGGTTTTGTGCTGGGGTGGTGGAAGTGCCTTTCAGCCTCGTGCTCCTGGACCTCCAGCAGCTTCTGCTCCTTGTAGGGGATTACAGAAAGTAAGTAGGGAAAACAAGGCTCCTGTCAGGATTTCTGAATACAATCCTTTGGTCTGCACTTTCTTAGGAAATTTTGTAGGGTTTTGTCAGGCAAATCGGGTTGATCACTACTGACTGTGACTTCTTTTGTGGAGCAGATTACAGGGTATTCCAGCGTGTAGCATGTTACAGTGCTTGAAGTTAGCTGGCTAATGATCTGCATAATCTCATATATACGCTTTTAGCAGAGACACAGCCTTACACCTTCAGCTGGAGCTGCTCAATACATAACTCTCTGTATCCTCGGTCATTAAAAAATAAAAATTCACTGTGATAAAAAATTGAGTAACTCCTGGAATCTGGAATAAGAAGAAGAATTGTTGGACATACCTTGCAGGCTGTGTTTGAGAATTTAGGAAAAGTCTGGCTCATTGTCTTTCATGCTGTGTGTCAGGCCTCTGACATTAATCCTTTATGTCTCCTGGCAAGTATTTCACATTCTAAAAGGCTTATATGCCTAGGGAAAAAAAAAGAAAAAAAAGAAAGAATGAGGAAAAAAGACAATTGCAGTGACACAGGTTAAACTAATAGAGAGTACGGCTTAGAGAAGGTGTGGAAGTGTTTATGTTTCTGTGTGGCAGTGATCCCTGCCTGGACTATGGCCCATTGGATCGATACTGCTGTTCTTCAGCAGATTTCCCCTCCCAGCCATATGCACACCCAAGTGCTGAATTCCTCTGCAGATCCCTTGTTGTGACTGGGACAGCTCAGAATTTCACCCTTCTGGATGGAAATGAAAACCCCAACATGCCCACTTCTGCTGTGTCTCATCCCCACTGGCTGTGCATGCCCTTAGAAATGGTGGAAAATCCCTGGCTGCAAACCTGGTCATCCAGGGGCAACAAACCTGGCTGAGAGACTGCTCCTTCCTGCAGCTTTGGGTAGAGATGCAGCTGAGATGGCCAAAAACCTGCGTGACCTTGCCTGCAAAGAACTTGAGCCTTGCTCTCCTGGTCTTGAGGGTTTCTTGTTAAACTCTTGGGGTTGTTGTCTCCTGGAGTAATTTTCTGTGCTCCTTAATTTTCCTTTAAAGCAGCCAGGAAAATGTTCTTCTTTGGAGCAGTGAATTTATCCTCTTTCTCTGATCTGGTAACTGCCCACTGTGGGTATTCTTTGTGGATGGAGGAATTCACATCTGCACTTAGAAATCCTGATGACTGTGTTCGGTCCGTGGCTGGAGGTGTATTTGGAAGGCTCATCTTGAACAGCAGAACCAGGTATGTTTAGGTGTGCTGTGCGCCAGTGGGAGAAGCTTTGTTAAATCTTTAGGAGATGATTTGCCCAGCTGGCCTTTTAAATGCAAGTTTTTCTTGTATTTTTGGCAAAATAAAAATGTTCTTTGTCAAAGAAAAATGAGGCTCGTGGTGTCATCTTCAGTCCTAAAACACAGGGGTGCCCATGAACATTCCATGACATAGACACTGGCCAATTTCTTCAAAGCGTGTTGGCTTTATTCCTCCGTTGTTAATGGAGAGAATTTTTTGAGGCAAAGTGAAAGTGTGTGTTTTGACTGATTGTATCCAGCAGTGGTATTGGCTCTCAGGAGGCAGGAAGAGATTCCCAACCCATTTGATATTCTGGTACCTGCTCGTATTTAGCTGTTACCTGTTAGTTACTGAGTGCTGTCGCAGCAGGGTGCAAGACCCTCAGTCTTTAACGCCTGGACATAAAAGTCTCCAAGAAACACAGACTGCACTTTTTCTAGGCTGTAGGTCCATGCCCCCAGTGTGTATTTCTGTGTGAATTATAATCAAAGTCTGAGAACTGGCCAGTGTTTTGCTACCTTCTGCTGACAGCTTTTGGCTTTTTTGGAAATATTTTAGCCTCTTGCATACTGTAGCTGTCACTGTGATTCAGAGCCTTTGGAAGCAGAGCTTCCTCTTGTATTTGTTATTTGCTTAGCAGAGATTTGACTTTATGGCTATGTATTTCAGAATCTTTTATGCCAGGGAATCGTTTATATTTCAGAGATACAAGAAGGCACCTTGGAGCTTGCTGCATGTCTTGTTTTTTAACCTTAGCCCAGTGTGATATTCTCTCTAAAGAATATTCTCACGTAATCCTGCAGGGAAGGATAAAGGTAACACAGTTGCCTGGCATTAAAACTGTAAATCAGAACTATATAATGACAAGTCTGAGAAATGTACTAAAAATAATAAGAAGACAGGCTTGTTTCTGAACAGTAAATGCCATTAAACTTTGCTTTGAATTCTGACTTCCATCCAAAATCGGCACCCACAACCCTCAGCTGTGTGTCAAGGGGCTGTTTGCTTGTTTTGTACTTCAGAGGAGCTGACTTGACTTAATGTGCTGGTCCAGATGTGACTCTCCCTGGGGGGCATTCCTTGGCCAGGCTGTAGAAGGATGTTTCTGAGAACCCAAAGAGAAATACAAAGCTGAAAACCTGGCCAACACTGCCTCTGGGGCATTCCTTTCGCTGGTACTGGGGAGGGATGATGGCCCATTTTGCATGACTGAGAGAAGGAGGGTGACATTTTTACAAGCAGGAAAGTTTGATGGAGCCTGAGCTGCTTCTTAAGCCCAGCTTACATGGACAGGTGTGGTCGTGAAGTGATTACAGTGAGGATTTCTGGGGGAAAGCTCAGCAAATGAGGCTTTCTCAAGGATTTTGGAAGCTCTGTGTATAGTTCTGGTTTCCTTCTGGAGGTCTTTGTAGGACTCTGTACCACCTTGGCAGATATTTTTGAGGTACAGGAGGCCCATCCCCATCCAGGACAGGCTCACCTGGACCTGAGCAGGGCAGTTATGGTGGGAACTGGGTGTAGCCGTGTTCCCTGGGTGCTGGAGAATGGGACTCTCCTGGGGAAGAGGTGTGGACTGCACATTCCATTATACTTCAAGATCATGCCATTTGTCTAGGGGGAAGGGACGTAAATGCCTAATTTATGACCTCATTAGTGGTGCTCGAATCACATTTGCATTCACGGGCTCTGAGGAGAAAATGTTTGCATTTAAATCTTTTGCGAGATTTTGAAATTAAAGATATGTGAAATTGCCTGAGAATCCCTTAAAGATGTAAGGGTGAATCACACGTTAAAATAAAGATGCTGCAATTGCTGACATGGGGAGTACCATGTTCTACATGCTGACATGTTCTGTTCAAGACACTGTGACTTCTCCTGACCCTGCTGTGCAATGCCAAACCAGCCCAAAGCAATCCATTCCCTGGCAGCTCTGATAAAGAAAACACATGGTCTTGCTGTATGGCAGGAACCCCTCGAAAACAACAAAGCACAGACTGATTCAGGACTTGGTATGGGCAGTGGAGGGGGGTCTTTTCAGGGATCCTGGCAGTCAGAAAGATGGCAACAACACCTGCTTCAAGCCCCTGTAATAAATATCTTTGCTTTGGATGAACCTGGTGAGGGGGTTCAGTCTGGATAGGTGTAGTTTGTATTAGAAAGCTGCCTTGGAGTGATCATGGGAAGTTACACACACGCACACACAACCCCATCTTGCTTTTCTTTTCGTCTTTGATGTGAGTGTTGAACTGTTCCAAGTCCGTGGCCATTCTGGGGATGAGAAAGCAAGAAAATGATCAAAGCAGATGCTGGAAATGATGACAACATAGTATGGTCCTAACAAATCAGTGCTAAATAAAGTGATAACTTTGACTGCTCTGGGAGGAGAGCTGCCCCAGCAAGCCTCAAAGGCAGGCTGGCTCATTTAACCATGAGCCTAATCAACTGGCTCCTTCTAATTACCATGAAGGAGTGACTGTCTAAAAACTGCTTCTTTCATATGCATCTGTCTCTTTTGGCAACTTCTCTCTAGTGCCTGGTGAACTAAAACCAGGAGACGAGGTTGGCTTGTTGGGACAGCCCACGTGAGCCTCTCTAGCCTATGTATGCTTAATTGCCACGTGAGCATAATTAGGAGGTGGCCACAAATAACAGGTTGAATGTATTCCTCTGGGAAACTGGGTAGAAAATGCCAAGTTTTGAGCAACTTCCACCCATGCTTCAGGAGGGGCTTGCTGACAGAGCAGCTCATGGCGTGGAGGTTTTAATTGCCACCCAGAGCTGATGATTCATAGGTTTCTCTCTTCCCATTCCCTTTTCCTTGGCAGATCCTGGATGTCCTGTTGACAACTGAAGCCAGCAGCTCAAACCCCAAGCTCTCATCTATCCTTCAAAACCCTCCCAGCCGCCTCCTTTTCCCGTTGATGTTGACAGCTCCACCACCACGCCGTGTCCCGCAGGCTCTCAGCGGTGGTGTCACTTTTCACTCTCCTCCCTCTCTGAGGTTTTGTGAAATGCTTGTGCTTATTTGTGCAGCATCTCTGAATGTACTTTCTCTCCTTTGTTTCTGCCACTGACACAAACTTCAGCATCCACCGCTGTGGCCTTCCTGACTCTGCGTTGTCTCTCCATGTGTGAAGTTGGGAGGATCTACCCCAGCCTGCATTTCCCTCCCCTTTCTGCATTTCTCCACACAATGAACTGGTGCGGGGTGAGGGGAGGAACAGGCAGCAAGGAAAAAGGGAACTGATTTTAATTTCAGAAGACCACAATACTCTTGTTGTTACACCCAGAGGAGCACAGGCTTTTGTTTTAATCCAAACATGAGATTTCCTGGGTTCTCCATGCTTTAGTTTCACTTCAGTGACAGACACTGCTAAATTGGTGCAGGTTTTTAGCAGAATATGGGAGATGGGGAAATGTGAATTGCTCTAAGTTTGTCCTGAAGTTCACAGATGGATATTGCTGCCTGCTGGGGGGGCTTGAAAGGTTTGTGTGGATGAATCAATTAATCTTTGAGATATTTAAGTGAAAAAAAAAAAAATCAACCGGGAGTATTTCTGCCCTCAATTACACACATAAAACTTATTCAAATAGCCGTAGCATATTCAATTCATATCCTACCTTATTCCTACAGCCTTAGGCCACCATATTTATGTCAAGGATTTCCCACAGAGACATGTGCAGTGCTCAGTGTAATGTCTGCAGAGAAAGTGCAGAGTTTCTGGGGTGCATTTATTTGCTACTCTTGGTCAACCATAATTTGCATAATGACAACCATATTACACTCTTGCATGGGTTTGCATTAGATAGCAGGTGTTGTTTATTTAGAAGTATCTAAGTACATTTTTTTTTAAATAAACGAGAGACAGAGAAATCAGCTTTTTATGTTTCATAGGGTTGCCAGGGTAGCAGTAGTAAAATATAGCAAATCAACAGTGAGATCTGCAAGAATGAATACAGACTATGCCCAGAGGCTATGGAAGGCACCAAGACACATTTCAGGCTTTATCAGGAATGAGGCAAACATTTGCATGGCCCTTAAAGAGCTTCTGGCTTCGCAGTGAACTGCCACAGAATGGTGTAATTAAAAGTTACATTCTGTTTGAGCCTTGTCTCACACTCAGTAATCAAACGCCATAATCAGAACGAATTACTGCGTTTGTATTCTGCCACCCACTGAAAAAGATGCATTGCTTGGCTTATAGCCTGGTCTTCATTTATTAGGTCTAATTTCAGAGACTGGCACAAAAAGGGAGTCAGATTCCTGCAGGACCTGTTGCACAGAGGCAGTGGTGCATGTGGGGTTTTTTTTTTTTTGTGAGCTTCTCATTGCTTAGAACAAAATTCCAGTTTGTTTTTTGAAGCTGCTTGGAGTGTGCAGACAAGATGAAGGTTAAGCTGAGGAAGGGCTGATCAGGACATGGACGTGCACAGGTCACAGAGGTTGGCAGCTCCAACTCTGATGTGACCCCTGGGTGCTGTGGATGAAACCACAGGATTAGTAACAAGGCACACGCTGAGCCAAGTCTCCTCTAACAAGACAGAGAAGTGGGAACAGAATTTCTATTCAGGGCATCAGAATCAACCCTTGAAGCACAGCATTGCTTGCTGATTGCAAATAATGGACCTGCAAAAGTGATTTCTGCGCAGGAATGTACTGTTTGGCTGTGTTGCAGACTATTTTCTGTAGCCCTTTCAATACAAAGCTGGGATGTGATGACCGTGAATTACTTTGTTTGGTACAGGTAGGAGTTTTCTGAAAAAAATAGGAAAACGGAAATAGAAGTCCAGAGCTAATGTTTTTATGTAAAAATTATGCATATAAGAGAAAGTAGATTGTGCATAATTCAGCAAACTTTTAGGATATCTGGTAAAGCAGCAGTCCAACTCTGTCCTTTCTGAAGGACACACTGTGGCATGCACTGGCATTCATCAGTATCCAGAAATGACCAGGAAGATGGAGGCAGTTGTGTGTTTCCAAATGTTTTTCAATAGATGTGAGACATTCAAATTAAAATAAACCATTCAAAAAAGTGGCAAGTGTGCTGCAACTGTTGGAAATGTGTGAGAGTAATATTCTGCAGCAGGCACTACAAACAGTTGGCAAAATAAACAGTGTCAGGCTGTGGCTCATGATTTTGTGATTAACAGCTGCTAGTTGTTTGAACAAAGGTCACTTTTCCACCAAAGTCTTGCCAGACCTTTGGGGAGGGCTTTCTTACTTGGTTCTGCGTTAACTTTTCAGCCTGATTTCTGTTCAAAACAATCTGGAGAGCTGAATTCATAAATCAAGCTTAAAACTGTAGGTCAGATCCGAAGAGCTGGGACTCCAGTGGAGAAGAGGGAGTTTCTGAAGAGGACTGAGAGCCTTCTTGGGTTGTCTTTCTTCATGATCCTCCCTCACCCCTAACCACGACCTCTGTTTCCGGCTCCAGGAGCAGAGGTGTGCCTCTGCAGCCCCCTCTCTGAACAGATTAGCACAGGTTAATGATCTCCAGCCTCTCAAAACAGCAGCCTCCTGACTTTTGGTGACTCCAGCTGCTTCGCTGGTGCCTCTTTTCCTTTGTTCTTTGTCACTTCACCCTGCCTGGCTTGTCAAGTAGAAGCAACGTGAGCCCCTCTGAGGAGGTACAGAGTAAACTTATCGGATGCTCTGCCCAGGGGCTGTGATTTATTTGTCCCCATGTGTTTATTAAATGGAAAATTGCATCGCTTTTCTCACCATGTTCAATGCCCACGTACTTTGTTTCCTGCCAACATTTCAAATGCTGGGACTTGGCAAGCACACCCGGCTTCTTAAAATGTAGGCCTTGGAGGCAAAAGTTTTGTGAAACTAACAGGTGCCTCTGAACTTTGATTTAAACTTGTAACTGTCACCAGGGTTTTGACAGATGGGTAATGAAAGATCAAGACAAATGCTGGTAGGAGTCTTTTGAGATGTGCTGCTATTAGCATTTGCTCTGAGCACATTTTAAAGGGAACATAAGACTAACAATTTAATGTCTGTTAGTCATCTCACACTGGAGAGCTCCTGCCAGAGAAGGTGAAATGTCTAACTTAGAATTGATGACAGGGGATTGGTAATAAAGAAGAGGCGAAGGGAAGCACCAATAGACCAGCTGTAACCCTAGACCAGGAAAAGAATAGAAACAAAGACACAGATGAAGTCTTGAGTTCTCAAATTTGGGGCTATGTCAGTCAAATCTGAGCTTCCCAGGGTATGGGCTAGGAAAAAAAACACCTGTAATGAAGTCTCTGCTGGATGTGGTATTAGCTAGAGATGCTTGGGACACAGTGGAGGAAATAAGATGTTTCTCAGAGTGACTGTTAAAGTTGTCAGTGGAGAGCGGTACAGAATAATGCAGATAAGCTTCTTAAGCCACCCCTGGATGGCAGCTTAGTGGTACCTCTGCTTACCCTGGATCTGGTTTTTTACATATTCTTTAATATAATACTTCTACAAGGGCTCAGAGTATGATATTTTATCATGCTCTGGTAGCCCCATATTCCGTAAGTAATGAAGTGCCAGTGGAGTCGGAGGGATTGTCTTTTGAGGAGGGAGTCACTCCACACAACCCGCTCTTCCCTGCGGTTGGATTTCATTGCATTTCCCTTCTACAGCACTGAGATGTCTCATAAGCTGCTAAACTCCAGCCCTAAACAAGCCAAGTAATTCCTTTTTGTGCCAATCTGTGTGTGTCACCGATAACGCAAATCCCTGTGTGCCACGGTGATCTGTGCCCAGATGTGGGAGGGAGCGAGCCAAGGGGCTGGTACTGTGCAGTGCTCTGCTTTTTCCCCTTCAAAAACCTGCACTGCCCTTTTTTACCCGGAGAATGGAAAGGAAGGGACAGGGGGATTGTGCTGAATTGTGTGCTTCTCCTCTCCAAAGCCTGCCAGAGAGACCTGTCGGAAAACCCTGAGGAAGAGAAGGCTCAAAGCAACACCAGCTCCTGCTGTGGGGGGCTGCGTGGGGGTCCTCAGGAGCCCCTCCACTGAATCCCCTTTTTCCCTTCAGTGTGTCTCTAGAAGGATCTGAAACAAGAACAAATTTAACCACAATAATTTTGCAAAGGACACAGGCTTTTAATTTCCGTCCTCCTTCAGTGTTTTCTGGCATCTGTCAGTGTATTTTCTAACACTGTGTCTGTCATAAAATAACAGATCAGGGTTGAAAACCTTCAGTCCCTGGGAGAAGTGTTGGAGGTCACAGGGTCTCCTCTTCGGGGCTATCAGCATAATTCAGAGCCAGTGACACCCACAGATTAATTGCCCTTTTATTGATTCTGAATTGACTTCCTTAATTAAGGAGAGTGCCACTTGCTTGCATGATTGCTTTTTTTTCATTTTCAAATTATTAAGCCAAAAGCTTGGAAGTGAAATCCTTTGCTATGTATAAGCTCTTCCCTGGAAAATATTCTGCCATGTTTAACAGACTTCCCTGCCCAAAGTTTATATTTCCTTACACAGTTTAGATTAATTGGTGTGATTATTTTGATGTAAAGGGCACTGAGAGGACTTGCAGCATCTGGGGCTGTTGAAGCAGCAAGGGGCCCTGTCTGTGTGGGATATTGTGATAGAGATGCTTTCCTCGGAGGAACCAAAGTAACTGGAAACTTGGAGAAAAACATTCCCTTTTCATAGAGCTTGTCAATACGGTAAGTGCTCTGGAGACAGTGCTTTTGTGCTTCTGCAGACATTAAATCCTGTACGTTTCCTGGGCTGTGACAGTCCTGTTTTCAAATGTTTTAAGCATTCATTTGTGCTCAGGATGATGGACCTAGTGGTGGAAACTCTGCTGAAGGGATAATGGTGGTGTTAGGAGGAAAAGAGTGAAGTATTTTCCTGGAATACCAGCCTTTGGTGCTCCCCTCAGGCTGCTCTTTGCACAGAGGCTTAAACCATAAAGCAAACACAAGAGATTTGGAAAGGGAAGATAAAATCCATAGGTAAAAATTTGAAAATTCCCACCTAATTTTTCCTGGTTCTTCCCACCTAATGTGAGGTGGTGGCAGTTTGGGTTGATTCTCACATGGGATTTTCCTTTCCTTTTCCATTTGACCGAGCACACAAGGAAGGAGGTCATCTTGAAGTGAATGCTGTTAGTTCTGAGGCTGCAAGGCTGGTGGGGATTTTGTTCTCTTGAAAGGTTTTGAGCAAATTGGAGCGGGGGGAAAACACAGGAATATTCTCCAGACTGCTCTCATGGGCATCCCCCATGCAACAACAGCAAAGTCAAAAAACTGCAGTTCTGGCAGGAGGAAGGGGCAGTTCTTGGGGCAAGGTTGAGGTCTGGGGTAAACGTGGGGCTCTGTGAAGCTGCTCTTCAGGCAAGCAAGTAACAAAATGGGAAAACCAAGAAAAAAAGTCAGTCATTGCAATCTGCTCCTGGCATTTCTGAGCACACAGCTGCCCCAGGACCTCCAGCTCACATGGAATAAGACTTTATTTTGCTTACCTTCTCTCTTCACCCTGCTGCTCCTGGCATCCACCTGTTGCTGGGTCTTCCATGTGCTCCAGCTCCTCAGTACAAATAATTGGCGTGGGAAGAGCACGGTGCAGGATAAAGCTGTCCAGGGTCACCTTCTGCAATATCTTGTAGCTGCCTTAGAGACTGTAACTAAGGAGAGGAACTCGCGGTTCTGCAAGATAACATGGAGCAGGTTGGACATACTGGTTAACTGGGAGGTTTTAGGAAAGCCATCGCTGCAGGTGATGTGGAATTGGGTGGATTTTTGCTCTCCCTATCTGCAGGATTTAACATCAGAACAGCAGTTTACTCTCTGGGGACAGATCCGGTGCAATCCCTGCTGCTTACTCTTTGTCAGAAGCAAAGCATAATATTCCTGCTTTGAAAATAAAAAGTATCTTGCAAATGTATTATTCATTTTTGAGAGATAAATGTTGAAGCTAAAGAAATAAGCGTAGTGCAAATATTTTCAAATGTATTTCCATATACATAATAGCTTTCTGAGTGTGTATATACACATATTCTTCACAGTAAATACATATTCCAGTTAAAATTAATTTGTACAGTCATAATGGGGCTATTGTGGTAATGGGTGATTTGCTCCTTTAATGGTTTGAGTTCTGGTAGGGTAAGAAAAGCATGGGTTTGGTCTTCAGTGAGTTGGTGTAGTCCTACACTGTTGTCATTCTAGACTCGATATTCCAGAGTGAATCTGATGGCAAAACAGCATCAAGAGCATGTACTGAGCCAGAGAGGGAACAGGTCAAGTCACCCTCCCTGGCTTTTGTCATGGGGTATTTTCAGGAAAGCTAGGGCTGGATGCCTGGGGTTAACTGGAATTTCACAGTTTGAGGAGGAAGAGAGCTGTGAAAAAATGCCCAGTGGCTGCCATCACCTTTAACAGCATCTCAGAATTGCAGCCATGACTCAAAAAATCCCAGTTCTAATTTTGGGGTTTTTTTGAGGCTTCTCTCTCCCCAGCTCAGAATTGTCACAAACTTGCCAAAAATCCTTGCTGAATGTTTTTTTTCCTCTGAAGATATCTTGTAGAGAACACAGAGTACAATCCACATGCTGCAAAAATTCCTTGAGGTTATACTGCATTGATGGCACGATCCATCCCACTGCAGCAACTTCCAGAGGAAGCCCAGCAAGACCAGCCTGTGTCTGAGAGATTTATGCAGCTGAAACTGTGAGGGAATGCAACTGGACCAAGAATCCTCAAGAGGGAAACAAATCCCAGCTAAAGACAGCATAGCTGGCTCTTAAAAAAAGACAGTCTTCTCCATATTTATGTGTTTTCCTAAACTTACCAGTATCAAACACAGGTGAAGGTCGTTACTTGGTTGAAACAGTGAGGAAAGACATTGTGTGCACCTATTGGGTACAATGCAATGAGAATGTGCCTTTTCCTTCCCTGGTGGCTGAGCTGTAAAAGAGGATCAGCCTTCGATGGCTGCTAGCCAAAAACTGCACCTTTGGGTTAAACAAGAAAAACTCTGGCTTTTAGCCTTCAGTTCCATGAATTATTGAGTCGCTTCGATAAATCCATGTGAGCTAAGTAAGGTGCCTAAGTACAACTTTGCCATTAGGCACATTAATGAGCCTTAAGCAAACATCTCAAAGCAGATGTGGCTTTATAGGTCCAGGTTAAAGGATCTTCTCCCCCTTCTCCCATTAGGATGGTGCAAAACATCTCACAGGCAGCTCTCTCTTCTCACAACCTTGGTGTGGATGTGCCGGGTTGGCCTCGTGGCACTGTCCCACATCCTGGCTGCTCTTTGGCTCTGTGGAACACCCACTGACCTGCTCTGTTCGTGGAGGGATTATTCCTAGAGGCATAAGAACCATGGTGCCAGTCTGGATAAAGTGCAGAACATTTCTGCTTCATCTGTCACTGGTAGAGGATGCCGACATACGAGCAGCAAGCAGGATGGATGGAGTGATCCATCCCAAGCCATATGCTCCTCATTTCTGACAGTTTGTACTTTGCAAAGACTTTCTGAGCCAGCAATCCTATCTAGACCACCACGGACCTGCCCTCCAAGATTGTGTTTAACTCCCTTTGAAAACCATTTAAACTTTCAATAGTTCATGAGCTTGAAAAACATCCGCTGGGATGATGGCTTTGCTAATTACAATGGTCGCTGCGTTTTAAACCAGCGCAGTTGCTTTTGTAGCCAGCCAGAGACTGGAGGCTGAAAGCAGGTAGGAGAGATGCAGGGCTTTGCCATCTGCTCCTGCTGAAGTCTGTTGTTTTGGGTAAGTGTCCGTCCGGTGCATTAATGGCCCCTCGTAGCAGCACAGTACCTGGCGGTGCTGGCGTCCATTCCTGGCTAATAGAAAATGTCACAGTGTAAGCACCGTGTTCTAATTGCATTGGCCCATTTCCATCACAAGCATTAATTTAGGGTAATGCTGTTTGGGAATCTCAGTGAATTGCTGACGTGGGGCTTGCCAGCTGCTGGAGGTACTGCAGTTCTCTCCGTGTTGGTGTGGCTGTGCTGCTTGAGCAGCAGCACTACAAGGGCTGAACTGAAGCAACTGAAAGCATTTAAAAATAGCAGACAGATTATTTTTACAAGTGGAGCCAGGGCAGGAAGAAGCAGTGCCAGTTCACACTGGGAAAGAGAGCAAAAACCAGAGGGCTTTGAACATTTTCCAAAGCTGCAGCAGTGTCAGTGCAAGCTGACACTAATTCTGGTGTGAGGCGTGCAAACGCCAGCAGGTCCCGTGTGTTTCACCAACATCAAAAGTGGCAGAGCTGCATGGAAGGAGGGATGATTTACAATCAAACAACAGCAATTATACCAGGGATACAGATTACTTTATAATGAGACTGAGCCAAGGCCACATGTCGGTGCATTAGGCTTCTAGTTCACGTCTAATCATAAATCTTCAGTATGAAGGTTATAAAACTCTTTTCACCAATATTTGTCTGCCTGAAAAATCTATGAAGCATTAGCAGCAGCTTGAAGCTATGAAGAGGAACCACTCGGCTTAATTTACATGTAAAATATATACAGTACAAGCTGCAAAAAAGATCTCTTGATGTTTTCCCATGATATAAATATTTGATGTTGTTTAGATTCCTTTCCTGTTCTTTTATGGAGAGTTTTCTACTCAATTAGAGTTGGGTGGAAACACATTTTCTGCCCAGTTTTGTACCAGAATCATGGAGAATGATCAAAATGAACAGATTTAAAAATTAAATTTGTTATTGCAAATGAGATTTATAGATATTTTCTCTTTGGGGAATCTGTTGCTATATTGATTTCTTCAAAATAACAAATAATGATATGGACTATTAGAAGCTGTAAGGTGGTGAATCCAATTCCTGACAATTTTATTATTCCATCACTGTGAAAAGAATTTGTTCAGCTAATTCTTGTTTTTGCTGATACAAAGTAAAGATGAAAGCCTCTGTAACTTGGTGGGTGAATGGACATCTCCATTCCTTAAGCCATAACAGAATGGACAGTACAAAATGCTCTCTCAAAAGATTTTTTTTTTCTTTGTTTTAATGGAAAAGCAGTCTTGGGTTTGCCTGATTTTTAGGTGCTGAAGAGCAGCCGTGCTGGGTCCAACAGCTGGGCTGTCCTGAAACTTCTGAAGAAACAGATCTGGTGCAATATTTCAGGGCCCAGCCCTGAGCTGTGCAGACGTATCTGCAATAAGACTGTATCTGATTTTACTTTGTATGGGAATCAGTCAAGAGAAATTTGCTGAGGGTAGATGTATGACACTCATGTGAACCTGATCACTGTATAGTTTGCCATGACATTTGGTTGAAAAAGAAGCAAAGAAATAGGGTTGTAGGGTGAAGTCCTCCTCACATGGCTCTTAAGGGCAATTTTATGGACTACAGAAGTATTTATATGACAAAAGAGAGTAAATTTGGCCTGCTTATTCCCATCCCTGGTACTACAATAGAGGTGGAGTACTTGTAATTTGTATATTTTAATGAAGGTAGAATAGCATAGTTATTGCCTGGTGGAAATCCCTGCTTTCATGGTCATAATTCAATGATTTTTAATATATATACCATATTTATGCAATGCACAGAAGAGAGAAATTCCTGGGCGTGTGGTACAGTCAAAATCAGCTGTGCAACAGCACGAGTCTGGTTCCTGTATTTGCTCATTCTTGTAATGATCCAGCAGACTCCAGAAAAAAAAAATCCCATTGCAAAGAAGCACAGATAAAAACAAAAAGGGGTTGAAATCACTGATACCTAGCAATTATATCCAAATAATGATGATTCAAGTAACAAGCGTATAACTACATTTCCTGGCACCAGCATTTCCACTACAGCAAAACAACACTTTAACAGCATTCCTAATCAGCATGTGCAGCAAAACAGAACCTCAGCTCGATGCTGCTTAACTGGATGCTTTTTTTTTTCCATAGTGTTTCATAAATATCTTTAGGAAGTGAATCTGATGATAATAATTATACTACTGCTGTATGCAGCTAAAGACTTCTCCCAGAATAACAAATAACCTGTTAGAAAATCTCTAAGAGCTCCCCGTGCCTGCCTACACTAATAATACAGTAGTGCTTTGTGTGTACATAGGCTTTTGAAAGGCACTTTCATGTTAATTATCTAATTAAGCCTTACAATTCTCTTTGAAAGTAAGTAAGTATGATTATACCTATTTTATGAAGGTGGAAACTGAAAAATACAGGCTTGATGTCATTTCAGCTAATGTTTTTTGACCTTCCCTGACTTTCTTTGACATTGATTAGATTGATTGGAGGGTTTAGGTGGGAGCACAGGCACCCAAAATTCCCCCTTTAGGTAGCAGAGGGAGCAGAGGAGGTGATTTAACCCACATGAGCTCTTTGAAGAGCTGCTGTGGGATCACTCATGGGAGCACTGGGATGTTATGTCTGAGCTCCCTGTCACCACTGCCCAAAATCTGGGGGGGGGAGAAAAAACCCAAAGTCAAGTCAGCAAAGCTCCCAAACTTGTTTCTAGCAGTGGTCCAGTGTCCAAGTTGTCCTTAACATCCTTCCCAGCTGGAAAAGGTCCCAGCACTTGCAGGGTCCACTCGCATTGCAGGGGATCTGCCTGGTTAGGAACGAAGCCATCGCACCCAAGGGTCTGTCAGAGGCTGAGACAGGGCTCCTCATCCACTGCAGCACTGTGGGGTTGTATCTTGAATCCTTCAGGGTAGTGAGAATGAGGAGATGGGAAGAGGGAATTCTCTCCCTCCTTGCTCTCTAGAGTGCCAGCACTTCCATGCCTGTCAGCTGGGATCTGGCTGTGAGCAGCAAAGGACCCCTGTGGGTGCCACAGGTCTTGTTCATCCTGCAGTTCATGCTGCACTCCCTGGGCTGACTTGAGGACACTGTGAAGCTGTTTTTCGGCCAGGAATCTCAGGCAGTGCTGTGGTGAGTATTTGGTGGCACAGAGCTTAGCAGGGAGAAGCATCTCCAGCCCTCCTCTCCTGCCTGGCAAGCAGCACCCGCCCTACCCAGCTTGCTGCACTGTTTGCAGTGTTTTGAAACAACTTGTGCAGGCATCTGTGCAAGTGTTATGTGTATAGCTGCTGATGTCGTTTCCAAATGAGGATAAAAACCCCTAAGAACAGAAATGCTTATCGTAAGAGAAGAAATAGGTTTGGTAGATGATAGTTTATAGTGGGGTCTCTTTAGTGGAGTGGTCTGCAACCTTTCCTGGGCCATGGGCGTGCGACGCTGAAGGAGCAAACACCGTAGGCAGGATCAGGCTTTGCCTTTCTTTACTGTTTTGGTGGAAACTTCTTGATTTTCCCCGGCTGCTGGTAGCACTGAAAGATCTTACAGGCAAAGTACAGGTTGTGGGCTACTGCCTTAATAGCTGTATTTCCTCTGACTTTCCTGTGCAAATTCAGTAAATAATGAACGAGGTGATTGAGGCTGATAGAACTTTGTTCTGTGCTTGCAATGGTTCAGACATCACTTTTATCTTTTCTGAGTCCTAATGCATAGCTGGCGAGTGACTTCACTACTTCACAGGAAGCCAAACTGCTGGAAGTTTAAGGCTTGGATGCTTAGGCAAAAACTATAATCAACTTACTCAGGCAGTGATTGACCCAGGGAAGTGCAGTGATGGAGGAGATCCAGAGTCACGTTCACGTGTGACCAGGGAGAACCACTGTAACTGGGAGTCTGTAACTGGGAGAACCACTGTGACTCTGAGCAGTGGTGACCCCATCCACTGAGATGTCCCCACCGGGGTGTTTGTCCCTCTGGCAGGTGGGTTTGAGGCAGCAGTGATTTTCAGCTGCTAAATCTGCCTGTGGAGATGAATTGGTGCCCTTCGCTACCCGCCACTGTCACGGCAGTGCTGCCAGGAGAAGCGTGCCATGGTTGGATGGGAGGAAAGTTGTCCATTAAAACTCTGCATTCCATCAGGAAATGGGGCATTTAACAGCACTGCTTGAACCTGCCAAGTATATTTATTTACTTCTATCCACATTGAACTGTTTCCAATAATGAAAAAGAGAATATTGTAATGAAGGTATGTTTCAGAAAAGCAGGTAAGTAGAGGCAGGGCGTCTCACAGGGGTTGTTAGTATTTGCTGTTCCCCTGAAAACCTCAAAGGAGGCATGTGCCAAGCTGAAAAGAGAGCAGAGCTTTTCAGTTTCCTTTCAAGTGCTGTCTGGAGGGGAAACCACAAGGACTTTCCTCTTATGTTGACTGCTGTAATGATGTGCTGTACTATTGAATTTCCAGGTCTAACTGATGTGGATCAGTTATTTGAGTTTGATGGGCCACCTGCTTGGAAAAGTTCTGTAGTATTTATAAAAGACCTGGCAGTGCTCTCCTGGCAGGAGATACTTTTATATTCGCTCCTGTGGAAGTGCTGTCCAGGTTGAATTTTAAAATGAATCAATGCCATGCTGGCAATGGGATCTTATTTGGGTTTTCAAGTTCCACAGTAGGAATTCCTCAGTGTTCCTCAGTGTGTAGTGCAGGATAGATAATTAGCTTCAAGTATGTGCCAAAATTTGAGACCAATTATATGTTGCACATAAAGGCTCCTTTGCGTGAGAAACACTTGAATCTGTGTCAATACAGGGTAAGTGCATTGCAGGGTGGCACCCAGAGATTGTGGGTGGTGGTGTCAGCTCTGAAAGTTGTGTTTTTGCAATAGCCCAGCCAGCTTTTACCAACACACTTCCCATGGGAAATCTCATCCCTGCTGCTCAGCAGCAAACCGCTCCTGCTCCTGCAGAGCCCTGGTTGCACCTGCTGCTCCTTTCCACGTGTCTCCCTTCCCGTCCTTGGGTGCAGAAAGGGAAGGTGCAGCACACTCCTTTCTTAACAAAGGAGATGGTTTGGGGTCTGTTTAGTTACTCTTCCTGTGTGGGAAATGTGATGAGCAGGAGTAAAAGGCGTGGAATTGTTCTTACACCGGTTTTTTATTCTGTGTTTAATAGCTGGGGCAGAATTTCTTACAGTTGCCCAACATGTGAGGCATCTGCAGTTTCTCCCAGCAGTGAAATTCTTCAGCACTTTCCTTGCCATGATAAAGATTTGATGGCCATTCTTTCCCCACAGAGTATTTCTGACAACAGCATATGAATATTTTAAATGTTTTATTTAGAAACATCTGGTTGCTTTAACCAAAAGAAAGATTTCTTTGGGCTTAGGTTCATGAATTTAAATAAAAGCTGTTAGTTGTGGTTTGGTTTTCGTTTTCTTGTTGGCTAAGAAAATAGTCTTAAAGTAAACAGTCATCTTTTCTGAGTATGCCTGCTTTGTTCTTCCTGGCCTTTGAACATTCTATTATGTCAAATATTGTATTTTGATTCTCATGAGCAGCCTTATGACTGGAGGACTCCCTTTGCAGAGTATCTTCCTGCACAAGGTGCAGTTACAGGTGTGGCAAAATCCTTGAATTTTTAAGTTCTCTCATTAAATGGGATCTTTGCACTCCTGAAGTTCCAGCATGTGGAGATCAGACTCCTTTAAAAAAACACAGAAGTGGAAATATTTCTGTGTTTAGATGGGGTTTTTTAGTTTGTTCAACTTCAAAGACATTGAAGGAGGATATATAATGTATATATTGCTGGTTATCTGTTATTTTCTTGGAGGAATAAAAGAATGTGACCAGATTCCATTTTGGCTGTTAAATCAGTGCAGCCCTGCAACCACGTTAGTATTCCTGACATTTCATCAAAGCACTGATTTGGCAGCTCCTGACATTTGGATCAGTGACTAAACTTGTTTCCTTGTTGATAGCAAGTCATCTGCAGTTAGAGCAAAACATGGCTCCTAGACCTGACAGATCTTCCTTTGCCTTGAAAATAAATCCTAACATTGCAAGGTCATTTGAGAGCTCTCACTGGAAAAAAGATTCTGCTCTTAACCCTTATCTGGGTCAGTACTTCTTTACATTTCCATGGTCTTTATTGGAGGATCAGAAAGTGCTTTATAAATATTAGATAGTATTAGATAATCTTTCTGCTGAGTTTGATAAAGCAGTATTTCCTTCATTCCATACTTTAGGCTTGGAGTAGTTAAGTGACTTGCCCAAAGGAGTCTGTGGTGGAGCTCTGGATAAAATTTATGCTGATAGCAAGTTGGCCTTTCTGTACTGTGGTATTTAATTCAAAGGGTACCTTAACTGGCTCTACTGACTCAAGTGAAAATAGGATATAATATGCTTTATAAACAAGTTCAGGAACTGACAGGAGGGAGACAGAATTATTATTTAAAGTAGAGGACAGTGCATTACTTTTTTTTCAGAATAAAGCAGAAAGGGTAAGAACATCTGGCTGCTCCCCCTTGCCTCCTTAACACCGGGACTGAGTGCGGGCATGAGCAGGGTCCTGGTTAGTTATGGACATTAAGTGATGCTATAATCCCTTTTTGCAACCCCAGGTAGTGTAGAACTAATCCAGGCACACATCTCAGGCATCTCTGGAGAGCCTGAGGAGAGACATTTCATTGTTACACTACTAAACTCTTTTTTGGGTTGTTTTTTTTTTTGGTACAGAGGCAGAAAAAGGTCCTGTAAAAGCTGACTTTATTAATCCCGTGATTCTGATCTCACACACAACAGTCTGCTTAACAGTTGTATTCCATGTGCCCCGTTCTTCTGGCTCCACCTTAATCAGCCTCCTTATTGATGCTTGATTGGCAGTTTAGTGATGTGGGATGGAATCCAGCTCAGCACGGGATTGTCGACCTGGAGTGAGTGGCTCCTTCCAGTGTGGATGTATTTTCTGTGCAATTCATCACTTTCGCATCAGCGATTCTCTCCATGACCTCCCTGCTTTTGATTTCCTATTTGCAATATCAGCTTTTTCAGACAAAATCAATGATGAGCAGTATAATTAATTTTTACGTGTTTTAATTAAGTTTTCAGCTGCTCCAATGCTTTTCATTATCTTAGCATGATCTGTTGGTGCTACCGAACATTACAATGAAAAAAACCTGTTGATTAAATAAAATATTATTTTAAAAGTCCCCTGCAAGTTGTCAAAGTAATTAAAGTTCAGCGACACAAAGTGAATACAATACCAACTGCACAAAGAAATGTCAGGAAGAGCAAGGTATTCAAAAGCTCTCAGCAGCCTACAGCAGCAGGTTCTGCCCACTCTGCGGTGGTTTGTGTGGCACCTCAGCATCCTTCTGACATCTGATGCCATTTATGTTATCCCAGTCATGAGGCTGAAGGACCCACTGATGCCTCGAGGAGCTGAATTTGCAATTTGCAAGTTGAACAGCGATCACCAGTATTAATATGGGATGATACAGAAAGGTTTGAGTTCTTGACAACTTTTGAAACTCTGCTTTGCAGAAAAAATACAGTATTTAACCTGCCGCTAGATAGGAAAGAAATTGATGGTGCCTTGTCTCTCAGGGGTTTATTTTTAGAGGAATTCATCTTACTCTATTTCACTGGTAAATTAATATGTTCATTGGGTTCTTGGGTAGAAGACAGACATTGCTTGGCTGTTGCCTGCTTAATTATACCCTGTAATTTTGATTGACAGTGGAATATGCATTGAAAAGCAGCTGGAAGTGTCTGTCAGCTAGTTTAGAAACTGGTGAGGAGTCTCTGCCTCCTGCAGTAGCTGCTTGCTGTGCTAACCTAGGCCAAGTGAGAGGTCGGTGGATGGCTGGGGGGCAGAAGCAAGCAGCCATCACTCTGTTCTGAACAGTCGAAAATTAGATGTTTAAAGTTTGCCACAGCTACTTTCAGCAAACACTGGGCTCCCCTCTCAAAATCTGAGGGTTAAGCACGAAGAGCTTGTGTTTCTGTGTAAGGCATTAATTGGGATTTCTCTCTGCTGGAGTGCCTGTGAGGATGCTTTTGCTGTGTTAACTTGAGATTCTTATAGTGTGTTTGGCTTTTATGTGTGGCTTTTATAACCAATGCTCAATATTTCAGGAAATTGCGTGAGACTCCAAATCATGAGGGTAAAGGTACTTTCAGTGACTTTGGGGGGGTACAACGTGGGAATGGGGGGAAATAGGATGAACACATTTAGTGTTTCAAGCTGTGAGCTGCGAAAGGAAAAATACTGAACGTTAATGATACTGTGTGAAGTTTGAGGCCATTAAAATGGCCGGGAGACAGTTTGTGCAGGGACAAGCTGGTGCTTTCAAGGCCATTTGCAGCTGTGTGGTATTTGCCTTGTCTGCATCCCCCATTTCTCTGTCCACGATGTTCTGCTGCTGCTGCATCACTGTTCTGCCTCCTCTTGATCGCACCAGTGTTGTGGGGGAGAAAGAGAATGAAGAGACTGTCAAAACTGTAATATTTTTGCCAGCAGCCTCCATTTCCTTATTCTGAGAGTTTCATCCCAGGACAGTCTTCCCAGGGGTGAAAGCAGGCCATTTTTACATTTTTCCATGTTTTCCAAGGAGTTGTAAGCCAGTGGGTGGTGAGAGAACGCCAGATGGAAATTAAAAGCTGGGGAGAGCCCTAGAGAATGTCACCAGCTGAGCAGACTTGCCCAGGCCAAGGTACTACAAGCAGTGATCCTTTCTTTGGTCAGCATTATCCCGAGGTTTGTTGCCAGAAGGAAACTGGAGAGGGAGTCTGTGTCCATTTTTTGGGGTGCTGTCATCAGGTGTGGTGCAGTGGGGAAAGCAGAATGTGGGCTATGGGGACAGCCCTGGGGCCAGCTCCATGAGGTGCTCTCTGCAGCCAGATCACAGCTCTAGCTCTGACTGCAGCTCTCCTTTTCACAGCTTCTAAATGGCATAAAGTGCCATACAAAATAAGCGGGATTCTCTGTTCGAAACAAGGAGTGTGGCTTACCAAGTGATTTAAAAAACTGTTCTTTCAGAAATGTCTGTGCAACATGACTTGACTGATTTACCTTACAATGGCTCAAAGCCAAGAGCATAATGAAATTGTGAGCAGAAGAAATTACTCTAGTGCTTTTTCCCTTTTGCTATCTGCTGATTTATTGGAAATGCCTTTCATTCAAATAACTGTCCCATTAACCCACAGGCTGCCAGAACCCTGGGAAAGAAAAGAAAGGTAAAACAGAGACAGTGACTGCTCTGTAAGAGAGGACAGCTGACAAGTTTAAGCATTGTTGCACTGTGTTTGCAATTTTGGAGGCAGAGGGAAAAAAGAAGTTTATGGTTTCAAGCGTAACTGTTACTCTGGGAAGCTGGAAGCTTAAAAGCCCAATGGATAGCTAACAAAAATTTTATGATGGCATGTCTCAGCTCTTCTGACGTGGGTTATTTAAATCCTAGACTTGCATTGCAATAATAATGAGATATTCCTCCCCGGTATTGATTCTCTGCCCAGTTTGGGACTGGCTGTGCGTCCTCTCTCCGCGGTTCAGGAACGTGGGTCTGGATCTTCGTGGCTAAATTTCCTGAGTGTCAGACAGGCTCTTAGAGCTGTAGAGATGGGGCTGGGAACCAGCACAGTGTTGGTGTGGCCTTGTGGCTGTGATCTCACAACAAGCAAAAGGCAGGAGGAGGAGAGGAGCTCGGAGCTGGCAGGGAGGCTTTGCTGTGACGCTCCAGCTTCCAGCTCCTGATACAAAAGCCTGGCTGGCTCCAGTCCTTCCTGTGAGAGACAGAAAATAAATTGCTGCTGTTGAACATTTTATTTGCACTCACAGAATATTCATCCAAGGAGCAGAGAAAGCACCAGAGGAGTGTGATGAGGGCTCGTTTTTTCTTAGCAAGCCAGTAGGAAATAATGCCAGAATCAGACACGGCGGAAGATTTTTGACAACATGGAAATTCCTCTTTCTGCACGGCCAGCTAACTCCAGCTCAGTGCAATTCCTCTCACCTTGAATCAACAGCAGCTCCTAGAACTGCTGCAATTTCTTAATCAGTGGCTATTCAATCTGGCTTCATTACTGGACCTTTCCATTGTAGACACAGACCAAGTGTAGCAGCTAAACAGCTTTTGTTTCTGCCCTCCTGGAGGAACAGAAAGAGGCAAATACTGGCAGAATTTCTGGATAGTGCCTCTGTTAGTTGGTATCTGTAAATACTTCTGAAAACTATGGAGCTTTCTGAGAGGGGAAAAAAAAAGCTAAAGTCGATGTGAAGAGGGGTTGTTGATCTGAATACATTTAAACAGAAAATTAGATTCTTTCCAATTGTCAGAATTTCTGGAATATTTTCCTGAAGAGATATTAGGGACTGAAAGGTGAACAAATTTTGTTAGTTTGGGGTAAGTTTAGGTAGAAGTTTGGGGTAAGTTGTAGATCAGTTTAGGAGGAAAGGAGGTTTTGTCTGAAAGAACAAACATGTATATAGGTGATGTTCCTTTTGAAATTGAAGTGTTCTCGAGCCTCTCAAAATGGTTCAGGTCCACATCGTGCTCCGCTGCTTTCAGATATTGCTTTATCTGTCTCTCACTTTCTGCATCAGCAGATGGACGCTGTGTCCATGGCATGGCAGTGGCAGAGTTTGCAACTGCATCTATTTTTCAGTTTTGACACTGAACAGGCATTTGCATGTTTATTCCTGGTGGATGTCCAAAAGGAACATTGATGGATACTGGTAAAACCCGAGCTGTGGGCTCGAAAAGTGGCGGTGGAAAACTTTCTCCTAGAAAAGCAACCATGTTGTTAAAAGTTTGGCACAGCTCCTTGAGCTGTGTTTTGGAGCTGGCTATAAATCAGGGGCCATTTGGGACAAGAAGAGAAGTAGAAACCCCTTTACATTTATCAGGCAATCCTTCGAACCTGGTCTCCACATACAGGTAAAGACTGGGATTAAATTGTCAATGTAACCCCCTGTAAAGCTCTTTGAAGTTGGACTCACTGATCAAGACAGTCAGGACGGGCTGAAGAGGCCCTGAGACAATTTGGAATTTGACACAAAATAAGGGATTTTTTCATTGCATAATAGAACATCAGCTTGCAAGAGAGGAATAAAGACAGTTCAAAGTTGTGTAGATAAATATTGTGCCTCAAAGTTGTGTTGGAAGGGGAATTTCAAAGATTTTTCTGCAGCCTTGCCAATTAAAAGAAATGGTAAATATTTGCATTCATGGATGCCTTGGAGTCCTTTCTCTAAGAAAGAAAAAAAAAGGTAGAACAAGGTTTGGAATTCAGTACTTGCTAAGAAAAGAAAGACCTGGGGCTGTGCACAAGTACTTACTTAATCCTTGTTGTATTTGTTGTTTCTTTGACACTTCTTTCTGCTACTTCCACTGATGTCTGGTAGATGGCATTAGCGTATAACAAATTTCTGAAGTTCTTTTCTTGTTGGAGGGGGTTTATTTTTCATCCATTTTACAGATAATGCTGTCTTTTTCTGGCTAAGCAGTTTTAAAGCATTTTTTCCCCTCAGTGTTTCAGTTATGATTTGACTAAATGCTTATATTATTCAACATGCCTTTTTTCCTCCTCCTTGTGCCATATAATTATTATTTCTTCTAGAGGGCATCAATCACTGAGAAAGAAACACTTGATATCTTCAGCTGACTCTGAATTTAGAAGCTCTGTTATATTGTGCACTGTTTATATGCAGTACCATATTTATTTCATATTCTCCTGGCTTAGAAAGGGGGATGGTGCTCTGAAGGAAGAAGAAAAATTTCTCACACAGAGAGAAAAAATGCAGATACTCAGAGGAGTAAATAGAGGTGCTTATATATAGGGTTGAAGACATATTTGACTGCTCTGCAGAGAATGAAGCTCCATAAATATCTTTTGTCTTTTTCAGTCCACATAAGCATTTTTAGCTAATTTTGAGCACTCCAAGAAAATTAATAGGACTTCCATGGCAGAGGGGCCATTTTGCATAGGAAAACAGTAAATCTAGGGATTTTCTTTATCCGGACCACGAGAAGGAAGTTTCATCCACGAGTGAACTTTGGCAGTAGGGTTTATGGGTCTGCCAGCAGCTTTATCTTCATCAGTGCTCCCTGAGTAAGACATCTTCTGTGCTGAGATGTACATATTCAAGATTCAAGAAGCAGGTAACGTTTTGAGCAAATGTTTTGGCTAAATGCTGGTTGAGAGGCATTTGGAACAGTGGGACACTGCTTCCCCCCCCCAATTATCCCCACCATAGAAACAAGACTTATTCCCTTCATAAATAACCAGGCTTCCAACAAAAATCACCAGTTCCATAATTAGTTTCTTTTCAGAATATGCAAAAGCCCATTATTTCTCCAAGCTTCGCATATCGATAGCAGAAGGGAGAAGTGAAGTGCTGGGGAAACAGTTCTGTGGGCAAAGTAATGATTTTAAGTAATCCTCAAGAGGTATCTGTTTATGAAGATGATCCTTTCCAGATCAGATGTGCTTGATAGCAAAGGGCTAAAAAAATGACAGAGATATCTTTGAGGTTAATTTTGGATAAAGACTGTATAAATGCAAAACATGCTAAGCACCAGGTTTTATTGAATCTATCTAATTATGAGCAACTAATCAGCATAATTTTCCTGCATTTTCAACCACATTTCCTGAGATTGAAGCATTTAAGGCAATTATGAAGAAATGCCAACACCTAATTGTGACAAATTTTATCTTTAAGGAATCCTTGTGTTTGTCTTTATATAAAAATGCAAATAATTTAGGACAGGCAGGGCTAAGCTCTCTCTGGGTCCTGGTGTAAGGGGCATTATTGTAGTGCAGACTCACTGCAGTGAGTGAAGAGCTGAATATATGTCCTGGTAGCCAATTTTCTTTTCTTTTTAATAGCTTCTAAAGCATGTTGGTTTGGAGATGTTTCAGGGCTTCAAAACACAAGGCCAGCTTCAACATCCAGTGGATGAGGAAAGTGTGTGGGTGCATTTCTGTCCTTTTGCTTGCAACAACCTGTAACTTCCAGCACTAAGGTGTCATTTCTCTTAGGTGAACATCAGCAGGGTCCTTCCTCTCAAAGAAAGATGGACTAATTTCACCCAGGGATCACCATCTGTCTGAAATGTGCTGACCTGCTGTAGCACAGCAACAATCCTGTGGTTTCCCAGGCTTTAGCAGGTGGAGGTGCCCTTGCTGGGGTTTCTCTGGTGTGTTATTTCCCCTCTCCGCCATCCCATCTTTATGGTGGTCTTCTACTATTATTTGCAGGCAGGTTGTCTTACAACTTGTTATTGCACCTTTCCTTGGCCTCTGTCATCTCTCACAGTTACCGAAATAGTGCTGATTGTGGCCTGCTCTCCAGTACAGAAATAGCATGTTGTTGTAATGTAGGGCATTAAAATTCATAGACTGTAGCCCGTCTGTTTCTTGCACTTTCTGGACAGGCCTGTTAACCTTTGAGAGATTTGCCGTTCAGATCTTGCTGTACAATAATAAAAACAGGGAAGCGAAAAGGAGCCCTACTGGGAGAAAGTTTATGTGTTGGGATGATGAACCTATAAAACTCTGTGACTCTTCCAGACTGTGCTCCCAACACGTGTTCCCCCACCTGCTCCCATTCAAGCCTAGTAACTGCTTGGGTGATTTAGGTGAAAAGAAAGGCTCTTGGCTGTGCTGTTGTGCTGCAGGGAGATCGGTTTAACCTCTGTGTCGCAGTCAGGATGGAGACTTGTGTGCCCCCGTGCTAAGCTGCTCCCAAATTTGTGTGATGATGATGATAAATAGCTGCAGGGGTGAGAGGAGGAGGCTCTGCTCAGCAGCACTGATGTGAGCACAGCCCAGTGCTGCTCCGGCCAGATGCTCTGGAACTGAGAAACAGTTGCTACAGAATTCACATCTCACCCCACTGCTACAATGCATTTCTTGTGACTTAAATATCACAGTTCTTAAATATGTGTGTATGTTTTCAGCGACAGTTCAGAGTAAATGCTCTGCATTGATTTCTCTTGTGCTGGTCCCCTGTAAGGTGGGGGGTTACAAAAACACCCAGCCATTGATTAGAACCATAGAATCACAGAATATCCTGAGTTGTGTGGGACCCACAAGGATCATCAAGGTCCAACTCCTGGCCCTGTGCAGGACAATCCCAGAAAATCCCACCCCGTGCTGGAGAGCACTGTCCAAACGCTCCCGGAGCTCTGGCAGCCTTGGGGCCGTGACCATTCCCTGGGGAGCCTGGTCAGTGCCCCAGCACCCTCTGGGGGAAGAACCTTGCCCTGATATGCAACCTAAATCTCCCCTGACACAGCTCCCTCGGGTCCTGTCACTGTCACACAGAGCAGAGCTCGGAGCTGCCCCTCCGCTGCCCCTCGGGAGGAGCTGCAGTCCCTGGTGAGACCCTCCCTCAGTCTCCACTTCTCCAAGCTGACCAAACCTAGTGACCTCAGCTGCTTCTCATATGGCTTCCCCTCTAGACCCTTGTCTTTGCATTTGGAAACAGGTTTTGTAGGAAAGGGATTTTTCACTCTGCATGTTTCCTGCTGTTGTGGAGGGAGAGTTTACTCCAGCTTGAGTATGTCCCTAACCCACAGAAATGGAGAAGGCAGGACAGAGCTGCAAAATGAGAATAAGACCCAAGGGCACTTCAGAAAAAAGCAGAAGCAAATAAACTTTTTTTATTTACCAGTTAGTGACTTCATAGAGTTAAACTATAATTGTAAATATATCTCTGAGTGAGGCACAACATGAAAACTCTTCTACTCCTTGAGAAATAGCCACATAAACTTTTGTCATAACCTGGGAAGAAATGTGGGCAGGTAAAATTCCTCACATTTCTAGAACATCTCTCTTACCTCCCTGACAGCTACTTTGCCCAAAAAGAAAGTCTGGATGAAAGACAAAAAGCACCTCTCTCTCCTTTCCTCTCCTTGCCCTCTCCCCCTTTGTGATTCTCATTGGATAATATCAGGAAAACCAGGAAGGTATTTTTAGCCTGAGCGAATGGAGAATTTAGGGCAGAAATGATGTTGACATTAATCACAGCAGTGATGAAATTCCACTTCAAAATATACGAATGTGGCAAGGTTTTCCCTGTGTCCTACTAATGAAAAGAAGATCCTGCTGCTGCCAAACCACAGGATGTTTTGCTCACGCAGAGGAGTCATAAAATGAGCCTCTTATTTTTCTGCCATGTGGAAATGAGTATTGCAAGAGGAACTTCACTCCATTCCTCTGCTTCTGCAGTGAAGATTTCTGCAGTGCAGTGCTGGTGGAGGCTGCTGGGGTCGGTGTGCTCACAAGTAATCCAAGACCATAACTATAAGGTTAAGGGATAAAGAGACAGTGCCAGGAACCAAATTGTATGCTGGCTCTGTGGAGGAAGGGACAGGACATTTGATTCTCTCTTCTATACTCTAACGGGACCAAGCATTGTTGCAGCCATCCTTAGCATGACTCTTGGGGTCATGGAGAGATCTGGGAGCAGCAGCAGCAGCAGCCCTCTCTGACACTGCAGTGAGGGTTAAACCTTACCAGCTGCTGAATCAGATAAATATTTGGAAGAGAAGAGGACACCAAGTGCAAACGGTCTCAGCAACTTTCTTGGACGTTGCAGGCTTTGTGGATGCTGTTGAACACACAGGAAATCCCCCTAGCCCAGGCTCCAAAACCTGGTTAGGTGTAGGAAAGCACAAGCAATCCTCTCAGCAACTGAGAGGTACTAGCTACAGAAATAAAGGGATTTCCCAATTAAATGGCTTTTTACCCTTTGCGACATCCTGCCAGTAACTGAAGCAGAGATGCTGAGATTGAGAGGCCCTTGAGTGTATCTCTGTATATAAATCCAGGTTTGGAATTTTTGTACAATGGCCTTTTCGTGGTTCTTGCAGTACATATCCTCACCAGTATGCCTCTCCCATACTGAGTTCTCTGGCAAAGGTCAGATGTGATTACTGACGTACAAACATGCGTTTATTTCTCAAGCCATTGCATCTTTTTTCCTTGCCTCTGACACCATCTCAGTATAGCTTAATTTTCCTATCAATTTGCTTTTTAAACCTTCCCCAGTGTTCTCTGTCGAAACTCACAATATGTGAGTATGCGTGCGTTTGTTGATATATCAGCATAATCATTCTTTAATGTGCTGCAGCTCCAAGTATCTGCATTCTGTCAGGAGCTGCTTCATGAACAGCACGTGCCTTAGCACCTCTTGCAGAATATAAACAGAGAGAAAGAACTTGCAACATTTGGCCAAAGACTTCTCACCATATTGGTTACCAGCTCTGTTGTCTCCTTGCTGCTTATTCCACAGTGGATGTTGTCCATCAGGTCTTAGAATCACAGAATGGTTTGGGTTGGGAGGGACCTTTAAAGGTCATCTGGGCCATCCCCCCTGCACTGACCAGGGACATCTTCAACTAGATCAGGTTGGTCAAAACCCTGTCCAACATGACCTTGAATGTTTGCAGGGACCTCTCTGAGCAACACGTTCTGGTGCCTCACTACCCTCATTGTAAAAAAATGTCTTCAGCTCTGTCTAGTGTGATCTGGATAGTTTTAGCCTGATGGTGAGAAGCTAATGCTGCCACGGGAGGAGGAGGGCAAGGGTTTTCCTTCGGATCAGATATTTTGGATGAAGGTCACTGCTGCTCATCTCAGGAGTCTCACAGGATCCTGCAGAAGTGTTGCTGACCAGAATGACACCCCAGAGCTTGTTAATGCAGATGGCCATGTCCAGGGCTGCTGACGGACTGACAGGCCACCTCGTTAGTGTTCTGCAAGAGTCCTGCTAATTGCTTGGAGAAAATACAGATCTGCTGCCTACGGAAATTGTTCTGTGGAGCCAAATTTGGGTGCATTGGGTGGTGTTAAACTTTGTGATATAATAGGATACCTAAGTGTAAGAACAAGCAGAGCTTCTTTCTTGACAGAATAAAAATAGTCAGGAGTGGAAAGGGAAAGGCTGTGATGAGTTCAGGCTGCTGAACAGCTCTGCCTGACCAGAAACTGCTCTGCATCAAATGTGTGGCATGTCCGTACTCAAAAACTCTCCACCACAACAGACCTAGCACAGAAACTGAAATGTTCCCCCAGAAGATGATTATTGCAGGCTGAGGTGACGATGTGTCATGGTCGGGGCACACATCTAAGCACAGCTCAGAGAGCAGCTCTGTGCCTTGAACCTGATTTCTGAAAGAACCAAGGCTGAGGCTGCTCAGATAAGAGTAATGAATTTGGATACTGTTAAGACTTTAATAGAAGAACAATTATTGGCCTTGCCAACTGAATATTTGCTCTTATATCTGTATGGAATTAATCTTTGCAGTGGGTTTTTTTTTTTCCTTGCATTTCTTATGCCAGAGGAGTAGAAGCCAGGGACATGGCAGATCTTTTTGCCTGATGACACCCATCCTGCTCCCTTGTCATGCTGCAAATGAAGAGACCCTATTGTTTGTACATGAAGACCTTTCTGATTATTGATAAATAACCTCTGGATGGGAAGCATGACACATGCTGGCTGGAAGAACAGGGCTCTGTAATAGTAATATTGCCTTGAAATTACAGTCCACGTAGTTTAAGAATTATTCAGGATAATTACATTAATGTTGCCAGAGAAATGAAAAGGAACACTTTCCATTCTACCTATTAACAAGCTCTGCTGGCCTTAAATTATTCCTGAGAAGAGCCTGAAAATGACTGAAATCATCAAAATAATTACAAAGCAGCAGTTGGGGTAGAGGGGTGGGCTGGAAGAGGTCCTGGCTGTGGCTTTTTGGCTGACAGGTAAACACTGCTGCAGCTTTTGTGGGGAAGGGAGCACAGCACAGAGCTTTCAGGTTGGAAACCCTGCAGTCTGCAAATGGGCTCAGAGAGTCTGCAGGTTTGGATCCTAAGGAGGAAAGAGCCTTAGGAGAAGGCTGCTCTCAGTGTAGGTGCTGCACATCAATGTGTGCACAGGTAAGCGTGAGCCTGCTGTTGTTCTGGCGTGCTGGGTCCTTCCATCCTCCACCCTCCCTTGCCTACAGCTCTCCTGAGCCTGTGCAGTGGAAGGTGCCTTTGGTGATGACTTCTTGCCACTTTGATCCTGGTCTCATAGCAGCTGCAGAGATGTGAATGTTTGTGAGCTCCAGACCCTGAGCAGCAGCGCTCTGAGTCTGGCCTCTCATAAAAGCTCAGTCCTTCACTTGAACTCACGTTGTGGTTTTGGCTTTGTGCAAGCAGCACTGACTCCTGCCCCGACCTGCTCTTGCCCAGCTCACCTGTAACATTACTATGAAACCAGGACCTTTTTGTTGAGTTTCCTTTGATTTGTTTATGTTAGTGTACTGTTTGCAAAGTCTGGGATGAATAGAAGGGGAAAATTTAGTACTCAGATCTAAATAACTCAGTGTCGTGTGAATCAAGGTCTCAAGGGTCACCTCTGCTGTTCCTGGAGTTTCTCATCTGCATGAAATTTAGAGCATCGTTGGAACTCCTGTCTATGAGAGCAGCTCTGCCCCTCTTTCTGTTTAGTCTCCAAGAATTAGCAGATCTTGCATCTCATGACTGGTCCTATATTTATACTTCTTCTTAGAATTGTAGCCACATTTATCTCCTGTGGGGAAACTGGAGCAGTGGCTGAGGATGTAGGGATGTAGGCACTGCAGGTCTGGCTGCTTCCAGCACACAGTCATGTACACACACACATTTCATTTTCTCCCATTTCCTTCTCACTTGTCCGACAAGTCCATCTCAGCCCTGTGTGATTACTTGATGACCTGTGTGCCTTCAGCACTCCCAGCACTTAAACAGGATTTTGCTCCCTGCTGTCAAGTCAGACTTTCACTCCCTGCACACACACACACAGGGAAGGGTTTTCTCCCTGCACTGAAGCACTCCCCCCCTACAACTACTGCCACTACCTGCAAAAGTTTGGGGAACCCCCTCCTTGTCTCATTACGCTGCCCTTCATCCTCTCAGGGCTGGGTGAATCCATCAGGAATGCCAATAGCTGCCTTCCCTCAGCTTGCTGTTCCTGACCCAAAATAGTTAACTTTCTAATCCATCAGCTCCCTTAATTCTGCATTTAAGGAGATGGAGCTGAAATGAGTCTTGGCTTCTCCCTCTGCACACGGGTACTCGAGAGAACTCTTAAAAGACTCTAAGGCTGAGGGCGATTTAAAATAATAATAATTTGGCAGATGATTTCTTTCAGTTGAGACATGAAAAATATTTGAACGTTTGTATTTATTCTGTTGTGATACTTCAAGAGATTTAATGGATTTTAAAAGAAGCCATTTGGAGGGAAAGCTCAAACCAAGGGATTGCTTAATTATTTCAGATAATAAAATTTTCATTTTGACTTCTTCCTCCACTCCAGGTGCACCCACACCTGCATTTACATGCTGATTTTTCTGCATATTTGGTTTGCCCTGAATTTTTTAGGAAGGTTTGGGAATGCTTGAGTGAGTTCCTGGAAATCTGCACAGCATGAAAATCCCAAGTTTCATTTTGTATGCAAATAGATATTATTTGTTAAATGAAATTAATTATGAATATTGATAATTCAACAGTAAATACTAAATAAATTTCAGCTGCTTCTAGAAAATGCTGTCAAAAGTCAGGGCAGGTATAAATTGTAGGGAAGGAACTTTCCTTCCTGTCTTTTGTCGGTCTCTTCTTAGTGTAGAAATTCATGGATCCAGGTGGATTGGATCTCCTGCACAAAATGGAAGTCCCTACATGGTGCAGTCTCCAGCTGCAAAGATACTGAAGCTTTGAGGGGGGTTAATTTGTTTTCATCTTCACAAAGAGCTCTAGTAGGTTTTTTTAATCCTCATAACCCTGCCAGTTCTGAGGAATAATAGCAGTTACGCAGATAGTTATGTCGACATCAACTTAAGGTTTATGCTTGCAAGGTTCATATATTTTTGGTAGCGCTGGCACTAATACAAATGATAGCTCAATAACAGAAAAATAGAACAGTCCCTGAGCCACAGTTCTGATGCTTGAAGTGTCTTTAAACCCTGCACCCAAATGAGAAAGAGATAAAAACAGCCTACTCAAAGTGGCTTAGCTTGAAGGAGCATTTTATGTGTTACTTGATGACAAAATAGTGAGGCATTAATGCAGTTTACAGTAAGACACCCCTGAAGTTATCAGTGAGGTTGGTGTGATGCCTGACAGATTTAATGTAAATATTTATAGACTTGGCCTACTAATTATGCCAGTGGAAAAAATGCAGTATTAATGCTGTCACCTCCCCATGTCTCTACCTGCCAGCGTGCTGCTAGCTCGCATAAATATTCTGAAGATAGAAAGTACATCACATAAACTGAAGAGATCATTTAGATTTTTAATAAGGGATTAAGTTATCTCCAGCAGTGGTTTCCAGCCTGTGGTCCACAGACATATGGGAGGCCTGGGGACTATGCCCAAGGGAAAAATGACAAGTAAAGAGAGGTTTTTGTAAGGTATGTAGGAATCTCTCTCTGTGAGATGATTACAAGGGTATGCACCACCTTTGTCAAATATTTAGGGGTCCACACAGTGAGAAAAATTTGAAAGCTGCTGATTTACATATTTGTGTAAAGAACTGAGTAATCTCCAAGTGCTGTACTGCCATGTTTTCAATGATTTGACTAATGATCCTGCCAGAGCCAGGCTGCCATAAAAAGTCCTGGACCACAAAGTACTAAAGCATGTGCTTAACTCAAAACATGCGGTGATCCACTGAAGTTACTGCCTGTCCCATCCATAACTGGTTTGCTGAATAAAGACCACGGGGAAATTTAAGACAGAAGGCACAGACTGCTATCATCTTGCAAACAGCTCTGCAGATGCCTGATTGTCTTGTACAACTGAAAATCTAATTATGTGAGTCTGCAGTTCATATTTTTCTGTTTCAGCTTATTTATACCAAGAGACTCTAAAGGTTTTAGGTGCCTTTGGTTTCAGCTGTTACTGGTTGCCAGCCCAAAGAGTATTATCATGGCTGTGGCAGCTCCTTCAGAGGACTCTCAGCTGCACGGACAGTCCTTCTGATATGTGATCCACAGGCCTGTGGTTTGTGCTCTGGCACAAATGCCTCATCACAGGCTGTGCAAATAGATGTGAAATGCTGTCACCAGTGCGGTGGTGTGTGTGTGCTTGCCTTTTGTTTGAAACTCTTGCAAACTGAGGCAGGGTGAACGTGCAGTGTCATCTCGTGCTGTCTTCTGCAAAATAGCATCATAGTCTGGATCCATCCCCACTGATTTCAGCATGGGGGGCTGGCCCAGGCTGTCCACATCTGGCCTGTGTGTGTGGGCAGCAGTGCTGACCAACGTGTGGCTCTGTGCAGGAGGAAGGAAAGAGCATTTTGGTAGCAGGGCGAGGTGCAGGTGAGAGCTGTGCATGGTGTGGCCACAGCAGCTCTCACAAGAGGTTGGATGGATGAACTGCAGGCTTTCCATCCGGGCATCCCCCGTGGGTTTTGTAAGATCTCACTTCTGATGGGTGAAAGGCAGATCTCGCATTCCTGTGGTGACTGAGTCCTTGCCGTGGACTGAGGGCACAGCCCATGGAAGGCAGCAGGCTTTCTCTGCCTTCAAAGAGAGCTGGATCAGGGCTCTCATTGCTTCTGGTCACCACTGCATTTATCCCCTGTAAACACTTCACCTGCCCACCACACCTCTGCAAACCATGGAACGGAATAACCCCAGAGAAGTGGAGTGCACGGTTTGAAAAGGAACATTAGGAGGGAAAAATCTCTCTCTCTCTCTTTAAACTGTCTCTTTTCTATATTGTTACCTTGACAACTCTGCTGCTGTGTTTCATCTTTGGTGGGACTTAGCTGTGGTGGAATAAGGGGGACATCCATGTGCGTTTCCACATCTACTCCAGCTCTGCTTCACAGGCACATGCCAGGCACAGCTGCAGAGCCCACGGTCGCTGCCTTGACCCATGGTGCTGCCTGGAAATGATTACAGATATTAAGAACTGGGACCCGTTCTGATTAAAGGTATAACATTATGTCTTCTATTTCTTTTCCTTAAGCCAATGCCAGAGCGGTGTTAATGCTCTTTAAAAAGAGATGCAAGGTGCTTAAAATATTTTGGGTTATAAGGGTTAGGACAGCTGGAAAGCAGAGAGGGATGAAAGTACTCAAAAATAGTTGTATTATTTTTAGTATAAGCAGATACAGGAGTATGTGTCAAGATTAGGATACAGTTCTGATGTGCTGAACTGAGTCTAGAGATGCTAAAAATATGCTTTCTTTTCTCATAGTTTTAGAACAGACAGAGGCAAAGGTAAGAGGAGAGTAGTGGTGAACTGAAATTTTAATTCCCTGTGCTTCCTTGCTTGTTGGGGTTTGGCGAAGCTGGCTGTTAACCTGGGCACCCATGACCTGCTGACACTGGCAAAGCACAGGAGGCAGGGCGAGGTGTTATCCATGGGAATGGGATCCCTCCCCACCCCATTGTTCCTTCTCCCAAAGAAAATCTCCACCAGCGTAATCCTTTCATTCCTTTTAACCGAAATGTCTGGCTGTGGAGCAGCCAAGGCAAGGCAGGCAGGCTCCGGGGCTGGGTGCAGACGGGGGTGTCTGTGTCTGAATGTGTGCAGGGAGAAGGGGGCTTTTAATGCAAACCACATGTGTTTTCAATTGCTCGCTGGAGCCAGCCCAGTAGCTGTAACTTGGCCTGACAAAGCCTTATTGAAGTACAGACAGTGTGGTTTCAAAGCAGTTAGAAAAAGAACGGGAATGCTGTTCAGGAAATTCTTCAGGCATGGGCAGGGACTTGGCTGCAGTTCTGCTGTTGGAAAATCTGACAGGGGCAGCTCATGAGCACAGGCCAGGCCTCGTGCTGCTCCGAACGCTGAGCTGCATCTTCCCCAGCTTCCTGCACCCTCCGGGCGTTCGTCCATCGCCAAGGGAAAGGTAAGAGCTGCCCTGCTCCGTCCCATCGCGTGCATTTGCCTTCCTTTCGTGCCTCTGCAAAGGGGCTTCTTGCTTTCAGGCTGCTGCTTAGAGCAAAAAAAAGGTCAAGAATGGGAAGTTGTGGCATATTTGTGAAGGTTTGGGAGCAGTCTGAGGCTGGGTGGTGGTTTCTGGCTAAATTTGTGTCGATAGTAAAGCTGCAGGCAAAGCAACGCCCGCGCCGCGTCTCTGGCTGAGGGAACGCTGCACCCAAATAATCCCCAACTTTTTCATTTTGGGGAGTAAGTACATGTATAACCTGAAGCTACTGGAAGGTTGGCTCTGGACCATGTGTCACTCAGAGATTTGGATGAAAAATGCGACTCAGTCACAGTAAATATATTTATAAGTGCATTGTATTGTAGTTGTTTAATGAGTTGAAAGCATGTTTGTCTGGGGGTTGTTTGCCAATTCCTGGTACAGCGAGCTTGTGAAGAGAGGCAGCAACTCAGTAATAATCATTGCCTTGTGATTTGTCTGCATATTTTTTCCTGTATTTTATAAAGCATGAGCAAACTGCAACAGACAGCATGGTCAGAAGCCACGTAGAGCAGATTAGAAGGAAAAACATTAATTTAGGGGCTGCTCTATCCACAACTCCTCTTCTGATTTGTGTTTCTTTCCCCAAATAACTGAAGAAACATTTACGATGAAAAGCTCACTCTCTCTTTAGGGACCTGCCAGATTTAGGCAATGTTCTCTCATCCTTTTAGTTGCAGCATTAAAGCTTGTCTTGCCTTTGCAGAGATATCAGCACCTTATATGGCAGGCTTGGGCTCGGGATTCGGGAACGCGCGTTCGTCAGGGAGTGGAGGTGTCAGGAGGAGTCCGCCTCGCGTCGCTTCACAAACTTCCCTGCCACTGCCTCTGCCTTGGCTTTTCAGAGCAATGCTATTTGATGTGTTGAAAATGCTTTTTAGCTGTGTTTTATGGTGGTGGTGTTTTTTTTTTTTCTCTTTCAACAGGGAATGAATTAAGGGTATTGAATTATACAGCGGGACGGTGCTAAGAATCTCTGACCGGTTCGTGGGAGCAGGCTCACGGTTTGCTTTGCCTGCATCCAGCAGGGCTGCACACACAGGGCTCAAACAGCCACACATCTTGGCAACCCAAAAATTCAGGGACAAGGGGAGGTTCCCCACCAAAGGGCGACAGATCCAGAATATGGCAGGACCAGAGCTTTCTCCCAGTAATGCTGCTGAAGAGTGTTAAGTTGGTTTGAGTCAAGTGGAGACTTTGTGGGTTTGGAGTGCAGGAAGGGCATCCCACAGGAGACATGGATGTCCTGTGGCTTCCTGGAGGCTGATGGGGGCAAAGGGAATGGATGGAAGGACAGAGATGAGCTGTGGAAGGGGGAGGCATATGATGAAAATGAAGAGGCTTGATAAGCTCCGAATTTGCTTTGCATAAAATACACCTGCAGTGAAAATGCTGTGTTAAATGCAGGTCTTACGTGATCTGGAAGTTCTTGTGCCTTCACAGGCTGCCATCTTACCCTGCAGACTTGGAGCTCTGTTGCTTTTCTCAGCAGCTGTTAATTTAGGCAACCAGTCAGCCTATTATCTTCTTCACTGCTACTTCTAAGCTTATGTAGAAATGAAATAAAATTCAAGTTCCGGCCTCTGCTCATGCAGCATCCCACCTCCCAAATCTGATTGTCCGTGTTGAAGAGGTAGAGATATGAAGAGGCTGGAATATGTCCATCTTAGCCAGCAGCAGCCAGGGCCATGGGAGTTGGTGTTTCCTCCCTAACTTTGGGAGCTGCTCCTGAGCCTCCTCAGTGACCTCTGTGCAGCCCCACCTGGGTCAAGCATTCAAGCTTTGAATCCAGGAGGACTGAAGAATGTGTGCCTGTGTGGTCAGAGTGGAGAGAGCCTCTTGATTTTGGAAGCAGATAGATAAGAGAGCCATTAGCACACCCTAATTTGGATATCCCTTCTCCTGATCCTTCCCAGCAGCAAACCAGAAAGCAAGTGAGTCTGTGCAAGAGAACAAACAGATTAGCACAGAAGGCACATCATGTGGAGGGAAGATGGTAGAGGGAAGATGCAGCAGAGCAAGTTTTAACTGGTGAGCAGGATCACTGCAGAGACTGCACTCTGGATCCTGGCACATGCTCAAGCCCACGGTTCTCCGTTTGTGCCGTGCTGGTTGGGTTCCAGCCGTTTAAATCCATATTACGATCTGCTTTGCACATTCCTACAAGCCCTATCTCTTTTCTTGGTGCTGTGGGGTGAGAGTGTGTTGGGGCAGGAGTCTGCAAAGTGTCACCTCCTGTAGCTTGCTTTCTGATTCGAGCTCAGTTGATTATATCCCTCTTGCTGTTCCCACAGCCTCCTGCAGTCACACCTGCTGCTGGCGATTTTGGTGTAGTTCTCATATTTGTTCATCCTGCTTTGAGACACTCTGATAGGAAAGAGCTTTTCTAAAGTTGGCACCGATGGACAGAGGCTTGTGAGTGCTTCGCATCATCCGGGTGGTGCAAAGGAAGCAGCGTGTGAAAGCAGCAAAGCTGGTGTGGTGTTTGCATGCAGCGTGAAGCTATCGCCACAAATCGTGGGGCATTTTGAGAAAGACGTTCTCTGTTGGCTAGCTTGATGCGTAAAAGGACTCACTGCAGAGACTCTTCCTGCCCTGCTAGCTTTCCATTTTCTTCCTAATTCTGAAAAAAGTATTGAGACAAGGTGACTATCAGCTAAAAAGTGTAAAATTTAAGAAGAGACTGTCATAAATGAGAAAGCAGATGTGTTTCTGTCCCTCTCAGAGAAGAGAAGCAAGAGTGACATCACATTGCTCACAGACTCTTGCAGCATAATAAAATACCACTTTTGGCTTAGGAAACGCTATTCAGAGATGGAGCTGCTGTTACTTTGGTTTGTTCTGACAAACCCTAATAGGTTTAGAGTTTTATTGTGAGTGCTCCTTGACTGCAGAGAAGGGACAGAACAGTCCCATGTTTAGCTTTTGGTTGAGTCCATCTGCTCCAAGCTGTCGGTTTATAAACCAAGGTTCTTGCAGTGCACTTATCCTCAAGCACATTTCTTGCCAAAATGCTGCCAGCCCAAACAGCTGGGGAAATTAGAGAGCTTTCAAGATGTTAGAGGTGGGGAGTAGCCTGGAGCATTGAGGGATCTGAATGAGATGCTTTACCGGGAGATGAATCCCCAAGGTCTCCCCAGCTGCCTGTGCTGAGTCCAACTTCCACAAGATAGGAGAGGGAAGAGAGGTGTTTTCCAGTGGACTGGGCAGAGTATGCCCCAATGGAGTACAGATGAAAAAAAGCTTGTTGATGTGCTTATGTTTGCCAGAATCAGGCCAGATGTTTGAATAACACTACATGTGGTGTACCCCACTGATAGAAACTACTCATTAAAGAAAAGAACATTCCTTAGGATGTTTCCTTTTACTTTTTGTCCCTCTGGCCATGTATCACATAGCAGTGATACCCGAGAAATGGGCATTGAGTGGTGATGATGCCCAACTCATGGAAGAACTGCTCCCCTTATGGAGGGGTAGGCACAGTTGACAGAAAAGAGGGACAAGCAGAGAGCAAAGATTTGAGCTTTAGGGACACCCATGACAGTCACAGAGACCAAGTTCATGGTTTAGATGGTCCTGGAGCAAAGTGCTGTGAGATTTAACTATCCCAGCAAGTATTTCATCCCGCAGGCTGTTCCCCAGTACTCAGCCCTTGCTGGCCATGCTGCAAGTGAGAAGTCATTTTCCAGAGCTTGATCCTTTTTACGGAGACCCAGGCTGTGGTCTGACCCATGTGAAGGGCCATAAATCAATTTTGGGTCATGCTGCTGGTGGATTAACAGACCTGGGGGTGTCAAACTTGAGAGAGTTTTATGGGGAGTGAAGACGCAAAATGTCTTGTTGATAGATGGCTCAAAACACTCTTCTTCACACCAGGTTTTGTTCCAGTCACGCTCCAGAAATGTCTGTTCTTTTGAACCTGGTGGATATTGTGCACTTAAAAGACAGAGAAATTAAAGAGGATGAATCTGCAGAGCATTTACAGCTAGTGAATACAAGTACATTGCCTTGCAGTGATACGGCAGGGAGCACCTCTGAAGGTTTTTAGGGCTTTTTTTCTCTCATTTCAACCCAGAAGAAAAGGTTTTTGTTTCAGAAAACAAAGAGAAAAAGAAGAGGATGTTTGCGATATGGACACAAAGAGGGGGCAGATGTGGGAGATGTAGGTCCAAGACATGAGGGAATTTGAACCCCTCTCTCATCTCTGGAAACGCGTTCCCATCACCGTGCTTCGGGTCAGCCTGGGGTCAGATGCTCCTGGTTTTTCTGATGAGGCTGTTACACCTCAGTTACATGCAGGCAGGCAGGGAGGGGAGATGCTGTGTTGGCTGTCCAAAGCTCAGGGCTGTTCCTGCTGCAATGAGCTGATTCCGTGAGCTCCAGGACATTTCCAGCAGCAAACTTCAAGAGGGCCCGTAAGACAGAAGCTGCCTTCCCATACTGCATCCTCTTTCAGCTTGAAATTGCTCTAATACTAAACATACATCATTCAAGTGCTGATCAAAGGAACCCCCACGACAGAAAAGCATTATTGATTCCTTGTGTAATACCTCACCCTACACATGGCCCTCACTGAGCCTACAAAGGCAGCGTGCCCAGGGAATGTTGCAGTGCCAGTGTTCATGTGGGAAAGGTGATAATTCATCCCTGTGCATGTAAAACACTCTCCTGCCTGAGGAATTGTTCGTGTGGGTTGCACACCCTGAGTGAGGAACTTGCTGCCAGGGCAGAAGGACTTGGTGGAAGGAGGGAGAGAGGCATGGAGCAGATTTGCCCTAACTGGTGAGGTCTGGTGTGAATTTTGGAAGCTCACAGCCAGTTCTGCTTTCTGGTGCCTTCCAGCTGAGCCTGGTTCCAGCTCTGCTGAAGGAAAGCACTGAAGCTTCTTTGCAGGAGCACTCTGCGAGCAGCCTGGGCAGATCAGCGGGCGGGCTGGCAGGGCTCTTTCAGTGGTCTTAAAATAATAAATTCTTCTTGTCATGGGCCATACCTCTAAGGTATGCTAAAGCAAAAGGATGAATAGCTTTTCTAAGTGGACTAGATTTTGTCTCAGGCCCTGTTTGCAGTGTTGGTGTATATAGTATGTATATTGTGCAAAAACTTGTTACCTTTTTTCTTTTCTTTTTATGCTGTACCAAGAATTCCTTGGAGAAACACCCAAGTTCCAGGCTCTACTTTTGTAGTTATGGTCATGTTTTCTGTGGCTAAATTGCAAAGATTTGGCTGCTGCATTTTTTTCTACTGTAGGTGGGATTGTCCATGCACTGGTGGCGACCCAGTGCTGTGCAGTTGTGTCTTTAAGCCCTCTCAGGTCAGGCAGACACTTTAAGGTTTGACCTTTGGAAGGGGTGCTTCTTTTCCAATTTCTGTATTTGTTTCAGTATTATCTTTTCTCCACTGTTACAGAATTAAGTGGTGGTTCCTAATATTTTCATAAAGGAGAAGTGAAAAACCCTATTAAGCAGCAGCAGCCTTTCCCTTTAGTTCAGTAATTGAAAGGGGGGAGGTGTCACCAGTAAGTGCAGCCACTGGATGTTCTTTCACAGGAGTACCTTTTTTTTCTGGTGCCTTAATTATTTTTAATGTTTGAGTCAGGAAAAGTTGCCAAAATGTAAATTATGACTAGCATACTTCTCCCTCCCACACAGTACAGATTATTGACAGTGGATATAGCTGGTTCCATGTGTAGTTGCCTTGCAGACCTTCTTGTCCTGCTCATTTAACATACCTCAGCACTCTGTGTCCATCATTCTGTCTTCTCTTCCTAGAGAACTACAGACATGAGCAATTTTTTTGGTAGTATTTACAGTTTGGGGGGAAACACTAGCTAGAAACCATATATTGCTTAAGTGTGGCTGTGTGAGAGTTTGTGTAGAAAGAACTTGGTATCTACAATTGCCAGGTTATTTTCTTGCTATGAATTTATACTGTATTACTGAGTCTTGCTTGTCACACATGTTGTAGTACTTTAGTTGCTCTATCTCTGGTAGGGCAGCTGTGAGTTAAATATTTTATCAGAACTAGAGAAATTCTCAAAACCAGGCTACTGTATGGATGCAAGTTGCTCTTTGTGGTTGTGTTCTGTTGCTATAAATTCTTTTGATGTTTGCAAAGTTTTGCCCCAGCTGGATATGCTATTTTCTCCATCTCAGAAATTGCAAGTAAAGAAAAAAAGCAGTGAGAGCAGCAAAGAGATATAGTGAATAAACAAGTTTTGCAATAAAGGGGTATTTTTAGCTGAGTATTTCATATTGTTTCTCCTTGGTCAAACCTCTTTCATAGTTTGAGAGGGTTAGCAATTCAATTTATTCGTTTTCTCCAAGGGAGAGGCTGCATTTAATATATGCTCTCCAGGATACCCTGTTAAAATATTAGGCAATAAAATCCTTGACTGTACGGTAGTTGCAGTTATAATTTCCCCCAGGTAGTGGAAACTCTGTAATTCATTGTTGTTCAGGTTTTCCCTTCGTAGAGATTGGCGTGGTTGTAGCAGTGTAGAAAGGTCTGCTTTTCCAAATCCATGTGTTTGTTGGTGACCCAGCTCCCCTCCCTGACGAGCATCTCATTCCTGCCACTGCCTCATTCCAGACTTGCAGATCACACTCCCACAGGGGAGCTCGCACTGCTCCCTCCTGGGATGGAAATTTTGTACTTCGCTGCACGCAGACATCAGTGCCAACAACCCTGAGGAAGACACTCATGGTGTTGAATCAGTAGTGCAAGAACATGTTTGGTGGCTTCTCATCTGTCTAGAGTCTCAAATGCAAAACATTCAGCAAACTCTGTGTTACTAGAGATGATCTCCTCAGTCTGTGTGTGAAAACAGGCTGAAAACGTAAGAAACTGATCCCTGGGGAAGCCTGTGAAAGTGGCTTTCCTCAGCCTGAATAGGAAGAGTGAGAACATGAATACTTTCATTCCTGTGGCAGCAAATACCTCCAAGATCCCCTCGTTTATTTCCTTCCTTCCTTCCTTCCTTCCTTCCTTCCTTCCTTCCTTCCTTCCTTCCTTCCTGCCTGCCTCCCTCCCTCCCTCCCTCCCTCCCTTCTCCAAGCATGCTCGCCCACCCAGCATAGATACTTAGGGATACTTTTTTAGGGATGTGGCAGCTGGAGAACCTTGCTTCAGGTTTACCAAGCTTAGGCAAGACTGGGGTGTAGGAAGGGGAAAGGCAAACATTTCCCCTTTGCATTTTTTACTTTGGTTGGAAGGGATGATTTTACTTGAGTTGGTTTTTTTTTTTCCTAAATGAAACCTCAGAGAAGTCATATTACATCTTCCAAACAAACTGCTGAACTCAACTGCTTTTGCCAAACGCATGCAAAATTTCCCCCTCAGGATCCTTAGAGGCCCTGGAGTGCCTGCCTTGCAAAACCTGGGGCAGTGAACAGAGTCACTCCAGAGTGATTTCTGTAGGATACCTTCAGACAGCGTGCTTACGTGTATTTATAAGTGTATTCGTGCACATTTAACACATCAGATTCTCTGTCGGTCTGTTACTGCGCACAGCAAGCAGAAGGAAAAATAACCAAGGTATCCAAAGAGCTGCTGCCCAGCTGGTAAACTCGGAAAAATCCAAAACCCTCCAAGAGGCAGAGACAGAAGCAGTTTTTATCATTGGCTTTCTCCTGCCCCTGAATACACGTGGTTGTCTCTTTGTGGTCGTTTCAGATGCCTCAGGAACAGTACGCGCACCGGAGCACCATGCAGACCTCAGAAGGACCCCAGGTATACAAAGTGGGGATTTATGGCTGGAGGAAGAGGTGCCTCTATTTCTTTGTGCTGCTCCTAATGATTTTAATCCTGGTGAACCTTGCTATGACCATCTGGATTCTGAAGGTTATGAACTTCACAATTGTAAGTAGGGGTTACCCTGGAAGGCTGGGGGAAGATGAGGGAGGGTGCTGGTCTTTCTTCTGGGCATGACTTCAGGTACAGGTTCAATGATGGGGTGTTTCATTGCCATGGACGATCCTTTTATAGAGAGGAACAAATTTACCCAATGATCCTCTCTTTCTGCTGGATATTGCCAAGCTGAGGAGTTAACTCAGCATTGCAAATCATACTCCTCTTATCTGCTATATATGTATATATACATGTATTTATGTAAACAATATACACCACCCTTCCCCAGTTTTCAATTACAAAGTGTTTTAAAATTAATGAACTCGGTTGTTTTGACCTGGGGTGTGGAATAGGTTTGAGCCTTTCTCTTAGACTTTTTCTCCACAACTAGGAAGACAAGAAATTTGATTTGCTTTTTTTCTTTGGGAAAATTCATGTTGTTCCGCAATGATGTACTTCTGAAAGCTTCATGAAATAAATTGAAATTTACAGGGTGTCTCCCTGGCTGTGGTATTTAGGTGGAGCTTGTCCTTATCCTTGTATTGCTGTGCTTGGTGCATGTCAGTCCTTGGAGCAGCTCTCCTTTGCTGCACAGACTCCCTGGCCAGGGTTAGCTTTCCACTGCCAGGGCTTGTGAGCCTTTATATATGGCAGATCCTTGGTTTTCAGTAGATGATTTGGCCAGGCCGAGTGAAAATGAAATGATCAGGCACCTCTTCTTCAAAGTAGTCATTGCCACCTTGTTCAGGTGGGGTCGTTTTAAGAGTGTCTGAGTCTTCAGGAGAAACCAAGTCTGAGGCTTTAATCCTGGTTTTACTTCCTGAGAGAGCTGTAAAGCTGCACTTCCCTAGACAACTTTCAAGGACCTTCCCAGCCAGGCTCTGATATGAGCAGCGTGTTTGAAGTCTTTTTGGCACTTCTTTCTCTGCCTTGGTCTTGTGCAGTCCTGAACAGCTGTGGCCAGCATTATGTCATTAATGGGCCATGAGAAGTTGAATAAACAACCTCTGGCTTCCTGTACCCAGCAGATAAAATGCTGTGTCGAGGGAACGTGGAGCGTTCATTTTCTCTAACCAGGTTGCTGTCAAGGTGTGCAGAAGATTGCAGTGCATGTGTGCTTAGGGAGCAAGCAATTATAAAGCAGTAATCCACAAAAAGCTCCTGTGAGTGGGCAAAGAGTGGCCAAAGTGGAGCAATTAATGCTTAACCAGACCAGTTATTTAATCCTGTGAAACTGATGCCATTTTGATACCCATTTCATGCTGAGCTGTGGCCTTTAGATTAATGGAGTTGAGAAATAGGTATTTCCGAGGTGGTGGAAGAGTTGGTCATATGCTCATCGTACAGGCAGTGGTGTGGGAATCAACCCAAGAACAAAATAAAAGAATTTCAAGTTATCCCTTTTCAGGAACACAACTTTATTTCTTTCTAACAACGTAACTTCAGTCCCATGGGTTTTGCCATTTGGTGGTGGTCATTCAGCTCTCTGGAGCTTGGGAAGTCAGGTGAACATCTCTGCTCTTTTCTCCATCACTGCCCTCTCATGATGCACTGCCTTTTGCAGGCCTGGTGCTGAAGTGCCATCTCCTAGGGATATGTGCAGGAACTTCCCATTTCCAGCAGCTCTGTCCCCCTGCTAGGATACAGACTGGCTTTTGGGGGGAAGCACTAATCTTCAATTTCTTGTCTCATTCTGTTTCCTTACTTGCCGTTGGATTACTGGGGATTATTCCAGGGTAAAGTATATTTGTATGTGGCTTAGTTAATTCATATCTACTGATGCTAGTGGATGATGAACAGCATTTGGTGATAAAAACACAGGTGGTGCTGCTGAGTCCTGGAGTGGGAGCAGCTTTATGGTTGTAGGCATGGCCACACTGGTCAGGGTGAGTGTTTCTGGCACAGTCACTTGGAAATAAATACAAGAACTGCGCATGTAAAATGTGAGTCTTGCCCCAATATGCACCTATTCATCTGATCTCCTGCTGCTCCTGCAGCCTCGCCAGCTGCTTTGGATCCTGCTCTGCAATCCCTCCTGCACCATTCCCTGAGGCTGAGAAAACCACTTGGCTAAGTGAGTTTTTAGAGGCAGACTTTTATCTCTAAATAACAAATGTAAGAAAATTATCAAATGAGCAGATGCAAATATGGAAAAAATCTTTAATTTGTTCCTGTTCTGATAAGAGGAGTTGAGAGTCCTTCTGGGGTAGAGGAATGATCTGAGTACTCAGTAAGCAATAGCTGCTGCTTAACAGGTCTGAGTTACCCAGTGCTTGCAGAGCAGAAAGCAGAGGAAGGTTTGTGTTTCTATTCTTCTGGAAAATGTAGCATTTCCAGCATCTTTCCACCCCTGAGCTCACCTTCCAGAACCTGAATCTGTTCAACTCCACAGAACAGTCCTGGCGCTTACCAGAATTTAATGATGCTCATTATAGCCAATAAGTGCTCACAGTATTTTAATGAGCACAGCAAACCTGCTCAGGAAAACTCAGGGGTGTTTTAAATGCTGATAGTGGGGAGTGGAGAGTGGAGAAGGGAGAAGGAGATGAAGCAAGACAATCTCAGGATAAAAAAACACCTCCTCATGCTTGCTGTAGCAGCATCCATCCACTCCACTTCTATGTCCAGCCCTGACCTCCCTTTCTCTGCCCTCTGCATGCCCTGCTGGATTGTGCTCCAGGAGACAACTCCTGTGAAATCAAGCCATAAGCTTCCAATCAGTGGCTTTTAACAAGCATCACTAGTTTATTCTAGGTTTTGCTTTTATTTGAATGTCCGAGGCTCGAACAAATGTATGTGTGGCTATTGCCTCTCACACAGGGCGGTCAAAGCAGTGTCACACCTGTGTGGGGACAGCTGGTCACTGTCTGCTCTGTCCTCTGGCACAATCATTCACTTCTCATGTACTGTTTGATACTCAATTTGTTTTAAATGCCTTTATCCAGCACAGGCTGTATGAAAAACAGGCTTAGAGAGCACCTCAAATGTCACCTGCCTGCCCCACATCTGCATCCCATAGCCAGGTCCATTTGCTCTGTTCATGTATATCAGGGCAGTGCTGCTCTGGGACTGCAGGAAGCTCTGGGCAGGCTGCTCCCTCTAAACCTTGCTCAGATTTTTGAGCCAAACCACGGAATGAATCTGGACCAAAGCCACCTGTTTGGTTGAAACCCAAATGTACTCTGAAGGTGGCCTAACCTAATTGAGGCAGAAACCACCATCCAGCGTTCAACTTTCCCATGATATATAGGTACAGGGTGCTCTGCTTCGTTCACATCTTGGACAAGCCTGGTAGTGAGTCTGTGGTTTGCACATACTGGGCTTGAGGAAGTGATGTTAATGCCTGCGGGTTGTGGGTGGGACTGAGCCACTCAGTCTGCAGGTCCCACGCAGGTGGTGGCTGCGTCCTGCAGTCACAGCAACGTGGCAGAGGGCTCAGCCTCCAGCTGTGGCAGTCTAAACCTCCAGCTGTGGTGGTTTAAACCTCCAGCTGTGGTGGTTTAAACCTCCAGCTGTGGCGGTCATAATCTCCAGCTGTGCCAGGCTCAACCTCCAGCTGCACAGTTTGGCTGAGATGGGCACAGCCCCTGCATGGATTTGTAGGTCCCAACTTAATTATCAAGCTGGAATGAGAGCTCTTAACAACCTTCCTCTTGCTGGTCCACCTGCATTAGCAGCCAGTGATGCAGCTCTTTAGCAGCAGCACTGCCCGTGACTGTGCATATTAGCACATGCATATTTTATGCTGCCCATGATGTGCTGGGGATCTCTATTTCAGCTATTACTAGTGAGCTTAAAACATTTTTTTAAAGCTTCCTGTTGTATTAGTTTCTGAATATTACAAGAAAAGATGTGCTTACGAAAACACAGGAAACCAATATCCTTATTTTAAGCGGTCCAAAGGTAGAAAGCTCTGATAATGGGCAATGACAGTGCATTGACCTCTTTCCACAAGGGCAGCACACAATGCCTGGTATTTTAAATGGTGTTAGGAGTCAGAAGCACTATCCATTAGAACCCCTTCATAGCCTGTTAGGCAGCAGGCAGAGCTTTAAACGGGAGAGATGAGGACTGTGTCCCGTTGTGGCTGCATTTAAATGTCAAACACCCACCTACTTGTCTGCCCATCACACCATGTAGGACCTTTTGCTTTTCCTTTGCTCTTTCCTGGTGTTTCTATCCACAGCTCCTGTTTGCTTGTTATGGATTGTATTGTTTTGAGACAGGAGCTGTTTGCATACGGCATCCTGTAGTCCCATATAGTGGCAGGTTCTACTAGACTTTAAACTGTAATAAATGGAAAAATAATATTTTCCCCCTAATCAGCCTGCAAGGCTTGAAATTTCTAGAGAGCTGTCTTCTAAGAATCATCCAAAGTAAAGGCTTCAGATTAGTTTTGTAAAGGTAATATTCTGCAAGTTGGTATTCAGGAGTCCATTCATGAGCCAAACTTAATGTGCTCCTCCAGACTGGGAGGGCACCACCCCTGGAGGTATTTACAGATGTGTAGCTGTGCTGCTTAGGGACAGGGTTCAGATTGGACTTGGCAGTGCTGGGTTAGTGCTTGGACTCAGTGATCTTAGGGGTCTTTTCCGACCTAAATAATTCTGTGATTCCATGTGCTGCTTCCAGCCTGAGCAGGCTGCTTGTGCCATGTGTGTGTGCACCTCCGAGGGAATGCGGTGTGGGAGTGGGCAGGCAGTGACCCCCCCCTCCTTCCACCTTCCTTGGGGTACAGAGAGGGGGATCTTCCCCTCCTGGCCCAGTCAGGCTCAGGCTGGGGGTCCCTGACCACAGCACGTGCCACCTCTGGGTTCTCCTTCCATAACCACACGAGGTTTGCACCCTTGAGCACGAAGTTCAGTCATATTTTATTATTTTAATTGAACAGGAAAGAATTAGTTCAATTGTTCAGATTTTATCCCTTTCTTTTTGCCTCAGGCTGTTTGTAACTGAAGGGGTGTGGTTTAGCATTGTTGAATGAAATGTTGGCAATTTAGAGAGGCAAAATGCTGCTGTAGATGGCACAAATGCTAAATATCATTATTGTCTTGCTTTCTTTATTAAAAGTTGCTAGGAAAAATGAGCTTTTAAAATTTGGTTATGAACAGTTATTTCCAATACAATTACTCCCTCTTGTGTGTAAACTACCTGCCACATTTCAATTACAGGAAAACAGTGGGGTAATAACACAGCAGTAAAGATGGATTAGAGTTAGGAAAGCTCATTGCCCTAGTAGGCAGTGTTCTTCTATTAATGATTTAAAAGAAAAGACTTTGTTCTAATTTCTTTTTTTTTTTTTTAAATCAGAAATTGGCTCAGAAGAAAATGACTCTGCTGTTTATATTCCCTTTTCATGACTTCTCTGGGGTCTCTTTAGGTGCAATGGTAAGGCCAGCGTGGGAAGGAACTCTGATCAGCTTTTCAGCTTCTGCTTTGTGGTGCAGTTGTAATCAGTCAGCTAAAAGTGGCTAGAGTTAGAATTAATATTACTATATACTTACTAAGGAAAGAGTGAAGTTCTTTTTCTCTCCCTGTCCCCCTTGCACACACACACATTACAAAATCATGCACTTTCCCATCCTAATTCATATTGCTCTTTCTATAGAACAAGTAATTGTTCTGAGACTGCCTGCACGACCCAAGAGCTTTGTGTATTTCCCTTCTTTCCTCATTCACATGGACTGCATCTTCTGATATAAAGATGTTAATCTTGTAATGGCATGACAACACCAGCAGTGCTGTGAGTGATTGTACTATTAAGTGAAGAAGTTCCTACGGGTGAAATCCTTCCTGGCTGGAATTTTCCTAGCAGGAATCTTGGCACTGACATCAGTGGATCAAGCTCATCACCGTAATGCTTTTTATTTGCAGTTTTCTTTACAGTAACTTCTAATTTCTTTCCTCTAGGCTGAGGATAAAATGTGCTATGCTTTTACTCTTTTTTAGAGACTTGAATTTCATTCCGGGAGAGTTTCTGTTTCTGCATGAAAAACAACTGGGATTACTTATCTTCTTAAAAAAATACATATAGTACTTTTTTGCCTTCACTCATTTGGAATTTAGAATAATATTTTAATAGGTTATGATGTGAAGCTATCGGAAGTTTGACCCCTTTGTTGCTGCATCCTCCAGGGCATCTAGGATTTGGTACTGGTGACTTGTTGAGTTAAAGTGTATCAGTTTCTTCTAGTGTTACACCTTTGAAACATCAGTCTCTCATAATATTTCATTTTTATTATCCTAATAACCACATTTTCTCAGCCAGCACAAGCACATAAGGCTTTCTTCATCCTTGTTACCGAAAAGTGATGAAAGGTCCCCATATTTTTACCTCTCTGTCTCTACTCTCTGCTGAACCATTGAGTTTTTCAGAGGCCTGCCATGGCACTGGATATGCTGACAGATTATGCCATGGGAGCAAAAGAAACAGTGAAATAGTAAGTCTTCTACTCGTGCCACTAACCCAAGCTGCAAATGCTGCGCTGCAATCACTTAGGTAATTCTTTGGGTTTTCTCCTTGCTCAAGGCAGTCTGTGGTGTACAGACTGTTAGGATGGCCCTTTCCCCTCAAATATTTTGGATTGGGTTTTACGAGGAAATGAGGTTTCTGTGACTGTGATTCCATCTTGATGGACAGGCTGCCAGATCTCAGTTCTCACATGTTTCCAAGCCACTGTTCATACTCAAGCCATCTGAACAGAACTATGCATCCAGGAGAAACAAATACCTCAAACATACTTAGTTACTGCATTTTTCAGAGGCAGAACAAAGAAGTCTTATTTATTGGTATCTCTACTGTGAAAGAAGCTGCTGCATAAATTCTGTACTTACTACTCACCAGGACTGAAAGATGTTATAAATGTCCCCATAGCAGAGAAACTTTTTTATTGGTGCTATTTTCCTACTGGACACCAGAGAATTTAGCCCTGACATCCAGATACTCCAGGACACGTCCCGTGGTTATTAGTACTTGGGATTTGGAGGAAACTCAGCAGTACCCATCTCCTCATACCCGCAGTTCAGTGCACATGTGCAGGCAAACCATCATCTGCCACACTGGCTGTAGGGGCCAAACTTCTTAGCAAGCAAGGAAGCTGAGACTCAGTAACTTGTCTTCTGTATATCCACAGCAGGAAAACACCTGATTGCATTAAAAATACATTATGGCTTTGTTTGATGTCGCCAAGAACAGAGGGATACAAAAAGATGGGGAAGGGAGGAGAGTGGCAGGGATCTGGGCGGTTTGCAATGGGAGGTTGATCATTTGGTCTCTGGAATAACACTTCATTTCCAGGCATTTCTGCCTGTGAGCACAGAGGGCCCCAGGGTCTGCTGGTGCCCCAGGTCCCTGCTGTGATGGGGGGAGCACGATGGGCAGCATTAACAGCCCAGGAGGAGCTGCTCAGTGTAGATGGAACAGCAAGAAGGGCATGGGTGGGCTGTGCAGGGGGTGAGTCAGAAACTCTTGATCCCAGATCCTCCCTCCTGCCACCTCCCTCCAGAGGAGATTGTTCTCAGCTTCTCTATCATCTGAAGAAATAAGATATTTCATATTAGCATTCATCTCAGTGCCAACAAAAGATCTTCAGACTAGCAGTTCTGAAGCAGAGAGAGATTTGTCTCTTAGAGAACATATAAAAGGTATTATTATAAATGTGCGAAAGAACAAAAACAAGCTCGCTGCTAAAATGTTGATAATCAGTTAGTCCCCTGAATAGCTTACAATCTGAGCCTTCCTCATATTCTCACAGTGCAGGAGGAGAAGTGATTTCATTTGAGAATCCACACAGAAATGACGTGCCATGCTGAGCCATAGAGTCAGTTTTCTACTGCTGCTTCTCTTGTTCCTTGAGTTCTTTTTTTTTTCTTTCTAAGCTTCCCAACATCCCTCCTGAACTCTCTGCACAGCAGAGAGCAGTGACCTTCCAGGCTTTCAAAACCCAGCAGCCACTGCTGGAACAGAAATACAGCTCCTCTGAAGCACCTGTTCTGCACGGTTGCCTTCAGGCTGTGGTGCTGCTTGGAGCGGCCTCCATGCCTCCTTCCACTCGTCCTGGAACTGCAAAGCCATCAGCTTCTCAGAAAATGGTTCTTGGCATTCTGGGCCCCTGCTGTTGGAGTGTAATTCATGGAAAGGGGAGGGAGGTGGCTTTCTCTCAGAACTGCAAATGGCTGAGGAAAGTGTGAAGTGCTGAGGAGCAGAAACCTTCCTGTGCATTGGGTGAAACTGGGTCCTGCCTGTTTGCTGGGATGAGCTCGTGTTTGGCTAAACAAAAAGTACAAGAGAAGTGCCCTCTTCTCCCCACAGTTCTGCATTTATTTTATTTGCCTTCTGCAAGTGTGTTCTGCTATGATGACTGAGGGCTTTGAGGCCAGAACTAGAGCCCTGTGCCATGCAGAGTCTGTCTTTCCCCTCCCGCAGCGGGGAAATATTATCCCTCTATTAGCTGTTCTCCACTCCCATGCCTCATTTGATAGATGTATTTAAAATACATGCTGCCATTTCCTGTGCCTGTTCTTCCAGAGCTCTGCCATGGAGCTGAGCTTGAATGTATCATTTGAATTCATCACAGCTGGAGTTTTAGTTCTGGCCATTTCCACTTCAATTGCATCCTCCCCATTACCCGTCCTGCCTCCACTGCCATGGCCAACAGCAAGATGGACTGAGGTGATTATTTGTATTTAGGCCTGTTTCTGAGGGACTACAGTCCAGTGCACTTGCATGAAGGACAGCCTGTTAGCACTGAAATGATGTGGCTGCAGACAGACTTAGAGAAGAGGAATAGATTCATGCAGGTAATTCAGCCTTAACCTCTTGAGTTCTCATTACTTTGTGTCCACCCAGTGCTACTGCCCACCTCTTTCCTTTTTAAATTAGATCCACTAACTAACTGAGAAATTATGGCAATTTGCTATATGAAATTTGTGATTATTTGCATTTAATTAAAGGCTTCTCTTGGGAAAATGAAGGGCAGCTTAACCTCAGAGAAGCCTCTACATCTCCAGTAATTGCTTCTAATTGAAGTGTTTTGAGTTTCCATCCCACCACAAGAAAAAGAAAAGAAAAAAAAAACCCAAACCTGAAGAGTTCACTCCCACATGCAGGGTCCCTGAAAATTATTTTATCCTTGTGCAGTTAAGGTGACTGAGGGTCTTCACAAATGATACTTCAGTGTGGGTTAACCAGCTAAAATGAAAGTTTCATTACTGCACAGGCAGGTTTGTGGTGTGCTTATGAGAAGTGCAAGGGCACAGCCCATATTCCTGAGCTGCTGTGCCGACAGACGCAGATGCAGGGCTGCAGGTGCACCTCTCTTGCCTAAGTGCTCCTAATGGTTTCTGGTTTTGTGCAGGGTTTTTTGGCTTCCAATGGTATTTTGCTTATTATTGTCTACACCTTTTTGGCTCAGTGGGTCCTGTGAAACACAGGAGAGGGGTTTTCTCAGCTGGAGGTGTGCAGGGCTGAGCACCAGGAGAGCTTTTGGTGTTGGGAGCATCTTGGACATTTCCCTGCATCTCCACCTGTGTGTGTCTTAGTTTTTGATACTGCTAAAAGCGTATCCTTCTCATGCCAGCACCGTTCCCTGGTCATCCTGGCACATGGAGTGTGTCCCTAGAGCAAGGGTGGCATTTTATAAACCACCCTACCCTGGCACAGGCGTTTGGAACCAGCCCTGCTCTGCCCAGGGGCCGCAGCGCCCGGCCAGCGCCCAGGTCAGTGGTGCTGGGGGGGTCTGGGGTGCCCGAGGGTCCCATGTCTGGGGAGAGGAGCATGTCACCTCATGATAAAGCCACCACCTCCAGCTAAAGCAGCACTTCAATCACACAAATTCTGCCCAATTACGACTATCAGCATTTCCATGCAGCTTCTGGCAGTGATGTGTCTGCTTGCACCCTTTGGCTCTGTTAAATCCCTCCTCGTATTGTGGATCTGCAAACAGGCATGACATAAATAAAAGTGTGTATGTTGTAGCAGCAGACATGGCCATTTTCTGCTGTTTATTCTTTCCACTGAAGATACCAAAGTTGAGAAACACGAGAGTGTTCTGCATTCCTGTGTTCTCGCCTTGTTCATTAACGCCTGGTATCACACAAGTCAGCAGGAATGTGCATCTGATTTCTGCTCTTTATTATCCTAAGGCTCTCTTTAATGTACACTGAAACACATAAAATCTGTAGATGGACTGAAATCATCCAGAGTAACCTCTGAGATGGCTACGGGTGAATTGTCAGAAATGGAAACATTGTCGTTTGTCATATTTTTTGAAGTTGCAGCTGCAGGTAAACACATGAAAACATTTGTGACCTGCTTCTGTTAACTTCTTAGCAAGCAAACATGCTTGGAAAAGTGCACCTCTTCATTTTAAGAATTAAAAAAAATGTTTTAACTGTTTACTCAGAGTCCTGAAATACTTATATTTCGTGTAGGTGCAAGTCATATGGACGTGTGTAGGTGCTGATTTTGATTCAGATTACTTAATAGGGTGGTATTGTTTCTGCCAACAAATATTAATCTTTCAAAACAAGACATTAGAGAATTTTTTTCTACGAAACTAGGAAATCAAATGCTTTTTATAGTCTTTAGTTTCTCTGTATAGTAGAAAGGGAATTCCTGCTAATTACATATTTGTGCACAGAAACCACTTCTGAATCAAGCACTTATTTACAGGGAGATATCATCAGCAGAGACTGATGGAACGCTTGCAGCAAAACCTTGAGCCTTGTGAAGGGAGGAAATTCAGCCTGAGCAGCTGATGGCTGAGTTGTGAAAATGTCAGGTGGATTTACAGAAAACTGCTTTGTCTAGAAGGGAGAACAATTCAGTTCACCAGCAGGTATAGATTGAAAGGCAAATTTCATCTTTATTTGAAGTTTCCTATTGACCAAAGATATTTGTCTTTTGTTAGTATGATAAAGGATTCAGCCTTGTGCGTTGCTCAAGAAGCAGGCTGGATGCTAGAAAGCTGATGTGTGTAATTCCTTTCTTCTTCCCAGTGGAGCTACTTTTACTGCCATTACACCTCTCTTCTATTAGGAAGCTTTTGTGCAGAACAGTTTGCCTTGTCAGTCCTTTTTATATTGAGCAGAGATTGAGGAGCTTTTACATATTCAGGGCTAAAATAACAATTCTCATTATAGGGAGGCTGAGGCCAGTAAAGACCCTGATGTTCTTGCCGTGTCAGGAGCGCTGTGAGGCTGCAGCAGCTGGGGCATCCTCGGCTCCCTTCCCACAGGAGCACCACTGTGGTCACTTCCCACCCTCCCAGCTTCCAGCCAGGGCAGCTCATAACAAATTTGCACTCACCAGAATGGCGTTGAGAGATTTCCCTACAGGAGCAATCTGCACAAGGGAACGGCTTCCCACTTGAGGGCAGAAATCTATGCTGTAGGTGGGGTCAGAACCCGGCGTGGGAAGGTAGTTAATTCCAGTTTTGCCTGTAAATTATGCTAAACAGACATGGAGTGGCCAGTCAGTTGCTGCATGACTCGGTTCTCCTCTGACAGGGATGTAAATGGGTGGCAGCGAGTTGGGCTTGCACAGTTCTAAGTGAGAGAAGAGCAGACGGGCAGCATAGGGCTCTGGAAGGCAACTGCAAAGGACAGGGATTTAAACTTTAAAATGCAGACAGTATCTGGGCAATTGCAAAGAAGCATCTGTCCTGATTTGGAGGTTTTTTTGGAATTTTTTTTTCCCCTCTCATAGTCAGCAAAAGAGACTACTGCTTTGGGTTGTAATAATCTGCAGGGTGACATGTTAAATGGATTTCACTCACCTACTAAGTTTGTCAGTTTAAAACAAATACACAGACACTGCGAGGATTTGTGCAGTACAGAACACATACAAGGACCCAAGAGAGCTCTATAGACAGAAATAGCTGGAAAAAAAACACAAATCCATGCTCTGAAGTCTTGCAGAAGCAGGTTCCCACCTTTGGAAACACGGCATAGGGACCTGGAAATGGTGGACAAGTACACCCCTGCAAATGAGACTAAACTAATCAGTTGTGCTCATTTCTCTCTTTCCTTTTCCTCATCACGTGTTCTCCTGTTCTTGAAATTCGCCCATCCAGTGAGAGATGTGAAGTTAAATGGCTGAACTCTCTGCTCAGTCACCCTGATGCTCACGTTGGAGGCGCTGGCTGAAATGCTCACTGAGAGCAAGTGTGGAGAGATGATGAGATCCATGGTGGGGAAATGACTGCCATCCATCCAAAATGTTTTCAGCAGCAGCACTGGGAAGGGAATACACTGGTGCAATCTGTAGCTCTTGTTTCTGTTTTAAAGGTCTCTAATGAGCCGTGTGTGCACTGCATTTCACCCTGGGAAATCCCACTGAAATCTGGCACTCGCGTTTCATTTCTTGCGCTGCTATATTTAGGGCAGAAAGCAGATCTCCCAGCGTGGCTCCTTCTGGCTTATAGAAACCCTGCAAAGTGTCTTAGTAATATACACTAATTGCTTACCAAAGCTGCCAGCTCCCTGTGAAAATCCTTTAAAAAGATGGGAAGTGGAAGCAGAGCAGTTGCCTGCACTTCCTGCAGGCACGTGGCAGAAGCCAGTTGTGTCTGTGCCATGGGGATGAGGGACAGACGACCTCAAGGGATGTGATGTGGTCTTCATTGCTGAGGGCTCTTAATCACTGCTTTTCTGCCCCTCCTTTTTTAGCCTATGGATGAGGAGTCCAATCAGAGGTGTCTCTGTTGAGTTTTAATGAGTGAATTAGATATTTTTTAAACCTGCAGTCAGTGGTAGTCCCAGAGCGTGCATATTCCCTTCCTCTGATGTATTTCTTTTTAATAAGTTCCCATCTTTCTTGACCTTAGTTCCACTAAAAGTCATTCACAGCCATGCCAGGCCAGGCATTCAACATCATCTTGTTATAATCAAAGGAATGAACCTTTCTGTTCAATACAATCTTTTTCTGTGCTGATGCCTGCCAGCCCAGCTGTACCCAGATTTCTGCAGCTGAAGTGACAGGGTTGTCCATGCCTTGTGTTAAGGAAATCTGGTGCCATGGATATTTTTTAACTGTGGGTGGGAGAGAGAAGCAATACATGTCAGTATCAGCAGTGTAAGGTGAGAATATGGTAGTTTTGTATTCTGGTATTTGGAGAAGTATTTCAGGTATTTCATATCCTTTCCATACTTGTCTATGTAGGAAAAAAATCTTTAAAACTTAAGAGTAATGGAGTGACTGCAGTTCGGTAGAAATGACATTCAAAATGTACTAAATTAAGCAGAGAACATGTCCATCCCAGCAGCTTTCTGTTATCTTTCACAGTTCTTTGATAGGGATGTAATTTTCTGTAATCACTCAGAAAGATGGTTGGATATTTTTTCTATTAAATTCTGAAGGACTTAAACCTTTTCTGGCTTACCTTTGCTATTTTTCATGTTTATATACAACAGTATAATGCATCAGCATTTTTATACGTTTCCCATATAAAAATGAGCCATGTTTATAGAGGCTGTCAGACTTTCTATTCCACAGAATAACTGGAGCATCACTGTACGTTGACACCAGCCTAAAAATCACATATAGTTGCTGAAATGTCTTATTTTATGGCCCTGTTGCTGTTTAATAGCTAAGCTGTGCCCTTTTCTTAATTTACTGTCGCTATCCAGGAGTGCATTGGTGTCGGGGGATGCTCTGCAGAGGTTCCAGGGTAGCTCTGCTGCTTTTGTGGGTGCCCTGATCAGCAGAGCTGCCTGCTGGGTGAGGAACTGCCCAAGCTGTGATAATTAACTGGTGAGGTAAACCACTCTACACTGCTTTAACCTTCTTCCAGCAGGTTTCTCCTGCCAGGCACTGGAATATAAAATGATTACCTTTTTTTTTCTCTCTCTGCTGTATTTAGCCCCAGGAGATTTTGGATAGGTTTTGGCTATTACAGACACAGTAAATGCCTAGCTGGAAGCTACCTGGTATTCATAACCTTAAGGTATTTAGGAAATCATAAAAGCTGAATGGAATTTTTTCTTTTTTTTCTTTTTTCTTTTTTTTTTTTTTTTTTTTTTAAGAGAATAGCTCCAAGAGCTGAAGGCACTGCCTACCTTTCAGGTAAATTCCATTCAGGATGATAAATTATGGCTGAACTGAACCAAAATGTTCCTAATGGCCCTAGTCAAAAGGCCTATTACAGGATGTCTAACTCACTTAAATTCCTTTTGGCTTTAAATTGTTAATGATTAAGTGTTTTAGGGCTAAAGTGATATACACTTAAAAGGCACTTTTGCTTTAAGGTTAGCCAAACTGAGCACCTCAGGTGAGGGACACAGATTCACTTGAGTGACCTTCGGGCACAGAAATCAGGATGTTGTCTCTACAGGTGGGTAATTTTGTGGGAATATCTGCAGGACACCGAGCAGGTTTGTGGAAGATGAAGCAGAAGAACATTGTGGAGCAGAGAGGAACAGCAGCTTTGGCCGGCCCTTGAGGTTTTAAAATCGCACTTTTGATATTGCAGAGAGAAAGTTGATTTGTCTTTTGTTATGACATTTGGAGAAGTAAATATTTGGTGATACCAAGGGTGTTGTCTCAGAGGAACAGCTGGTAAGTTGTAAGGCACCAGTCCTGTGCTGACTTGTGCAGTTCCTTGGGTTTAAGTGTGGATTTGCAGCAATGAAGGTGCCAAATCCGGTAATCACAAAGGCCTGGGCTCCTGTCCCGTCCTGTGCTGCTGACCAGTGAGCAGTGCCACGTGTTTATCTGAAAGGATGTGCAGTTATGTTTTAGAAATCCCTTCAGCATTGTCAGCTGTAGGAACTTCTCAGTTTCCTAGATTTTTAATGTCTCCTGACAGTGGATCACAGAAAATTCCAAGTCACTTCACACAGGCACTTATGGGACCTGGGTACTCACAGCAGCCTTGCTCACGTGGATATTAATGTTCAGTTTGGCTTTTTTTAACTCATGGATGAGTTTATTGGAATTGAGTTCTGCCTTCTCATCCTTTCCCATGAGTGTTTATCAGCACACAGATTCAGCAGCTGCACGCACTGCCTTCTGCTCAGGCAAAATCAGAGGTGACCTGAAGATCCAGCCCCTGGATCAGACTCACACTCGCCTTCCTTCATCCAGGGCTTTGGTTCAGGCACCACATGTAGGAAAAAATGCCAAGCAGAAATACCAGGACTGGCCCCATAATAAAACATTTGCCTGTCACTGCTGCACTGAGGACGGCAAGGAGCGACACAAGCCGAATTAGGAAGAAAATGGAATTATTTATTAATTTACAAACTCATTTATATATCTTAGTTCACTTGAATGGCGCAAGACCATTGGTCCCTAGCCACCCACCTACCAGAATGATTGGTTAATTCTTATACACCCATTTCAAAATATTTCTCTAGTCAGTATCACAACAATATGCTTAACATCCTTGCAGCTGCAATGATAATAAATTCATTTACAGAAACTTATAACTGTTCTCACACCGACACTGGCAGAAAGCTGGAAAATCTCCCTGCGACCAAGATTTCAGCATCTACATATGCCCATGCACAGTTTGCTAGCAGAAAGAGCTGAAAGCATGTTTTCCAAAATATCCCCATTGCTCCTTGGGCTGCACAGTCAGCTTGCAGGCATCTAGGACCATAACACTGCCATCTTCTGTCACTTTTATTGCAGAATAAAGGACATCTTCTTTTTAAATTTCAAAATACCCATTTTCCTTTGGTTTTTCCCCTCTTGGTGATGCAGCTCCCCACTGGGGGTTTCAAGCAAGCATTGTTCCCAGCTTGTTTGGGATGCTGTTGTGGGGAATTCCTGGCCCAGTGCATTGCAGACGTCTGGCTCCTCCAGAATGTTTCAATCCCCTGCTGTGCCGCTTCCCCTTTGATATCTGATGATTCAGCAGGTCTTTAATTGCTGTTCCTCCTAGCAGGGAGTTCTCTCGCTCAATACATTAAATATTTGATTGCCCCAGGTCTCCAGACAGAGCAGGGGGATTTAGAGCTCCCAAAGCAAAGCCTGTTGCCCTTCCAGACAGTGAGTTTGGGAGCTCAGCCTGAGGCCATGCCTGGGAAGCTTTGCCTGGAGCCTAGGGAGACCACAGGGATCCGAGCAGGCCAGGTGGTTTGGGATGCTGGGAGGCATTTTGGGATGGCAGCAGCTGTGCTCTGTAAGACTTGCTGCATGAGAGTCTGCACATCACCAGGGAGGCCCCTGCATGGCCAGGAGACAAGTGTGGCCACGTGTCTTGCAGCTCCCAGAACTCCTTTTTTGCTCTTTTTTTGAAGAAGCAGTGCAGAGATACCCACTGGGATACTCCTGTGCTTGGTGGATTGTGGAATGTGCCTTCAGGGACTCAGTAAGATGGGCTATTATAGCAGTAAAATTATCTTCTGGTAACTTTCTTGAATATTATGCGTGCATTTCATACTCAGTGATCTGAAATAAGGACACTTTTAATCGTGTTTTCCAGGTGTTTCAGATGAATGCGCTGTGTAGGGACAATCTCTGTGCCTTGCAGAAGGAAGCCTGGCTTCCAGGTGGGGCTGTTCCCTGGGCAGAGTTGGGTTTTCAGCCTTGCAGGTGGCTCTTTGAGAGGGGAAATCCAGTCCAGCATTCACAAACATGCAGCCCATGCTCAGAAAGCTGGGATTTGCCGATGGCTGATGCCTCCCCGCTCTGGGGAGGAAGCGCTCCACACGATGCTGTGTGGGAGCGTGCAGCCTCACACTGTGGGGAAGCAGGAGCAGTCCTGAGGATTGTCAGCAGTGTAGGCTCGAGGCAGAAGCTGCAGTGCACTCTGTGGAGGAGAATATCCCAGATGTACCTCTCTGCATCTGCCTTTGGGCTTCCTTTTGCTCTGAAGTCTCGCTGCCTCCGTGTTTCTAGTGGAGCGTGGAGTTGTGTTGGGAGTAGAACATAAAGGAACACTGAGAAATGCAGACAGCAGCGTGCACTTCACACACACATTCCATCACTTCATCCCTGGTGGGTGGCACTGGAGAGAAGAAAGAGCTTGGCGGGGATAATGGGGAAAGGAAGAGCCCTACAGCCTCACTTTGTTAATCCTATTAGCCCGGTCCTAATGTAAGAGAGGCTGCTGCAATGCACATGCTCAAGCAATGGCTTGAAAAAAATCACACAAGTTTCCCTCCCACTGAGTCAAAGAGAAGCAATCTCACTCCCACTGAAATGAAATAAATGTAGCTGCTCTTAGAGCAGAGCAGTGAGCACCAGAACTATCATTTTGTAGAGCAGACCTTTTAAACAGACCTTCAGATTAAGAAAAATAGGTGCAGAATAAAATTCTGTCCTGAAGCAAAGCTGGCAGTACTGCAGCAGTGAGACAGACGAGCCCTATGAATACATAAGTGGTGTTTTCCCACATTATTCAAAGTGCCCACTTGCTGAGCAAGTGGAGCAGAAAGTTCTCGGCAGATGAGGAATGGGGAGAGAACAGTCCACCCACACGGAGCCTTGACTTCTGCCAGGCCGTTAATATCAGGGATGTCTGTGACCTTCCAGTCAAGCAGGGGAGAATAACTCATCAGCAGTCAAGTTCAATCCAGCTAATGTTTCCAAGATTAAATGCTTATTTGCAGGCTAGATCCGATTGCCAATTTTATGGTGAAGCCTTCCTGTCCTTACAGTTTTCAGTGTTCAGGCTGCTGCGGGTTTTGAGCTCCCTGGCATAAGCTGCGGTGCTGTATGCAAGGAGGGAGCTGGCAAGAAATGTGGGAGAGCTTGAGAGGCTTCCTTTGCTCTGAGCAATGCAGGCAATTCCCTCTATGATGCCTGGTAAGAACCGTCCTGTGTCGCAGTATCTGGTTTCTGCAGATGCCCTCGAGGTGACACAGTCGCCCTTGTGCCCCTTCAGCCACATCCAGCTCTCCAGGAGCTCAGTCCCAGTGGTTCTGCCAGGACTGAATGACTGAATGACATTCTGACTGAATGAGATGAGATCGACCATTGTGGCCCTGTGGCACTGCAGTTTTTGAAAGGTGCCACTTAGAGATTTGACCAATATCTTCATTAATGGAAGCCAGTTGATGGTTCAGCCTTGTCTAAGGTAATAGAGAACACAAGGAAAGCTTGGTGACTGCCAGCTTTCAGCACAAGCTAAAGGCTTTTGCAGCAGTAATACACACACTGTGTTCTAGATTGGAAAATCAGGGAGTTTGCCACTGCCCACAAACATCTCAGCTGTCAGGAGTGGATTTGTAATGGAGGTGGGCTGAGTCACCTACTCAGTGCCCATGTCGGGGAAGATTTCCATAGAGCCGGTTTACCTGTCTCCTGTTGATAAAAATAATTGGAATTATTGGACCTTCAAAGCCGTGGAGAAAGTAATGGATGACCAGCTGCACTTCAAATGAAAAAGTAATCTGTGGAATAATTGCTGCCAGTCAGCCCGAGCCCAGCTGTGAAATATTAATGGGTTGCTTGATCAGTCTATACAGAGCTCTCAATCATCCTCCCAGAGAGCAGCACAAACCCAGCAGACAGCTCAGGATTTGTACTCAGCCAGATTATTGACAGGGGCAGAATAAGATGTTCTAATGTGGTATTTGCTGGAAGCAAGTAACAGTTATTGGGTGCTAATGGAAAACTTTTTCATAATATTTATATGTTCAGAGATGATCTGTCTTACTCCTCTGCCAGCACCCACGGTGTATCTCACTGGGGACAAGCAGTGGCAGCTTGTGGACAGCACTGCTGTAAAACCTGGCAGCAAGGGATGGTCTAGGGGGAAAAAAACCACACTGAACAGAGGGTTTGCTATATTTAACAGTAACCTGTGTGCCTCAGAGCCTGGTGAGAAGGGAGCTGCCACCCTGATCCAGCCAAGATCTGCACTTCAGGAGTGTGAACACTCCCATTTGCTTCAGAGAGACTTTGCATAAGCTGAAGCACTTTGTGAGATTGAAGTCTACTGAGTAGGAGTTCATAAGTAAAAAGAAAAAGATCTGCACAGGATTTCTCTTTCGGAGCCCTTGAACTTAAGGGAAGTTCAGCTTCAAAAAAGGGAGGCAGCCAGGGAGTGAACAGAGGCTGCTTTGATTAGGAAAGCTGCAAAGTTCCGATCGTCCCATGAGACACAGGCCTCATGCTGCATTTGTTAATGGGAACAATCACTTCTTTGCTGTCTCTCTGTGTGCCTTCTCCTGGTCACAGCACATCTGAGCATCTCAGTGTCCATCCTGCCACACTGCCTTCATGTGGCCACAGGACAGTGCCAAACCTCAGAGAAAAACCCGGTTTGTCTCTGAAGGGGGGTTCAGCTTTGTGACTGGGGACTGCCTTCACTGTGTGTTGCAGAAGAGCAATGTGTCAACTTCAGAAACTTGGAGGAAATGAGGGATTTGGATCTCTGTAGTCTTCATACTGTACAGCTTTGAATGTGGATGGTTTGTGACTCCCTGAGAAGCAAGTGGCCCAGCCATCACTCTGGATAGTGCAGGACTTCCCCTTGTCCCAGCAGCTCCAGGGCTGTCCTTTTGTGTAACCTCATGTCATTCTCTGGCCCATTTTTCTCCTTCCCAATCCCTTGCATATCACCACTGTGAGATTTTTTTGGAAGGGACAGACTTTGTATAATAAAATGCAATTTAAAAATGCAATAATAAGATGTAATAATTATTACTGTAATTATTATGTTTATAAATCATAGAAAACCTAGGCTCAGATTTCAGTATTAACCAGTAGACTCAATACTCAGCAGTCCATTTGTTAGACTGTGGAGCAAGTAGTACAACACAGAAAACTTTGCTCTTCTGGGCAACTTGGCCTGGAGGAGCAGAGTCTTCCAATGCCTGCAGGACAACCCCAGAGAGCCTGTTGAGCCACATGTTTAAGATGATTCCTCTAGATTGCATTATAAATAGCAGCTAATAATAGTAGCATAACAGCAAGGTTCTCAGCTGATGCAAATTGGAAACTGTAATTCCGTAGAAGTTAATGGAGCTCAACTGATTTACACTAGTTGGCTGTCTGGCCCCCAGCAAATGATTCTAAATCTGATAAAATTAAATGAGATTCAAAGCTCTCTCACATAAGAGAATATTAAACCCTATCTCTGCTGTCAGATTTCTGCATGGCTGTCAGGCTTTGTAGCTGGGACTTTAAGATCCTGGTTTAAGTTCTTGATTTTATTACTTGATATTTTTTCACTTCTCTCTCTTTTATTTTGTTTAGTTGGCTAAATCTTAGTTCCTAAAAAGGAGAATTAGAAAAATCACCCATTTTGATGTATCATTACATGCCATTTGTTGTTGTTCACGAGTTGTTGGCAGAGATCTTAAAGCCATAGAGATTTGTGCCCTTTAATTTCAGTTAAAAATGCAAATAGACATTGAAAACATCTGTTCAGCATCCGTCCTGGAGAGGTCTGCAGCCGCAGTGTTTTTTGCTTGTCCTCAGGAAATCACTGTAAATTTTATTTAATATGACTGCCTCCAGCCTATAAATTAAAAAACAAACAAACAAGCAAACAGGTTTTCAAATTTGGTGGAGTTAAAACTGAGTGTTGAATTAGTTCATGACAAGCTGTGGGTTGATTTGGTGCATGGATCAACAAGGTGACTGCTCCTAGGGAGAGGACACAGTGGACAGAAGTGACAAGCTGGGAGATCTGGGAGAAGCTCACCCTTTGAAGATTTCTTGCTTGTCTCTCATCTCCTGGCAGAAATGTACAAACCATGGTTCCTTCTCTTGGTTCTGCTACGAAGATCCAAACTGGCTTTGAGCACTTTGAAGAGCAGGCTTTAGCAATGCTGGCTGGTTTGACAGAACTGGGGCGAGGGGTGGGAGGTGACAGCCTGGCAGCGCCTTCGTGCACAGCAGCACCTCTGACCACAGCCTCTGCTGCAGGAATGGGTTTGGCTTTGCTGGGTGTGAAACAGAAACCTGATCTGGTGATTGCCCCGTGAGTCCCTGTGGAAAGGCACCTGTGTGTCTGAGCCAGAACAAAGTCACTGGAAATGGGAGGCTTCCGTGCAAAGCTTCCCTGAGGATTGGAATGGCTGGAAACAGCCACAGGCAGGATCTCAAAACAAGTCCCAGGACTGAGACTACTCAGAAGGGTGGAAAAACCTCTCATTTGTATCCATGCTGCTGTGATCAGTTTTGGGCAGCTTTCACAGACATTGATGTGAAGTAAAACACCAGGAATTTGTTTGAAAACAAGCGTAAAGCTCAAACCATAGATTTGTTTTCTTCGGTACATGACTGCATGCTGAGGTCTCCGCTAAAGCAGAAGGTAAATGAAATCATCAGCATCGTCTTTGCTGAATTTGATTAAAAAAGGTAATATGTGTTTAAAAATTCATGGCACAGACCCACAGTTGCTCATGCAGACATGCAGGGTGCAGTCAGACAGCCTATGTTTGTTGTAGGAAGCCAGCACGAAAAGTTGAACCCATCCTTATTTGAGTTAGAACATCTTGGTGGAGCTTTTTTTATCTGTTAACTTTCTCCCTGAATTAATCTTTCCAGTCAGCATTGTACAAGCAACTTCCCATTGTATCATTTCTATTGGAACCATTCATAAAGCTGAAATCTCAGGGTAGACTTGAAAGAGTAATAGATAGAAAAATACAGTCACATATATTTTTCCTAATTCTGGTAGCGAGCTGAGAAAAATCTATATTCCTCGACAATACAGAGCGTTGGATTTCCCAAGGCATAAAAACATCCCTGGTGTGTCTCTTGCTGTAAATCAGAAGTGGCATCTCTGTGCTGGCGTGGCTCCTTCAGCAGTGGAGGAACTCCACACTCTTGGGGCCAAACAGCTGCTGCTTGAACCATGTTTCTGTTAAAACCCTCCCGATGTTGTAGTTTGTTGGTGAGCAAAGTTCATAATTGCTGCCAGTGAATTTAGAGCAAACAGCAATAAAATATGTGTGCGTAAAAGAAAATTTCATCTGCGAGCCGAATGGAAAAGGAACCCTGCGTGGGTCTCTGGAAATGATATGTTACTGGGTTTTGTAAGACTTAGCAGAAATGCAGCAGCCCTGCGTGCTCAGATCATTGAATTGCTGTGTGTGGATAAGGGTAACAGGATTTGGACAACGCTGGGAGGAAGACAGGGAAATTAATTTTCTTGGTGTGCTGCCTGTAACTTTCAAACAATTCTGGGAGACTCCTGATAAGGGCCGGTGAGACTTGTTCTGGGAACAAAATGATGTTAACCAATCTGTGAGTAAACTCCGGCTCGGCACTCCACTTGTCATTATTCAATCTGTCCTGACGAATAACACAGATAAAAGGATGCTCTTACTCCCTTGATGCAGAGGACTGACACACACAGTGAATCATAATCAAGCCAGGGACTCGGTTTTTTCCCTTTTTTTATTATTTTTTTCAGATAAGAGAAGCAGTTACCAGCTTTTAAATGGCATCATAAATTATTTGTTCTCTTTTGGCAAAAATGCTTATTTGCATCTCATAGCAAAAATCATCTGGGCTTTGGAGAAATTATTTAAGACTTGTTTTAGTGTGTGTTGTTATGTTTTGCTTATCCAAGCTCTGGGCCAACTGTAATTTACTTGATATTAATTAGTCCAGAGCTGTGAAATGGGCATGTTGAGCCAAACTGCTTTTGTGCTGTGTTACCCAGGTTTAAAAAATGAAGCTACAAATGCCCAAACCTCTGTCTTTTCCTGTATTTCAGATAAATCCAAGTCCAAAGTTTTGCACTTTTTTGATATCATTTCCTTATTGCTAAATGCACTAAATATATTTAGGTAGCTACTGCCTCTACTTATTGCATACGTTTTAAGAAATGGTTTTTTAGAGCTATGTATAATACAGATATTACAAAGAATGCTTTGTAGGACTTTTAATGGAACTCCAAAGGCACATTTCCTCTTATTTCAAGTGCAGTACAAGGGCTCCTCTACCATCTTCCTGAAGGAAAGAAGTAAGAGAAGTGGAAGCACAACCCCTAGAAATGTGAGCAAATGTTCTTAAATGTGTTGCTGATCAAGTTTTCCTGGAGCAGCGATTAACTGTGCAGTCTCCATGAAGAGCTAACATTTGGCATCCTCATGTGCTGGTGCTGTTCCCAGGCTGGCTCCAGGCATCAGCTCCTGCTCTCTTTTCCCTTTTGCTATTGCCTGAGCCCTTGTGCAGCCCTCAGCTCTGCTGAGCTGAGCCTAGAGAAATAAGATACTCCATTAAGCCACCCATTAAGGAAGACATTGGGTTGTTTTTTTTCTCTGTGGTAGAGAAATTGTATATTAATTTGTCTAGACCAAGACATAAATATTTGATTTTCATGGAGTCACCATATTAACAAAAAGTATGCCGAGTTCACTTTTGTTTCATTAGTTGCAATAAGCTAAGGCAATTTCAGTTCATAAACAGAGTTTTTGATTCTATTGGCATGGTTTTAAAATACATTTAAAATCCTGTTACATGAGATCTGTAAACAAAATATAGTTCTTTCATCTAATTTATGTTGTCAAGAGCAAAGTAATTTACATAAGAGGGTTGATAGACTATCAGGAACAGCTATACTTTGAGAGAGAAAAGCCTATTAGATCTTAATCCATCTGATAAGCATATTACTTCCACCAAAGCCGAACTGCTTTCGTATTCTGTATAAATAATTCCATTTAGTGTAATTGATTATTTTACAGCAGGAACCAAGATAGATATTGTTGGAGGAGAATCAGCCTATTAGTCATGTTCTGGAGGTTACTCTGGAGAAGTCGGATTTCGATAAGCTCAAGGTCTGAGTGATTTGAGGATCACCAGCCAAGCTGTCGTGGTGCAGCTTCTGCTCGCTCCCAAATATTGGCTGGGCTGGTGTGGTTTGGTTCAAGAGAGCAGCAGGAAACCAGCTCCAGACTGATGCAGGGAGGTGTTGTGGTGTCTTGGTCTGGAGCTGTGCTTTACCTTCGGAAGGTGTCAGGCAATCCGTGCAGAGAAGCCGCAAAAGGCAGCGTCAGTTTTCCTTCTGAAAAATTGTGATTTGTGGGGCTGCCGATTCCAGAACATGTCAGGAATTCTCAGTGCCTGCTCTGGGGGTACAGGGTGGGTACCCCAGCAGTTCTGCTCGCCTCTGGTGGGGAGGGATGGATGCTGCAGCAGTGTTGGGAGTTGTCTGGGGCAGATGTGAGTAGAAGTGGCCTCACTGCAGTGCAGCAGAACTTATTTTATGGGGGTTTTTTTTGGTGTAATGAAAAGATTGGCGTGGATCAACTTTTGTCTGTCTGTTTTGTCTTGCTCCTTCCTTCTTGTCCCTGCCTTTTGGGTTTTGAGGAATTTTTTGGGTTTTTTTCTTGCCTCTGTATTACTTTTTTTCTCCTGGCTGCATGATTACACTTTCGCCTTCTGTTTGTTGCATTCCTGCAGCAAATGGAATCCCACACTTCTCGGTGAAATGTGGTTCTGCCAAAGAGCATGAAGCCCTGTTTGTGTGAGAGGACTTCTAAAGATTTGATTTAAAAGAGCAGGCTGTGGCTAAGCGTAGGTATAATCCATGTGTGGTGACATTTCCAGGTTATGGAAATCCAAAATTGGTTTCCACACTCAATATTTAAACTTCAGCAATGGCAGCAATGGTGCTGGGCTGTCACGGCAGGTTAGTGCACTTTTAGCAGAAAATAATTGGAAAAGGTGCTTTTCCTTGAGGGAATGCTAAACATGTTTTTAATTGTAGCATTAATGTGCCGTTGCTTTCTAATTCAAGCTGTAATGCACGGGAGGTTTTGTTGTGCCAAAGGGCCCTTCCATCATGATACATCTGCCCCTCCGAGCAGCCCTGGAATAAGGTGTAGCCTTGCCAAAGTTCTAGAAGCTCTTAAATAACTCCCTTTAAGCAGATGAAGAACTAGAATTCGATGCATAGTATTTCTTTAGAAAAGTAAGGGGTTTTTTTATTTGCATAAACTCCGAAGGGCTTCCAGAGCAGAATGAAAGTAAATGTAATAGTCCATTATGAACTAGGGAAAGGAAAAGAATATGATGTGGTTGAAAGGTTTAAAATAGGATTTTTTTCTTTTCCATGGTAATGCTGGTGTTGTGCTGCCCACAGGCTCAGCAGTGCTGGAGACTAAAGCTTGTATTTCAGGTAGGTCCAGTTACTGGAAAGATACTGAATGAGCTTCCCCAGCAACTGTGGTAGCAGCTCAGGTCCTTCTAATGAGCAAAAAGCAGTTCTGGAGAAATTGTTCTTAGTGTAAATACTCATCTGAATGCTCTTTGCAGAAGATCTTGTCAAACCATTATCTGTGCCAGATGATAAAAAAAAAAAAATTAAAAAAGGAAATTGTTCTTTTCTTTCTGGGAGTGAGTCCGTCTCATCTCCCCCTGTACACAGCACCTGCACAACATGTTTTGGAATCATGGCATACACTGAAAACTGTGACAAGCTGGACTTTGGTTATGACTGTGCTTTATTCTCCACCAGAGCACGGCCAAATTGTGGGGCTGACTTCCCAGAGCCCCCAGTTCATGCTCAAACCTGAACTGCACAGTGAATCTCATTGCTGAATTCATTCCTCCTGCTCTGCTGCTGTCTCTGAAGTGCATTTCTTTCTTTATTTCTGTATTTTTTAAATAGAGAGAGTAAAACATAAGGTATGAAAAAGATGGACGAGTTCAGACTTCCAGGCAGTGGAACAAATATGAGGTTTGATGAATTTGTACCAGAAAAATTCTTGAATGAAGGCACAATGTAGACTTCTTTTGAGAGTTGTTTTGGGTTTTTTTTATATTGCAACCAAAACATGAGAATTTACCTTACAAATATTGCTGAGGAAGAAGGTAAAACTAATTTATATGCAGGGCATTGTGTAAATGTTGTAGACCTATCTAAGGTCAACACTGGGTTTACCTGTTACTTAGATTTTTTAGATTTCTGAACTGTGACTTTCATGGAGAAGTTTTCCCTCATCTACAGCCAAGCATGCAAGTATAGCAGCTCCAATTACAGACGCAGCTGGGAACAGATAAGCACATTTTTGTCATTCAATCCTTAAATCAAACCAAAGGAAACCCCTCATGGTGTCAATTTGTAGTACCTGGCTCGTGGCATCCCACAGAATTACAGTGGCTTTTCCTTGCCAGGCTTTTGTGGCTCCATCCTGCAAGGAAGGAAAAACATGATAAAGTGACTGTGATAATCAGTCATGGATTTATGTGAGCACATCAATGAATTTGATTGGGATGAATAGGGAATCAAAAATCAATTAGTGGCTGATTATTGTTTCTTCCACAAATTGATTTTTAGACTTTGGCAGCCTTTAGGAAATGTTCTGCCAGGTGAGATGAGTTTAGCAATGTTAAAAAACAGGCAAGAATAGAGTTTTCATCTTACAGCGCCATCTTAAGTACCTGAAAATACCTGAAGTGAAACATGAGAGCAAATCACACATTTTCCATCTTGTGCCCACTTTCTTTTATTTTTTTTTTCAATCTTACACATCTTTTCTTTCTAATTGTTTGCTAAATGCACGGAACAGGTTTGGATGTGGATCTTTCTCCTTTTATACATCTGTGTTCAGGTGCTCGTCTCTCTCTGTGTGAATTACAAAAGGCTTCATTATCAGGCTCCAGAAACATGTGTCACTGTTATTCAACCCATCACCGTGTTGAGGGATTGTTAGTTAGTCCCACAGATTGTCTGATCTCTGGGACTATTGTGGGAAGGACAAAAGGGAGAAGCTTGAATTGCAGCCCGGGAGGAAGAGGCGAGGTGAGGGTTGGGCGCGCAATTATGCTCAACGTCTTCTGCAAACTTGGAGCCTTCCCGCAATTCAGGGTGAATTGAAAATATTATGTGCAGGTGAAGAAGAGATCTTTTATACCCAGAGAAATGAATGCACTGAAATCTAAAGGGATTAATGAATCCAATGTGCTTATAAAGAAAGAAAGTAAAAATATTTACTTTTGAAAGTATGGGAACTGAGGAGTACTGTTAGTAGGGAAAGAGAGGTCACCAGTGGGAGCTGAGAACATGTAAATATTATCCAGCAGCTCTATAAACTAGGGAAGTTAAATATGCCTTTGGAGATGGGTAATTGTTAAATGCTCTCAGCTGCTTTATGAAAACTATGAAAGGTTTTTCTTTCAGGAAAAAAGGAGGACAGACTTCTTTAGAAAGTTGCATAAAAGCAAGAACTGGAGTCTAGAGTGCAACACTGTCTATGTGTGGCTTAGGAGATCTTCTTTTGTATGACATGAGTCAAAATCTAACTGAGAAAAAAACCCTATTCTGAATAAATATGTTTTGGCTGAACTGATCAAGGACTCAAAGTTTTGAGCTGTAAAGTGCAGTGAGCACATAAGGAGAAACAGGGATTCATTTTTGTAGTGTGTGCAAATTTTACAGTATGTGAAAAGCCCAGAGCATTTTCTTTTGTTTACACATTTGGTGAGTTTGGAAATAAGACTGTGGGCAATTTAGGGCCCTCAGCAAGGCAACAGTGCCCATGTGTCCCTGCCCCAGCCTGCCTACCCCAGGCTCTACTTGCAGGTCACACATCCCTCCCCTGAGTTGCAGAGGTGGCACTCCGAGTGCCCAGGCAGATTCAGGAACACCTAGTCACAAATTATACTTGCTTCTGAAACTTCAGCCAGGAGCAAAAGTAGATCCTCAGTCTAAATGTCTGAAATTTTGGTGTTGCAATCCTTCTGGTGGTGCCGTGTGTGTGTTACCGCTGCTGCTGGGGGTGCAAGTACTGAAGCAAAATGTGACTATTACTTGTTGTTCATCTGGATCAGCTGTAAATGTGGGAACATTTCTGTAGTGAAAAGCATAAAGGCACATGAATTCCAAAGGGAACTTGTTTTGGTTAGTTGTGAAAACAGAGGAGAAATGGGTGCATTTACAAAGAGCACATAACATCCCTCTTATCAGAGGCAGGATGTGGGTGAATCAGTCTGTTCCCAACCCCAGGGAGTTGTGGTGAACTGGAACAGGGTGAAGGAAATGCTTTCTTTACGTGCCCCACTGCTGGTAAAGCCCACCTGAGACAGTCTGGATGTACCCCAACAAAGCCCTCAGATGTGTTTTCAAGAATTTCCATGTGTGAGCAAAGCCCAAGGAACATTCTGTGCAGCTGAGTAGATCCTGTCCACCACAAAGACAAGAGAATTCATGTTATATTAACCCTGTTTAACTGCAGAATACTCACTATAGTTACCCAGCTATTACCAGACACTACAAATATGAGCGAGCAGGATAAAATACCTCAGTAGACCCTCACCAGAGCATTTGGCTGTGGTGAGTTACCCATGTGCCCAGGTCTTTATTGCACAGACATAAACATGGATTCTTCTGGCTGCAAACACCCAGAACTCAGGCTTCCAGTCTGATTTTTCTCTCAAAAATTTTAGACTGCAACCTTTGAAAAGGGACAGGCAGAACTATCAATTATGTAATAAAGATAATAGCCTTTTGGGGACAAGGATAATAATGAAAGTTAATTACTAATGGGGTTTTGGCGGATTAAATGGACTCTCCAGATGATGTGAGATTTAGCTCTTCCCTGTGTCAATATGGGTAGGAAAATATTTGGATGTGTTTTTCAGTGATACCTGTCAGCCTCTCCATGCAGCCATTTACCTCAAGCGGTCCATGAATGAGAAAGAAAAAAAAAATTAGTAACTAATGTAAAAGTCTGGACTTTATTCCTGCAGTGTCCTCAGGGTTTGGGTAGCACGTTTAAGGCCCAACTCCTCTTACTTAATAAATTCTGGATGTAAAACTTCACTTTTACACATCATATTAAAAAAAAAAGTTTGGAACATTAACTTTAAGCGGAGTCCCTTTAACAAGCCCATTTTTCACTAACTTTCTTTGCCGTGGAAACATACACTACATAAGTGTGGAATGAAAGTTTTTGCCCTGTGGCAACGGGATATTACTTTTACTGCTCTAACTCCAGAAGTGAGGCTATAATGTGAGGGGAAAAAAATGAATATCAATGTCACAGAACAGCCAAAATGATACTGAAGTGCTTTTTTAGCACTACATTGCTGATACATGCCTGGATACAAGAAGTAAGCACCTGAGCCGTGCAAGAGGGGCAGTGCCCTGCTGCTTTTAAATGTGGTTGCTTATCAGCTCTGAGCTTGTAGCATGAAGTTTTGTGTTTGTTGGGGTGACACCACCAGAAATGGGGTGTGCTGGAGTGCCAGAGCAGGTCCAAGAGTTTACAGCACCCAGTAAATCCTGACCCAAGTTTTTAATGATGCTTCCCTTCATTATAAATTGCATTTCTTCTTGACTTATGCCCCATGGTATATTTTATTGATCTCCTCTCTTGACTTCCCTGACCGTAGAGTGATTTGTCTTCTCTTGCTTTCCTGACCACTCACAGAATGTGTCATTATCAGCTCCTTGTCTCCCCTTCTTTTTCTTTCCATGTTTCTATCCTTCCTTTTTTCTCCTACTGTTGTCTCATTCAATAACTCCCAGTGGCCTGACTTGCCAAAATTAACAGGTTAGAACAACCCTTTTCTAATATGTAGTGATGTAATTAAATTCTTCTGTTGCACAACTAACTTGAATATGCTACTTTTTATACAGAATTGATTTTTCTTTCTAGTGACTGATGCTACAGTCTCAGCTTTTCCCAGGTTTAACATTTACATGACCTTATGAAGGTTGAGGTTCCTTAGAGGGCTCACACCCCCTGGGGCTGCCCTTTGGGGCGGTGGTCGCTGTTCCTCTTGCCCAGCCCATGCCACCTCAGTCGGGGAGTATTTAATAAACAAAGTTTGTACCCATTTTTAATGATTATTTTAAGAGATGTGGCATCCATATTTCCTTGAGAGATTTGCATAAAGTCTCAGTGAGGCTGCCATATACTTTCATCGAGCTTTGGAAAATGTTTCACTGCCCAACAAAATATATGTGGTGCGTTGTACAGTAGTTCTGGGGTGTTGCCACCAAAAGATGCAGCCCATAACAAAAGCTGTGTGCCCTGTCCACCTTACCCAGCCACCTCCACGTCTGTCAGCTCACACATCTCAAAGATGCTCAGCCACATTCCCACTGAGATCTGCAGAAATGTTCTAGACCATCTCAGATCACTTTGAATTAATGGAATAATGAATTTAATTAAAATATATTAATGTCACATTGGGCTTTTAGCCATGATTTTAAGTAACCACAGGGGAATCAAACTGTCAACATTTCTCAAAATATGTCTCAGACAAGTTGGAAGATATAATGAAAAGTAATTAGAAGCACAAAAAAGGAAATGCAGTGGTGTTACCACTGCTGAGATAGGCCATTGGCTTAAGGAATCAAGAATATTATACATCTGATATGAAATTTCCTCTGTGAAGTTTCAGGTATCCAAAGAGAGAGTTCAGGTAGTACATCCCACAGAAGCATCTGACTTGGGCAGAATGAATTGCTCTTTGGTAGCTGCTTTTGTTTTCCTTGGCTCTGGAGTTAATCTGAGCACCTCGCTGAAGTGGTGCACCTAATGCTTTGGTGACTCATGTTTTGTGAAGGTACAACGTGAGTCTGAAAGGACAAGAGCACAGGGAACAAAATGTACCTCCCAGACTAAGAGCAAAATGCAATTCAAGTGATTTGGGCTGTGAGTGTCTTATTCCTTATCCAGGTAAAGAGAAAAGCATGAGGAGGTATGAAAAAGCCTGACCTGATGCTGGTTTCTAAGCTGAAATTTCGCAGTTGTCATTAAAATGCCAGTTTTGTCTCTGTGTATTTATGTTGATTTATGGTGCCAAGGGTGTTTTTTCAAATGGTCTTAAATTTTTCAGATTTCCAGCAAATTTCTGCAAACTTCAGTGCTATTTTAGTGTTTAGTCTCACCTCATTACAGACACACAGAAAAGCCAAACCCCAATCGAGACTGCTTTGACATTTCACAGTGGTTTTGCCGGTGACTTTATTTTGATCTCACAGATTCTGTGATTTCAAAGATTAAGAGATTCAGAGTTGTCAGCTTGCATCCAGTGGGCTGTTCTGAAAACCCCCGAGGTGCCTACAGCTGGCCATTCATACTCCTGGGAATGTCCCGGATGAGCTCCCCTGGATATTAATCCCAGGCTAAGTAGTTCACACCTGACACTGGCTGAAATCTGCCAGCTGGTGGTGAACAGGTCCCTTCACCATGAACCATCTGCACAGCGGTGAGAAATGAGTGATGGTATTGCCAGTTGTAATTCCAGAGCTCGCAAGCAGCAAACTGAACACGGTTATATGAATATTATGATCCCGGAACTCTGTTATCCGCTAGGTGCATCCATATCGATAAGTGGTTATTATTCTGTTCTAGCTGGCTGGCATTTATGGTTTCCAGGATTTAGACTGGGGTTTTCAGTTCTCTTAAATCATATGTCTGCAAATAAGCATCTGTTATGTTTAAGTTTCCCAGAGCCTTCCTTTCAAACCTGTTATTTTCTCTGAATCAAATGCTTAGCTCAGCAGAGCCTGAAAATGAAAACAAACTCCAAATGGTCTCCACAGGATATTTTGTGGAAAAAAAAAAATCTCTTTGAAGAGATAAGAAAAAGCCATGACAGGGATAAAATGCATGTATCAGTATTTATTATTCATCCAGAGCTTTCTAAAAAAATTGTTAATAGAAAAAAGTTATAACTGCTAAAATTTACTGCAGAAGTCTTGAATTTTAGTTTCGGTTCTTCAGTAGCAGGAGGATAAATGATGTGAGGGAAGACCACGCTATCATGCTTTTCCATCTCCAGATTTTTTGTAAGTTGCGTGGGGGTTGTTCATGTCTGCTGCAGGTGGGTGATATCTGGTGGTCTTGAAAAAAGATGCTCTAAACTTTCTACCTCTGTTTTTTGTCATATTCATTCGCTACTGGGAACTGGAGAGAAAAATAGTCTGAGGTGATGCTGAAAAAATCAAGTGAGCCTTTAAAAAAATCCTCAGAGGCACTTTCTCACCCCATGCAGATGCTGGATTTCATATAATGCCATACATAAAACAACAGGGAAGTTTTTTTATGTTTTGAAGGGTTTCTAGAAGAGGATGAAGGAAGTGATATTTTCATTGAAGCATGACTTTTAGTGATGCAAGTTCTGATAGTGAAAGAACAAAGCAAAAAGTTAAAACAGCTGGAGAATTTGTGATAAATATTGTTCTATAGTGGATTCACTGGCACAGGTTTTCCAAGGCCTTATACCAGATTTGCAGTGCAGACTGCAATAATTATCACCAAAGATTTGATTTTTTCAGTAAAACATGTATTTTAGACACATTTTTACCTCTACATTAGATGGAATTGGAATTGATGACTGATGAGTGCCATCCCAGCAGGCTGAATTGTGTCAGTCACTGTTTTAGATGGGTTTTAATACAGTGTACTTAAAATTCATTAATTTCCTCTTGAAAATTATTTGAATTTATTTATTTATTATTTTAGAGGTGGATGGGGATTGTCTGTATGAGAAACCAGTCAGGAAAAACCAACGTGATATCATCACACAAATAATCAATAGTAGTCACAGTATTAGCAGGGTCTATCGAATTGTCTTCAAGAGCCTTCTCTAATTGTCTCTGCAAACTGAATTAGCAAGATGGTTTCACTAACATTTTTCTTCTTTTAGTGGCAGCTGCCTACCCAATTATTTATATTCATTAGCTCTGGTATGATTTCATTAACCAATGTACAGTAAGTGCCTGTTAAGCAACTTGTGCTTATGTTCCTAGACAAGCAGTGATGCATCTTCTGGTGAGCGTCCTCACCAGCTCATTGGTCTGGATAAACTGGGTTCTGTTTATATTTTCAATTTGTCATTACTCGTGAGCAGGACGAGCTGAAGGATAAAATGTAAGAAGGTAATTAAGCTGGTTACTTTAATTATTTTTTGTTTCAACTGTCCCTCAGAACCACAAACCTGGCCAGCCAGGCAAATGAGCATTAATGAATGAAGCCACATAATTAAAACATCTGTCACTGTCCTAGCGGGTCGATTGGAGGCTTGGATTGGCTGTGGAAAACCAAATAAGCCGGAGTTAATGTTCTCCTAATCCTTCGCCTGTTGAGGTGACAGTGATGGGTAGCAAACATGCACCAATGAGCAGTAATGAAGTTGCTTTTAGATTGGTTCAGCACAGGTTTTTCAGGCTAATTAGGTAGACAAAAATGTTAATTTAATCAAAGGAATGTGTATTCATTAAAGAAGGTGCATAAGATAACTGAAGTGGAGAATTAGCTCAGTCAAGAGCTAGGCTATAGCTCCTGACTAAATTGTTCAGATTATAAAGAGAATGATGTATTTATATACTCCTTTTTTTTTTTAAAGATGCAAACCCATGCTTTTGTCTCTGTGTCTCAGAGGATTTACACCAAGGATCCAAACTGTCTCCCTGTATTCCTGTATGTTGGCAGGGGGGAGCAGGGAGTTCAGGACTCAGAAAGGGAAAGCAGGGAGGGAATGAGATGTTCCTTCTGCATTCCAGATGGCACAAGCCACACTCTCACATTATTGCTCAAATGAGCTCATTACCTTCTTCCTTTGTGGGACTTTGTGTAGCAGTGGTGTAGCATGGCTGGGTTTGTCTCATTTTCCTTGGTCTTCTCTGGGTCGTGACCAATGTGCAGGGCACAAATTGAACAATTTTGTTCATACTGTAGATCCACTGAGTGTCCTTTTGGGCCACATCGGGGAAAAAAGTGCAAGAAATACAGATTTTCAACCATTGAAGTACAGTGCAGAGTGAATTACCTGATCAGATTGAACCTCATCTAAACCCAATAAAAAGATGATTCTCTAAGATCACGTGGCTGCAGTAGCACAGAAAAAACGGAAAACATTGTATTAGAGCTTTGTTATAATTTTAACCTTCTCCAAGCCCACATTCGATTTAGATTTTGGATTTAGATAAGCAGTGTGAATGACAGTTTATATTTGGAGAATGAGACCATTTGGGTGCATTTTAAATATGGTCCTTAATCCCAAAACTGGCTGCCTTTAGCTCTCTCCATCCCACCACACAGGGAAATTGATGCTGATTGATGCAGCATTTCCCAGAACATGATGGTGTCTGTAATTGTACAACGACACATGGTGACCCATGAGAAAAACATCTGGGAACAACAGATGTGGGAGCAGTCTCAGTGTTCCACACAGCCAGTTCTGGGGGATTGGACAGCGCAAATATTATTTGAAACATAAATATTTTAAATAATTATATATAATTAACTGTGTAGCGCTTTAGATGAAAGAATAATTATGACCTATTACTGCGGCAGGCTGTGTTTGTTATATTTCTTTTAATGGCTAGAAGTCTTTTATCTTATTCCTTCTGAGAGGATGGAGAGTGTTCAGTGGGTGTTATGGGTCAATTATTTATTTCTATATAGGATATGTGGTTGGTTGTTTGGGAAAACATCTGGAGAGAGGGAATATCAGAACGTGCTGGCATTCGTGGATTACTCTGCTTTATATCATAACTTTCAGTATAATGGTTAATGGGACTATTTTAATTCTTTTAATATCTGTTGTGCTGTGAAGACAAGTTAACAATTACCTTTTTGACTGTTTGTTTGTTTGTGTGTTTGTTTAGTCCACGTTTTCTGGGACTGGTCTTCTAGGAGAGCAGATGGTAGAAAGGAGACTGAGGGAGAAATTAAGGTTTCTTGTTATAACTAACAGTTTTTATGGATTGCAATAGAGGTTTCATTTCTGTGGTTAACCAGCATAAACAGTTTTCATTAGCATCTAAATTTAACATAATTTTCAGGAACATGCAAGTTCTGGTAACTGAAGATGATGATTGATACTGATCTAACAATGAAGGAAGAAACAATTAAAATGCTGAAAGTTAAATTTGGGAAAGAGAGATGAAGATGAAGCTTTTTAATTTGGGGAAAATGAATCAACAGCATGCGTGACTTTGGAAATGTAAGATTTTTTTTTTTTTAATGCTTAGGAATAAATGATGCAGCTGTACTGTGAGGTGTTACCAGAGCCCATGTAATGGGGACATGTGGGCAGAGCAGTCCTGGAGAGACATGTGGAGGAATCCAGACTGGGTTCTTGGTTCATATAGTGAGATATATTGATGGTTTGAACCAACCGTGGCATGTGGTTCCTTTCAGATTAATAAGAATAATTTTGAGAAAGAGAATATTGACTAATTGCTTGAGTTTTAGCTAAAGGCACCTGTAAAATTTTATAGGTCTGGCTGCAGCTCCTGATGCTTTGCAGGTTCATCGCCATGCCAAATGTTGCACGTGGGAGCCGGATCTGTGGCGCTGGGGCAGTTCCCACTCTCTCACCTGGGGGAAGTTAATGGAACTTTGTTCCCCTGGGAGCTGCGCCGAGAGGTCTTCTACATTGTGGGGGAAAACGTGCACTGCACGGCTTTGGGGCTCTGCAGAGGGGACGGGGGTTTGCTCTCTGTTTTAGGGGATCAGAGGTTTTCAGGAGACAGGTGTCACTTAGCACCATCTTCCCAAGGTGCTGTCGTGGAGCACAGAGGGTGCTTGCTGGCCGTGTACAGCTGGAAATTTTCCCCTTCTTGTCTATATCTGTACGCTGATATTAGAGATGGGCAAGAGCTGATCGTGATGGGAGTGTTGTGTTACATTCACTGTGAGCTGCTGTTGCTTTTTGGCTGCTTTAAAAGTGCAAGTCCTGTGTTCTGCAGCTCAGCACAGCCCTGCTGTGGCCGCTCCTTGGCTTGGCTCTTCCTCTTGGCACGGGAGGTGCCGTAATCCATCACTGCACCAGCGAGGAGGAGAGGGGGAAGGAAGTGTGTTGGCAAAAGGGAGTCCTAAGATCAGTGACATTGGGAAGTGGAGGATGTAAGGGATTAAACATGGCCTTCGTGACTGGTGCTCATCCCAGCTCTGTGAATCAGGGCTTCTCCAGCCCCTGGAGCTCAGTGAAGCATCTCTGTTTGCTCACTGCAGCAATGCCCTGCAAGGGAAGCAGAGTAGCAGGGGCTGGAGCCCATTCTGCAGCATCCAGGATCATCTCCTGCCCGAGTGTCTTCGCCACACTGGTGTAGCCCTGTCCCAGTTCTCTGCACCTTCCCTGCAGCGTGGCCCAGGGGAGGGAAGAGCCGTGTTTTCCTTCTGATTTTTGTCACTCCAGTAAGCAGAAGCAGGTAGTTCATTTTCCCATGGTTTAATGGCTGTTATCAGAGCAGCTGAACTTACGGTTCTGTGAGTCTGTGATTCAGAAACAAAGGAATCCGCTGCTACTTTTACATCTGTTTTGTTTCATATATACTCCCAGAAAAACGGCCTATTTTAACGCTTCATTTATCCTTCACTTGTTTTTCTTCTGTCTCTTCTAATCCTGTTGCCCATCAGGGAACCATTGGTCTGCTGGGGTGAGTTCAGAGACAGTAGTGCCACCTCTGCGCATTTCCCACAAACCAAAATTTTATTTTTCATTCCTTGGATTGACAAGGACCATAAATGGGAGAGCTGCAAGCTGCTCTGGCAGCAGTTGGGTGGGCATACACACACACCCCCCCATCCAAAACCCAGTTTCACTTGTTTAGAATTTGAGAACTTTAACAAAGTTTTCAAAATTTGCAAAGCTTCTCTCTCAGCATGGGCTGAAGGATATTAGGAGGGAATGGGTGCTTATGGTATCTTTGTTTTGTTGATGGTGTGATAAAATTCTCCTCTGGGGCAGAGAACTTTTCATGGGGTAAATATTGGATGGGGAGCTGCTGGGATGGGATCCCTCCTCCCATCCCCAGCTCACAGCAGAAGCTTTAGAGGGCTCGTTAGATGTAGCGACTTTAAAAGTTCTCAATGATTCATTTTTCATCTTGATAGAGGTGCCCAGGAAGGGCTCCATTAGCTTAAGGAAGAAATGCTGAGTAGAGATATATTCCAGTGGCATTTACCAGTTCTAAAAACATTTATTGCTACAGCTTTGTCTTCAGTCTTAGCTCTGCCTAAATCTTTTTTTCTTACCTTTAATGTGGAGTTTATGTTAAATTAAAAGAAAGTTTCACAGTAGTTCTTTTTTTTTATTAAGTTTCACCCTGAGGCCTTAACTTCTGTCTTCTTTTCAAATATTCTGAAGGTATAGATTACTTTATTTCTCTTAAACACATTTCAGTGCTGGAGAGGGATGCCAGCATATTACTCATTCGCTGCTGTGATTTATTATTAAAAAGGTTTAGTTCCTTGCTGTGATGACTGTCTGAGGCCTTTGTCAATTGTTCCTCACTATTGTTTTATCAAATTGCTGTAGTTTGTGAAAAGAAAGGCTTTGGTTATGCTACCTTTCTGTTAGCAGGAGCTATAAATACCAAAACATGAAATGGTAAGGTCTTGGTTTGAAATTTCTACTAAAAGGCTGTCGAAAAAAATCTTAAAAACATTTGAAGAGGAAGTGAAAAACCCCTAAAATTTACAAAACATCTCTCATCATACGAGTATCATTCTGAGATAATCAGGTCAAATACAAGGCATTCTTTCCACCTTAATAAATGGGTTATTAAAAAAAAAATGATGACACGGAACATCTTTGGCCAAGTGCAGTAATAATAATAACCAAGTGTGCTTTATTGCAAGGAAGAAACGTTATCACTCCAATTACCCTATATAGGAGATTTGAAAAAGTCCTAATAGGAAACAATTAAAGCGTAGCTGTGAAGTTACTATTTCAAAACTAGATGTAATCAGTTACCAACAATACACGGTACGGCTTAATTAATGGCTGAAGTACATGAAATCTCCAGGGGGTCTGTCTGCACTGGTGTTTTGGGACATATTACAACTCAAGGTAATTGAAGAGCAATTAACTAGAGTTAATGAACATGCATTCTTGGGAAGACACACCAACAGTTAATGGATCAGCCCGGAACGAACCACAATTAAACACACGCCCGTTTGTTTTGCTGAACAAGCATCTACTGAATGTCCACACCAGGATACATAAGGTCATTAATTAATTAGAATTAATAGATATTCATCTCAACTCCCATTGCAATTGAAAGGCACTCTGTAGGTAATGCAAGGACAGCTGTTGATGTTCCATGGCTAGGCCAATTAAAGATATTGCCCCTATTAACCGCGGCACAAGCTTTCGTTAACTGCAGGTCTTTAAAACAACGTGAGCAATAAACAGGAATTTGAAGTCTATGAGGTGGAATTCATGTTGCATTAGAGAACTAATTGAACTAAATTGGAGACTTTAAGAAATTTGGCTTTCACCAAAATTTCAGGCAGTGGGGAGGAGAAAGGCCATTTCAGAAGTGCCAGGCCTGTGCTCCCCTTTTCCATGTCAGCTTCTTCCAGAGAATAATATTTGGATACAGGCAGCAGCTAACCAGTGAGCCAGGGTCTACATCTATCAGCTGAAAGAGAAACTGATTGCCAAATGTTTTCTTTTTGTTCTGAAAATAAAAGGCAGTTTTATGCAAAATTCCTTGGGTGATCATAGGGACAGATAAGATGTTTCTTGGAACTTCAAGAACACAAATATTTGAATGCGGTCCCGAATGCTGCTAGGAGCCAAAACATGGAGAGCTAACAGATTTAAGTGACTTTTTCTGAAATATTTATAGAGAGTTTAACAAGACACTAATAATGTACAAATTCAATAGCTAGAGGAAAAATTTAAAAGTAAATGTATATGCAAGTTGTTTGCACTATCCAAACGTTAAGTAAACAAGACTATGTTTCAGTGATTTAGGAATCTCTGCCTTACTGTAACAAACAAGAAATTCTTTAGAAAGCCAGCATAAGTTCCAGCAAAAAAATAAAGATTAAGAATTAAATACTATGCAGCCAAAGAAATTACTTTTGATGATGCAGCGAAGAGGAGGTCAGTTTATTCAGTGTAAATGAGAAACTGCTGCAAGATTCCTCTGAAAATCTGGTGCACCCACAGGCTGGGTTTGTTTGTTCAGCTACAGCTGCATTTGCTCTCCATAGCCTTTTTTAAGTAAAGTGTGGTTTCACTGGAACCTGACAGGAGGTAGTGAAAGGATGACAAGGGCCCTGCAGGAAGTGAAACAGCTGAGGGCTCGTGGGGGTAAATCTGTACTGTGAGGCAGTTTTGTGCGGGGAGCCACAAGGTCACTTACCCAGAGCTCAGTGAAGTGTGGCACTGATGGAGTTTCAGTGGTGCCCCTGCCAGCTCCTGCGCCCTGGGGCTGTGTGGGGGCACTGGGCAGGGCCATGTGTGTGCCACCTTGGACTGGGAGGAGCGCTGGGCTGCGGCCACCCAGCGCCTGCTGCCCAAGCCCTCGGGATGTGTCCAGATTCATCCTGGAGAGCCTGAGAGCCCTGTGTGGCCGTGGGGAGGGTGTCCCTCTGGTCCCTGAGAGGACCATCTCTCCATTCCACACCTCTGGAATGGAGCTCATGAGCTCCTCAGAGCTGCCATGTCAAGTTCCAGCTGGAAGGATCCATCTGCAAGTCCAGAAGTTTGGACTCTGTTCCTCTTGAGCCATGAGTTATGGTGTGGGAAAAAAATCTACTCGCAGAGTCCTCTTTCATGTCAAAGTAAACAAAACAGTTCAGAGGTGGCAAAGTTTTGTTGAAGGTGACCTTGGGTACTCTTTGGTACCTTAACCTCTTTAAAAACACAAAGGCAAAGGCTCCAAATTAAATTCTGCGATAAATTAATGCAATTAATGTGTTTCATTTCAGCTACCTGCACATCATTCAGGGAGCTGTCTTGAAAGAGACAAATTAATTACTAATAAGAATTTTATACCCTGCTATTTTCACTATTTACTGATGTTACTTTCCAACGCTTTTCCAGAAATACTTAGTCTGATATTTAACAAGTGAAGCTATTATTATCTTAAATTACATAAGATTTTCTTCCCTCATGGTTGTGATAGAGGAGGATGAAAGTAAAAAAATAAAAAAACCTTTAGCAGGACTTTAACAAATTCACTGCAGAATTTCATAGTGGATATGGAAGGGTTGAACAAGCTGAGACAAAGAAAAATACTGAGATCAGAGAAATGCTGAATGAGGGAGGGTTTGAGTCAAGGATTATATTTTTGGCTTTGCATAGTCTTACTGTAAATTTCAATATTTCTATGAAATATTTGCCCCAGACACATCAATAAGCTTTGAAAGTACAGGTTGTTAATGAGTTTGCAGCTGAATCCCAGTTTTCTTTATGTTTATATTTTTGAGTAGCAGAAATACTCCCTGTGTCTATATAATTAGTGTTTTAATGTTTGCTTTCCTTCAGTAGAGTCTGCCTTTTGAGATATTCCTTCGGTTCTTTCATCATTTCACAAAAATTAAAATTCTGCCCAAAATAACTCAAAATATCCTTATGATATATACAGAGGATTTTCAGCTCCAAAACAGATCTTTTCGAGCTTATTCTCAAAAAAAGTCTTTCAAGCTACAAAGACTTCCACTGCCACTTTACAAGAATTGTGAGAGTTTTTCCTCGTTTTTTTCTTCAATTTTGGAAAGGACGCTGCTGACCATGAGGAAATACTTAAATAAGTTTTTCATTTACTAGAAATACCTTGTATTTCAGCAATGCCTTTCATTTTTAAGGAATTCTAGGACTTCTGATGAAGTTGTGCAACATTTTGACCCGCAGCATTTGCTGCTTGCGTTTGGTAACAAATGTTGAAAATAAACACCATGACATAATCTCTAAGCATGAGATGAATAAACATGGTTTTCTCAGGAATGTCTCCTACAGCCTACAGAAACTTAGAACACTAATTAATGTAAGAAATTTTTGTCAGATATTTTATAGCTTAGAAATTGTTTGATAAAGCAGAAAGCATCCCATAGGAATGCGTTCTGGTGAGCTGGTCCCGTCGCTCTTGTTAGATATTTATTCCCCATTTGAGATATTTTCCAAGGATTTCCTAGAGAAACACAGTGTATTGCATTGGTTGTCAAGACTGCTCATGTCTTTAAGGCCCCACCAATAACTGAAAGGAAGAAATTGGATTTTTTTGTTTAATAAACCTTGAGTGAGAGAAGAGCCACGATATGTAGCCATAGCCATAGCTATAAACTATACATTTTTCACAGTGTCAACAAAAGACAGACTGGAAATAACCAATTAGAATAATTAACCCTTGCACTAGTACCTCTGCCTCGATAACAAGTCACTGACCACATTTAGCACGGTTACTCTAATTAATAGTCCCATTCAGGAAGGATATTTATAGGTGCAGTATTTTACCCAAGCATGTAAGGACTTCACAAGGTATCCGACAGCTGGCATTGAGTAATACATTCAAAAGCATATCCCCAGTAATCCATCTCAATTCCTGGTTTATTACCTTTGCAGCTTTCTAGCACTTTGGTCAATAAGATATTGCTTCCAGCAGTTCGACTTTATTCTTACATTAATATCCCAAATTTATCATAGGGTTCTAAATCTCCTCCGGCCACCAAAATGTCCCATTGAGCCATTTAAGCTCCCTGAAACTCCGTTCTTTATCGGTAGCCTGGGAAAAATATTTTTTGCCCTCTATCCCTGAGTGTTTTGAGATTAAATTCACTAACGTTGTCAAGTAGGTCAGTGAGGAAAGCCAAAACAAGAGAGAAAAATGTTGTTCAGGATTTAGGTGGATGGGAAGGGGAGGGTGGGACAGTGGTGCAGAGCTCCAGCCCTGCTGTCACAGCCATGTCCCGGGCAGAGCTGCAGATGTGCAGAGAGGGAGTGAAACCTTGTGGCTTCAGGCAGGCTGAAGGCAAGGTCTGGATGTCACCAAAGGACAGCCAAAGGGAAATACAAGTGTTAGCCTCGGCATGTTTTGCTCTGTGCTTTTTGTTCTTTTAATGGATAACAATTCCTTCTCCAGCAGTTTTGGTCCCTAACCAAAGTGGTTATGTGTCATTATCCCCCAGGGTCCTTTTTTTTGGAAAGAAATATCTAATCCAGGCAGTAACAAGCACAGGCTGCCAAAACAGCCAAAAAGCTGTAAGAAAAGTCTAGGTTACCCTCAGAGCCCTGACTGGAACTTGATGAAGAGCTGAGTCACCTCTTGCTGCCTCTGAGCCAGCCCCACTCTGCCTGCAGAGAGCTGTGTGGAGGAGTGACCTCCCAGCCAGCAGCACTGGCTGACCAAAAGCATCTCACCAAGTTCATTATTTTAATGTTAATTTAACATTTTTTAACTTAGCCTGATGCTGTCTCCCATCTCCCTGCCTGCAAGCGTGCCAAGCACCGGGGCTGCCCTGTGGGACTGGGCAGCTGCTCCCTGCAGGGCCTGCATCCTCCTCCTGTGCTGGTTTGTTTATTTTCTTTGCAGAGGTCCCAGGGAGCATAACCAGGGGCTTCTGCCAAGGCTCGCAGACACCCACTGGAGAGCACAACATGTTTAAATTGCTGGCATCACGTGCTCTGCTCGCCCTTGCTCATTCTGCCAGGCTGGAGGGGAGCCAGCATCACTTCTGACTCATGAGGGTGTTGCTGCAAGACTGTGCCCAGGAGCAGCTCACACCCAAAATGTATCTGGCCTTCAGGAATGTTCAAAGGTGTTTCATGATAAAGGAAATCCAGATCTGAGACACTTAGTATTTATTTCAAAAGGTTTTATGATTTAAATAATCTTGGTGCTGGTGAAAAAGGTTTTTAAAGCTGAGGTGAGGTTGCACACAGTGGATAAATTAATCACTAGCTGTGCAGGTTGTGAGTCACTGCATTTGTTTCTGCTGGCGTCATGTTTCAAAAAGGAGCAGAATAAGGAGGAAATGCTAATATCCCCAAAGTAGGCATATTTCTGTAATGAAGGGGCACACAGAGCTGTGCTCTCTAAAGGCCAAAGCACAGTAAGAGCAATCACTTCCCTGTGGCTTTAAGACCCTCTGTTTAAAATAAGGTATTTTTAAAAGCTGCTGTCTCTTGCTCTGTTGTCACTTGCTGATGCCAGCTGTATATTTTTGCATGTGATTTTTGGCTATTTCAGGTAACCACCTGACTTTCACACACATAATATTGTACTCCTGAATTCCAAGAGAATCTCTTGGCATCTGGCAGAAGTCCCCTGTGACTCAGTAAGCACCCACTCAATAAACAATTTGAAATTAAAAGTACCCCACGCATGAGTTCTGGATACAAATAAAAATGCCTTATTGCCTTTATTTTCCTCAGAAAGTAAACAGTGGGAAAATTATCTCAGTGTTGCTTTGCAAATGTATAAACCACCATGATGATAATTTTGGATATTACATCAGGAAGTGCTGTCTTGCAGGAGGCTTCTGGGTTTGGGTTGATGACCAGCAAGGTCCTAATTCCCTTGCTGTTTAATCATCATTGATTTTAGTCTAATAAATACTTCTGAATGTGCATTAGAAAGCTGTGAAGAATACAAGGGGCATTAAGCATAATGCACCTTCTGGCAAGGAGGCAGAGGAAAGGAAACTGCAGGGAGATGAGAGAGTAGCTGGAGTCTGAATTACTGGCATTTGAAAGTTGATAAAATTAACCTGTTGTTTCTCACGAGCAGGATATTTATAGTTTCTCAGCTGCAGTGCTGTCACACAACAGGATGTGAGAGACAAACCTTGGTAGTGCTTCCCTTGGCACAGTTTTGTCGTGTGACTGTTGGCAGATGCCTGACTTTGTGCCTCAGTTTCCCCTCTGAGGGGAACCTGGCCTAGTGGGAGGTGTCCCTGCCCATGGCAGGGGGGTTGAAATGAGGTGATCTTTAGGATCCCTTCCAACCCAAACCATTCTTTCAATCAGTGATGTCCTGCTGCTGCTCTAGGGCCAGGTACCAGGTGGGTGTAAACTGATGGAGCTCTTTGAAATCAGTATCTCCACTCCACAGATCAGATCTCATTCTTTGCCCACCATTTGTGGTGGTGAGGGACCCTAAACATACTCATATATCTTCCTCTATGAGTAATTATTTACTGGCAATTGTTCAGAAAGCAGCAGAAGCAATATACTTATTTCAGCCTCTCTGGGAGCAGCACTTTCAGTTCTCTCATTTCTTTGCTGTCCCCAGAGCCTCTCTTGCTAAAAACAATGTCATAGACACACTGTAGATAAGTCCAGAAGACAGTTTAAATTATTTTTCTGTATATTCTGATAGTGAAAGAGCAGAATAATGTATTTTTGTGACAAATACAGCTATACAAATTCAGTGGTGGTTCTTTGGCCACGAGGGCAGTTTCTTAACCATGGGACTATGGATTCCTCTTAAAAAAGAGAATTTGATTTTAAAGGTAATTTCCTTTACCTACATATGAAAATAAATTGAACATGCTCTATCTCCTATCTCTTACTGAAAGTATGAGTTTTGATTAAAAAAAAAAATCATTAAAATAATCCCTGAAGTCACTCTATATGGATAGAGTTGGAATCACGTTTTTTAAATACGCTTTATTTCATAGTATCTGTTTATTGGTTTGACCGGCAACCCATTTGTTTTCTTTTTGAGTCCTGATGCACTTTTAGTGCATTTTGCACTGAGCTCCAGGTTTATTGCAGCAATCTGTAGGCAACCAGAAAAGATGTCTAAGTCACCTTAGAGGGTGACGTAACCCACAGCAGCGGGTAAGAAGCACTTCAGGAGAGATTTGGGTTCTTTGCCATTTTCTCTCCCCTGACTGCAGAGGTGGCACAGGGTGATTATCTCCAAGTGCAGGCTCGTCAGTTAAATGCCTGATATTGGCTGAATGGGGGCTCAGAAGTGATTAATTGAGGGGCACTGAAAATACTCCTCCCTGCCCACCCTGGTTTCTCCTGGCTTTTGGAAACAGAGGAGATAATAGTGGAGGAGGGTGAGTGAAGCAACTGAAAATACACATTCATGTCATGATTGCCCCCCCTTTAAAGAGGGTTTCTCACACAGGTGTGGAGCGGTTGGGGAAGGTCAGTGCAGCTCCAGTGAGTGTCCCCACAGCCTGTAAATCCATCTGCTGAGATGGGATCATCAAATGTGCCTTAGGAATGAGACTTGTGAGAGTGGTCACAGCCCTGCTGGGTCTCTTCAAGTGTGCTTTGAGCTCTCTTGAGTGTTGGTGTGAATTTTGGATGGAATTCAAACTACAGCGTGTTTGCATGGGCCTTATCACTCCCTACAGCTCCCTGAAAGGTGGTTGTGGTCAGGTGGGGGTTGGTCTCTTTTTCCAGGCACCAACTGACAGAACAAGAGGACACAGTCTTAAGCTACGCCAAGGGAAATTTAGGTTGGATATTAGGAAAAAGTTTTTTACTGAAAGAGTGATAAAGTATTGGAATGGTCTGCCCAGGGAGGTGGTGGAGTCACCATCCCTGGATGTGTTTAAAAAGAGATTGGATGTGGCACTCGGTGCCATGGCTTAGTTGAAGGTGTTGGACTCAATGATCTTGAAGGTCTCTTCCAGCCTGGTCATTCTGTGATTCTGTGATTCATTTCTTTGCCCAGATCTGGTGTTATGCTCTAATTAATGCCCGTGAGTTGTTTTGGCATGTTCACACCAGACAAAAATGACCCAATAATTGGCCCCATTTCTGAGAGCTCACCTTCAGACACGCCACAGGAGACCTGGTACTTTCCTCCTCACGCTGTCAGGCCTTAATCTGCAGCTTCATTGCTGGTTGGGGGGACTGCTAAATGCTGTATTAGTCAGAAAGATCTTACTTCAGAGAGTAAGGACAGAACACGAAAGGGATCCACTAAGATAAAGGAAAAAAAAAAATTCCTTCTTCTCCCTGGAAACTTCTTCCAGCACTATAAAGATGAGTGAGTGCAAAGATGAGTTGCTGTGACTTGGAGCAGGGATGCCACAGAGGACTTTGTGTCCAAGATCTCTATAGTCAGAAAAAAGAAGTGTTTGTTCTGTCCCTCACTTGGTGATTGACAGATTATCATAGTTAAGGAGCATTAGGCCATAATTTATAAGAACTGTTTCTGCACCCTCTGCATCAGTGAGTTTCTGTGCTGATTTTATTATTAAATCACTGCACTGGAAGACTTCTTGTTCCTACGAATATAAAAATCTTTTTTTCCCACTTCTGAGTGAGCACAAATTTCTGCAGGATGGGACTTTTCCCTTTTAGTTAGCATAATTATGGTAATGAGCTAGACTAAAAAAGATGGAGAGTTCCAGGGACACATTTGGAATATATGTTGATGGTAGGATGTGAAACCTTACTGTTTGTGTTGGAGAAAAAAAGCGGAAAAGTGCTCAAGAGAGCGTGGCTCATTTTATAATGCTGCAGTGCCAAAGTGCTCTGTAACAAGGAGTTGGAGGAGTGAAAGCCAAGTTTCCATCTCTTCCCTGCTTCACCAGTGGAAAGGGAAACTATTACCCTAGAGAGGAATTCTGCATGTGATGGTTGAGTTGTAGTAACAATGCTGGGATTCATAATCATTTCCCCAGAAGGTCTGCTAATCTTTTTCCCTGCAAAATTTACCCTCAGGTGGGGTGGCGTAATTCACAGAAATCCTGCTTTTGTGGTGCCACACCTGACCATACTTTGAATAAACTCACTAGCACTTTGCTTTGGAAAGAAATACCTCCTCCTTAGAGTAATTCCAGCACTGTGCCGTAAATCCAGAGCTGAGCTTTCTTCAAGCTCTGGCTGAAGGATTTGTTTGGAAATTGTTCCAACGCTTGTTTGGAATTGTTTCAATGGGTGAGATTTAGTTGCTTTGGTCGGTTGTAACTTACTTGAAACAGTAATTGGAAAACCACATTTGAGCCTGTTCTTCCTGCTCATTAAGACTTTTCTACTTAACTTCCACTAAAGCAAATTTATCAGTGTATTTTCCCTTCCACGTGAGCTTCATGGAGCTCTTTGAGTATCTTCCCTCAGAAATGGTGTTGGCTCTGGGGAGCACCTGGTCATTGTGGAAGGAACAGACAGAGGGGAAGGGTGCTCTGGGAAAGTGCACATGGAAATCATCCCTAATGCCATCCCTAATCATGTGAGCCCGATGGGAATGAAGCCAAGATGTTCTGCATGAAATCTCATTGTTGTGGCTGGGATGTCCTCTCAGTTCTTGCGCTCTTCCCATTGTATCTTCTCATTTTCTGCCTCTCTTTCTGCAGTCATGCAGAGGAGCTCACAAAACCAGGAGTTACCACTGGAAAGGAAGGACTCTGAGTTTTGCAAGGGCTTTGTTTGGGCTGAATTTTACATTAACCATCATGGTCTGCAGGCAATTTCCTCCGCTTGCACAAAATTCCTTCACGAGCTAGAAACCACCCGACTTTCCTTTAGCTATCACACATAACTTCATACCTGCGGAAGGAACTAAAAGTGCCTCCAGAGCTCAGACAACTTCAACATCAGCCTCCAGAGGTCTCTTCCCAGTGGGTGACTCCCATAGCTGGCCTGTTCATTCAAATCCCTCTCTCCCATGACTGATGGTTGCAGCGCCAGAGATTATTTAGAGGTGTCTCCTCACAGGCTGTCACGAGGTTGTGGATGGAGCCTTCTGCAGGGAGCAGTGAGTTAGCTGATTGCTACTCTTGCCATTTATAATGTTCTTTTAGTGCACCAAATAGCTGCAGAATTTTAGCTGTGCTTCGTCAGTGTCTCCCTCCTTCCCTGGAGAAGGATATACCTTGTCCTGAACTGGTCCGAGGCATTTGGGGTCACCTTCCTTCACCCCCTGAGGCCTTAGCTCAGCTTTTCCTGCCCTGTGCCTATCACCTTTAAAGGCAAATGACAGCAAGACATCAGACAGAGACATCTGTGGTCAAGAAGCAGAGGAAGAGGGAGATGATGGCAGTCATGGACCTGAGACCTCGTAGTGCAGTTCACGGCATAATCCTGGATCTGTGCACGCAGGGGTGTGATCATACATGCTGTGTAATGCTGCATGTGCTTGATTTTCTCTGCTGTCCACACAAACCTGAGTCTGTACATGAGGTCTCAAAGCAAGGTCTTAGGCCAGGGGAAGAAGTTTTCATGCATTATCTATGTTCCTCTGGACCAAGCTGTGTAACCAGATTTAACTTTATAGGACTGGCACTGCTGCTAGGTGGCTTCCATAGGAAAATATTGCTGCTGATCCACAGCTGGATACTGGGATCCTTGTTAAGATGATGAATTAGCTGAGGAAAATGAGGAGAAGGAGGGAGGGCAGATGCAAGAACTGACAATTATGTGTTCTGTGCAGACTTTCCCTGAATCTGTGGAATCTGGAAACATTTAATGTCAAGTCAGAGAGAAAAGGACAGCACAGATATCTTCCCAGGAGGGGAAAAAAAACCAGGTCACTTGCCTTTGCTGAGGGTTTTTTTCCTAAGTTTGGATGTATTGAGCTGTGTAATAACTTGCACATATCTGGAAGCAATGCAGAGCACAGCAATCAATAATACAAGCAACGATAATCAGGTGTTTCAGCCATCTGACACGAGCGGTCTCCAAAGATAATTCTCTCCCACAGGACACTGCCGAACATAACTTCAGTTTATTCCTAGCAAAAAAATAAATGCTTACCTGCTGTGCAGAGACAAACGTTGCCAACCATTCTCCTCCTGAAAACTGAAAAGGGATGGAGGTGCAGGGAAAACCAGTGGGAAACACCCACTGGAGCTGGTGGTGGCCAGCAGACAGCTGGAGCAATCTGACACCCATCACCAGTGTCCTTAAAATCCTTAGAAAGACCTCAATAAACAGCAAATTTGCCTCTCTGTTTGGAAATTCCAGGAGAACAGAGACGGTACAGAAGAGTTTGAGGCTGCATTTCGTGTTTGTAAAGGACAAAGGATCCTGGCACCAAGGGACACAGTGAATGTGTGTCACCATCACCTTGGCTCTTGAGTGGGTTAAGCTGCAGCGGGAGCCCAGCCTGGTCTAATAAAGCTGCCCATGAATGAGACAGCACTGAAAATTCCCCCTGTCCCTGTGTGGAATCAATCCAGATCAGTGCAGCCAGTACCAATTCCAGGTATATATTGTAGAACTATAGAAAAGTTTGGGTTGGGAGCGACCTTACAGACCATCCCCTTCCAAGCCCCTGCCAGAGGCAGGGACCCCTTCCCACTATCCCAGGTTGCTCCAAGCCCCATCCAACCTGGCCTTGGACATTTCCAGGGATGGGGCAGCCACAGCTTCTCTGGGGAACCTGTGCCAGGGTCTCAACACCCCCTCAGGGAAGAATTTCTTCCTAATATCTAATTTAAGACTAGTCTCAGTTTAAAGCCTTTACCACAGCAGTTACCTGTCTGGTTAGGGTGGCTGTTTTCTCTTACTCTGCTAGCTGGATCTCCCTGCTACCAGCCTTGCAATTTAAAAAAAAAAAAAATTAAAGTAACCAGAACTGTTAAAAAGTAAAAGAAACACAAGCCTGGCTTTAGCCACCTGTGTGGCCACACTGCCAACCAAAAGGCAGAGAGGAGCTTTGGTGATCAGACACCATCAATGCTGAGCTCTTCCCCTAACAGTAACACCATCATTCATAATTGGCTGTAAAAATGAGATGCTTCTCAAGCTAATAAAACCCAGCATTCCTTTCTCATTCAGCATCACCAAAATGACATTTATGTTATTCAGGATTGCTATCCCCTTTCGACCCAGAGCAGTCAGCAATAGCACATAAATTTTTATGCCTGTCCAGTACAAGGCGGTGCATAAAAAAAGAGAGGGCATAAATGATGTAATTGATGTAAAAGTTTTTGCCATGCCCTCCCAAAAAGCAGAAAAATTCAAATCAGATGGTGATGGAAAGTTCCCAACTCCATGCCTCCTGTTTGGAGCTTGCCTCCTGGGAGCTCCCACAAAGCTGACTTGTGCCTGCACTATAAAGTCATTCACTCTGCTGGGGAGTCTATTAATAAAAAGGAGAGAAACAATGATTTTCAGATGGCAGAGTATCAAATAATCAATACTTCTCCTTATTCACAAGCAGAAGAGTGGCAGATAAGGATATATACCAATCACAGACACAATGTTTAATAAAACATCTTGGTCTTTGTCACTCTAGGCAGTTTTCTGCTACATTTTATAGGTCACAGTCCATGAAATTTCATAGGAGCTTTCATATCTATTCTCTGTAGCAGAATATGACATTTATTTGTTATTAAACCATATAATTTAGGGAGGATGAAGATACTTTATCCAAAACAACATGTGAAGTAGTCTTTCCAACAATGATTCCTCTCTAATGTATCTGTATTTTGGGACCTCTATATAATCCTGTGAGCTTCTTATTTTTTTTTCTAATGGGAAATAATAGAGGAATATAATTTTATAGTGATTATATGATAAGAGGCTGAGATACTCGTTAAACTCAGGTTACAGCCTTTGCTTGTTTTTTCACCTGCTGACCCAGACTGTCACCACAAAAAGCTGTCGGCTTTAATCATGAGAAACATGAGCAGTGGAGAGTTAATCGTGGTAAGTCAGTGCTGAGCATTGCATCCACTCCCAAACACCAGGGAAGTCAAGAGAGGATGTGTGGTGGGCACAGCTTTTATTACTTCTGGCAGCTGCAGGAGGAGGGAAGGTTGAGTGGGAGCTGGAGGTTGAGAAGGATCAAAGATTGAGAACAAAACGTGGGGAAGTGTCTCTTTTGCTCCAATCCAGTGGGTTTGTAAGAGGATACGCTTACTTTGATCAATCAAATGTGTCCGTGATGTTTTGGTTTGAATACATTGTCCCATAGGCCTGATACCTCTTCTGGGATGTGTAGGACCTGCTGGCTGTCAGCTAAATGTCTCATATGTATGGTTTTTTATGTGTAAAAATCCTTTGCACCACACTTGAGAGACAGAGGGGGAAGGAGAGAAAGAGAAACGTGCAAGAGAGGAGCAGTGTGGGATTCTGGATCTGTATCATTACTCACAACAGACCACACTTGTGAGCCATCAAAATTGCTGGTTTGCCACAGCTTCCGTGGTGCCTTGACAAGTCCCTTTTTGTCCCTAGGTCCATTTAACTGGAAAAATATTGCCCCACTTCAGCTCAGGAGCAAGCCCTGGAGGGTTCAGCATTGCATATCCACGGAGATGGTCATTCCTGCAGCTGGCTGGGGCACACAGCAGCTTGCCTGACCTGCAACTTTTCTTAATAAAACCAGAGAAGACACTGCTATGTGAAAGCCCTCAGGACTTGTAACCTTACTGAAATAATCTATTTTGGGGAGAAAAAAAAAACTGTAGAGATGTTTTAGCAGCTAAAAACGTGTGAGGGTCTGCAGACAGCTGTAATAATTCCTGCTTGCTCAAATCGCAAAGCACACTGCTATCAAAATTTAATCTGGGCTTTTTGGTGCATAATCATATTCCACTTATTTTCCTCCATCCTTTTTCTTGAGATAAACAAACCCCTTCTGTACCACCACCAACCCAGAATTCACAGGCCACTGTTTTATACCCAAGCCAACAAACGTAGGGAGTGGCATTTTATGACCCATCTCTCACTCCATCCCTATGATCAGCAGCATTTCCAGCATCTGTCTCTCCAGTTTGCTTACAGCCTTCAGTTCAGAATGAGATGATGGCGGTCACTTTATCAACCAGCATCACCTTTGTCCATAAGACACCAAGCTCTGGCAAGAACAATCTTGACTTGGCAGGGAACTACCTGGGAATGGCGCTTCTTGGAACGGGAGAACCTCTGGCAAGTGACCAGTGTCGCTGCTGAGCCGTGCGATGTCTCTGGTTTTTATCCCTCCAAATTCAGGCCTTTTGGCAGCAGTTCATGGAAATCTGTCTGGGTTAGATCTCCACTCGCTCGGAGAGACACTGATTCCTCCTCTGAGGCTGGAGGTGCACTCGCAGTGGGAGGAAGAGGAAGTAGGCAGATGGGGTTTCATTTTTGCAGCTGGATTGGAAAGCATGCTAGATGTATATCCAAAAACTTGTGGTTTTCCTGGATTTTCCTGGTCTCCTCTTGATCTTCTTATGCCTTCTACCCAAGTGCATTCCCCTTTCCTATAAAATCCCCAAAACCACTGTGAGTTAGGCATGGAGGTGCTCATATTACTCTCCAATCCTCATGATTTCAGTCAGTTTTTTGCTAAAAGGTATTCTTCAAACCATCTTTTTCTCAGAAAAAACCAGTTTACCTCAGTCCTTGCAAACTTTGACTATCTCCCTGAATCTTAGAAATAATACCTTACATTTGATGTGGTTTTGATTACAGGTGTACCTGTGCAATTCCCTTCCCGCACTGTTTCTTACACAGCCTTTCTAAGCAATTATAGGCTAAATGAAGCTAAAAGTCCCTCATCTTAATAGAAGTTACAACTTCCGTGTGTTAGAGGTGAAATATCTTTTGGTACAGTTCTGCTCTGTGCCAGTGGATCTGTACAGATATTAATCACACATTCTTTACAGGGATTTGCTATGAATGAGCAGGTATATTATTATATTGTACAGGCAGGCAGTGAATATTACAGTGAATAGTTTCCTGTTAACACAGAGCATCACTGCCTCTCTGTGAGTAGAGAATGACTTAGCTCAAAGGAACATCTTTCATCTGTGTAAATGGTTTACTGGGGGGCATTGCAGATAGTTCTGAATAGAAATTTCTTTTCCACAGAAACCGAGCTACAAGGATAACACAAGTAATTGCATTCTCTGGTGCCTCCCAGTGCTGTACATGTTATCTTCAGTGGAAAAAAAAATCAGCTATTGGCAGCCTGGTGAATTAATAATTGTAACTAATAGGGTTCTTTCTCTTTGCCTGACTTCTAGGATGGAATGGGAAACCTGAGGATCACGGAAAAGGGTCTGAAGCTTGAAGGAGATTCAGAATTCTTGAAACCTCTCTACGCCAAAGAAATCCGATCAAGACCAGTAAGTTTTTGGAAAGGAATAAGCTTGTTTCTGTAGCCCTAACACAAAGAAAGCATGAAGTGGCACGGTGACGTGGTTCCTGGATAAATTGCTCTGGCCATTGGCCTCTCTGTGCAGATGCAGTTTGGGGAGTAAGGCAGTGTGTGCCCTTTGAGGACTTCATCCAGACACTGTTTGCTCTGGGCAGTTCCAGAGTTGATACCCATGGCTCTGGTTTGTGTAAGCCACAGTTAAAACTCTTCCAGGACCTCTGAAATTTCACCCTGTCTTTTTGCTTTCTTTTGAGACAAAACCTAAACAGCCCTCAACTGGAGGACTTGTTATTTCTGAGGCAGAGGGATGGCTGGCAGTTCTGAAATCCAGCTCTTTTTAAACCAATTACACTTTTTCTGGATAGTAGAGAGGTGATGCCTTGGCACAAGGGCCTTATCTGTTGTTCATTAGCACAATGAACCCATACTATGTGCTCAGTCCTATTCCACGTTGCTTTAAAATTATGTCTAGTTAAAGTTCAATGCTGCTAAGAATGCTTGACAAGTGGCAAGAATGCTAACTACTAGAAATGAGAAAGAACCCCAGTGTGATTGAAATAACATTTTCATAGCAGCACTTTGTTGGCTGTTGGTGACTTTTGCTCTTTCTCATGCAATTCTCTATGTCCTGAGCAGCTTTAAAATAACTGAAACGACTACAGAGTTTCCAGGATCCATGTCAGAAGATATCACCTGTCTTGTTTCCTGATCTAAAGTGTTAATTTGAGTCAGATACCAACCTTCCCTTCTGATAACAATGGCAGATAGCTAATTAAATAAACTTAACATCCTTTTATCTTAGCATTTCAGTGCTCTTGTAGAAATTGGAACTTGGAGCATAATGAACAAAACAGCCAATACAATACCCCATTTAATTATTGAAGGTTGTAACCTCTGTAAGATGGCTAGGAATTGATTCGAACAAGCATAGTCATTCAGGAAGAAAACTTAATAAGAAAACCTTCATATCTATAAATGCTTTCAGCCCTGAATTAAAACTGAACCTCTAAAACCTTACATGTCATACACCTTTTAAGATAAAATATGTGGGAACCAGGTGCAGCAGTTGGTTTGATAAATAGACTGACAAATTGCTACCTACATTTCTTTTTCTCTAGTTACATTGATGGAAATAATATTTGATTGCTAAAAGAAGTGAGAACTACTTCTTGCTTCTGGGGAGTTTACTGTTTTCATATTATCATATTGATCTACATTTTAATACATCAGGGGGTGCAAAAGGTGTCCCTTTCCCAAGGCTGTGAAAGTAATTTCCACACCAGTGACAGATTACTGAATGCAAGGAACAAGAAGTGTGTTCCTTGCTTTATCCCCCATCCAGGATTATTTTTGCTGTTAGCTGGAGCAGGATCTAGCTGCCCACCAGAAGGTCTGATCTGCAGTCTGGGCAGCTGGAGCATCCCTGCTGCCTTCAGCAGATGAGCCCTGGAAACTGTATGAACCAGACAGTCACACAAACCATGTATGCAGCTCCTCTGACTCTTGGAGTAAACTGGAATAGCCTGTGCTGGCCTTCAGGTTGCTCATGGTAACCCTGGAATTGTTTTTGGGCTGGGGGCAACAGGAGAGATCTTACTGCGTTCAGACAACCTCTGCTTTCTTCTGCTGTGTGTGAATTTGGCCTCTTGAAAGCAGATGAAAGGACTGCAGTCATTCAAAGGTTTATAGTAATAGAATATTTAAAAATATTGTTAAATAATCAACACTCAATCTTTTTAAAGAACAGTAGTAGGACCCAGTGCTGTCTTGGAGGGAAGCGTGGTAGCAGTTCCTGAACCTGATGAATATTGTTAAAATAAAGTGCCACACTCAGTGCTCAGTAACAGATGAACATCCATACTAATTCTAGAGTGATCTTCTCTGGGTTTTCAGAAGTGCATAATGAAGCTTTAAATATGTGAAGAGTAATAGAAACAAACATGACAAATAACAGTAAAGAGCATTCCAGGAATAATCTGACATATACAATTTTTCATATGTTTAATTAAACAACCTAAGAGTTGTGTACAGTAATAAATAATGGTTTCATATAAACTCCAAAGACTTTTAGACGCTGGTTATTTATAGGAGGATTTATTTATTTATTTATATACTTATTTTAACTCAACAAATTTAACTTCAGTATTGTTCTGTGTAGTGGATGAAGGAGCATTGCTGCTGCCTGGAAAGGGCAGGGAAAAATCACTTTTCAGAGTCCCATGGCCTCTGGGTTTTTCCACTCATGTGTCTCTGTGGTGCTGCTCCCCCATGTGCTGCAGAGCTGCACACAGAGCTGGGCAATCCCTGCCAAAATGTCTCCAAAATGGGAATTGTGATTATTCTTGAAAGCCTGACTTTGTCACTGGTGCCTCTTCTTCTCTGCTGCATCTCTTGAATCCCAGGAAGCTGGTAATTAATATTACACACAGACTTGCTTTCCTAGGAGCTCTGCCTTCCGTTTTAATGGTGGTTTTGGATTTCCACTTAAAAGTGGATTCCTTTTTCAAATTGATTTGGCTGGAAGATCAAGGGTTGGAGAGGAGGAAAAGCCCTCAACTGTCGTCCCAAGAGACTGCTGGGTGGGAACCTGTGAGCTTCTGCAGTTTGTGCCTTAAAGAGCCCTGGTAGGTCCTGCTCCCTTCCTCACCTCACAGGCAGAGGAGCTGCGCTTAGATGTGTTTGTCATTGCAACTGAAATTCCAAATTTTAGCAGAAGGATTGGATGGATGTGGTTTGGTCCCAGGACAGAGAACTCACTGACATGAACTGGGTTCTTAAAGCTGCTTCCAGCCAGTTTCTTTCTGCATCTGACACCCCCCAGATTTGCTTTCTTTTTCTCTCACCCACTCAAGAGTGACCCCCCCCCCAAATCCCTTCTCGTTTCATACAGAGATGAGGGTCTCTCTTCCTGCTCTTTCCCATCCTAGACCTGGCTCAGTAGTACTGGCTTTGTAGTATGGGTTAGGAACCTGTTTTCAAGCATCAGACCTTGCAAAAAAAAAAAAAAGTAACCTTGTTATTTTATAAGCCTAAAGTTTATCTGGAGGTTAATGAACTGGTGGTAGCTGTGTTGGCACCTTTGTAGCCTTGTTTTAAAGAAAAGAGATGGGTGTGTTCCCTTTTCCAGGAGTGTTCAGAGCGTCCTGAACTCCCAGCTGAACATATTGCACACTGAACAGTGTTTTCCATGCCACTTGCATGGAACACGAGCATCTTGCTGCCTTTAATTAAGAAGATAACTGGACCATGAAGTATTGCCTGTGTAAATAAAAGTGATTTGTACTTAGTCAAGGAGGTGCGTTAGGAATTCTCACATTTCTTTACTTACAGATAAATTATGAAGATTATTAAAAATTGGAAGGGTCATCTATAAGCCCATCTGTAGCTCAGCTGCACTGTCACTCTCAAAATGTAGCTGTCTTTCTAACTGTTGTAATTTATTGTGGACTATCGTGTGAACCATCTGCTTGCTTGTAAATCAGACCAACTTTGACTGAAAGTTGTACACAGCAGTGGAAATCGTTAATTTTATGTCCTGGAAAGTAGTGGCAACAGTTTAGGGGACTTCAGTCTTCATTGCCTTAATTGGAATAGAAATTTAAAACTGGAAATTTTCCTGCCTGTGTTGAGATGAGCTCCTAAGAAGCAAGTTGCTTGAAATTTAGAATTTGCCCAGATTTAGCTTTCTTCGTGCAGCTGGGGTGTTTTGAAGCTTGGCACATCCAGGTCTGTAAGTAACTTGAAAGGGGCAAGACACAGAACAAGCTGTGTGCATTTTCCATCCCGATAACAACAGAAATAAAATCCTGTGCTGTGATTACACAGGAAAATCCAGTGAATTACTTCTCTCAGGAGCTGTCTGACAACCAATGAGATGATAATCTCAGCTTTAGGAAGCAGAGAAAGACATTGCCGTGATAGGATTAGGATGGGTTTGCCCTTTCAGTGTTCGTTTCAAGAGCACAGATAGAAAAAAATAAACTCAGTTTGCAAATGTTTACACCTGGGCTTTATTTTTCTTACACTGAGTGCCTTCAAAGACAAGAATATGGATTTGCCTGACAACTTTGACTTTGCTTCAGTAAAAAGCACTTGACTTGGGTCCCAGTCTTCAGTTCTCTTGCAGACTCTTCTATTGATGGGTCTGGGAACACAGAATTAAATGTGGGCACCAACCTTTCTACCTGGGGGAGCTCCAAGATCTGCTGTTGCACAGGTATAAGGGATGGCAAAATTCTCCAAACAGATTTTGAGATTTTCAAGTGTCTTTATAAAAAGATCTCTTAGTGTATGTAGCTGGTTTCATGTTGAAGGTCTGCTCCCCGTTATTTTTAATCAGCTGGAAAAAAAAGAGTTTAAAAGAAAAATCCTATACATCAAAGAAAAAAAGCCTGAGGCAAAGGACTGAGTATTTTTGTTATTTTCCTTTCTTTGGGGGATGTTACAGGTCCCTGTCCTACTCAGTGTGGCAGGGAGTGTCTGTCTGAGAGCACCGTGCTTGCTCAGGTTGTTGGAGCAAACCTGCCCTCACTGGAAGCTGTGCAGAATAATTGGTGACTCCAGTGGAAGGAGGACTGGGGCTGTCATTAACACTTGGCTGGGATGCTGCAAGGGCATCTGTTCGGCCTGGAAAATTCAGAGTTGTGAATTAGGGCTGATAACTGCTATTCCCTTTACTGGTGTTTAGTAAGTTCTCATCAGCATAAAAGCTAGACCAGCGAGTGCATAAAATATGCTTCTCTGTCCTTTACATTTTCCCCAGCCAGTATTTGAATGATAGAAACATTAAAGGAAGCTTTTAAGAGTGATAAATAATTATTTTGCCAACGTACCCATCTCACTGTGTTCAGTTCTGGAATGAGAGTGCTATAATTTTAAAGCACAGAAGCACTTCTGGAATGGCTGTATTCTTTTGTATTATTTGCTCTGCAGGTCTGCCTGCCTCCAAGCTAAAAATACACACTGCAAAACAATAATCCATGTATTTGGATTAAACAGTGACATGTGCCCGCAGTGGGGCATACCTGCCTCGTAGCCATAAATACATATTTATAAGCAATACAACATACTAATTTGGATAAAAAGGGAATGCAGATGGCAGGATAATTGCAACTTTGTATGAGGCTCAAACGGCGTAGTAGAAATGTAGCTTTTAGATAGATAGCATGAAAGAAGGCAGCTATTTTTTGAGGGAGAAGACAGAATAATTCCTTTTCTTCCTTTGTCAAAGTTCAGAGAGAAATAAAAGGACATTGAATTAGTTCCTGGTGATTTGGTCTAGCAAAGAGTGTAGTTTCAGCACATTCACTGAAACCTTCACAGGGTGGAAATGAGGAAATGCAGTTTGTCTCACCATGCTGCCATCACTCAGCTGTCCCTGCCTGCTCCCACCACCTCTGCAGCCATTGCTCCTCCCAGCATTTCACTGCTCCCTCAGGGACCAGCTCTTCAAAGAAGAGGGGAATCTTCTTTGCATGATGTGACACATCCGAGCCTGTGAGAGCTCCTGCCGGCTCTGGAGATGTTGGTCTCCTGGCATCGGCCTCTGGGGCAGCTCAGCTGCCACTGTAGCCTCAGGTAGAAAAATCTCTCACTATGCAAGATCGACTTCCGCGGCACCTCCTCTGACTGCATCTTCACAGCCTGGTGCTCCTCGGCTGAGTTTTGGTTCAGAAGATGAAAAAAAGAACAAGGTTGCTGTGGATGGCACAGCCAAGACAAGCAAGCTTCCTGCAGCCATGCCCGGCCATCTCCTGTCCTCCCTGTGGGGTTTGTTAAGCATTCCTTGTGGCACCACTCTGGATACCGTGTTAGATTCCAGTGTGCTTTAGCTATAGATGTGTCTCTCAGCTGGGTCACTCTGAGTCTTGTTTGCCTGACAGAGATCAGCAGAGAGGGGAGCTGGCAGTCAGCGAGGGATGCAGCAAAAGAACGAGTTGCAAAAGGCATCATTTTGGCAGAAACGCCCTCACCTGGTGTACAGATATTGTTGCTGTCTCCATCCAAAGCAGATTTGAGTCTGTGGACAGCAGTAGGCTGTGAGTGTCCCATGGGATTTATAAAACTGATATGCTCTCCAATAATAAATTTCATTCTGAAGCAATGAAATCCAGAGAGCCTACTTCAGTCTGAACCTTGGCTGCCCCAGCGCTCTGGGGGCAGTTAGTGGCTCTGTGATATTTCCAGTGTGCTGAAAAGGTGGAAGTTAAGTAAATTTTACAGCAACTATGAAAATATTTCCCTTTACCTTTGTAGTAAAATTGGTCAGAAGTCTCTCAGCTTTGAATTTTGCAGGGAATGTTGTAGGCTGGCTGAAGGACTGTGTCCAATAACATCAGAATTAAATCCTGCTGTGCCTGTTCCTGCTTCTTTCTGTAAGGAGCTGGTATTGTGTGCCCTGCACTGAGAGCACAACAGGGAACTGAAATATCCCACCAGCTTCCAAATCAGAGCATCCCAAAGATGTGCAAAAAAGGAAGCCCTGATGTAAACAAACTTTCAGAAATGACTCCACAAGTTGCATTTCAAAGCAACATCTCATGGAGACTGCCTATGGCATTTTAAAAAGGATTTCATTAGATGTTGCTAACTTGTCATAAGATCTCTTAAATGGAAGGGTAATGGCTCATAACATTTGTAAGCTTTTTAATTTCATGCAATATGAGCAGTGCAATCAACACCTATTAAAGCCAATCAGCTGTGCCCAGTGGGCTACGTACCTCAGCTTTTGTCAGTACTTGCATTTTGGGTACACCTCTGAACGAACCCTGGGAACCACGAGTTTGTGGCTTCTTACCCTGACATCAGTGGAGGGTTTGTGTCTAGAAAATGTGATGCAATCATTGCAGAAGTATCTGATGCCATAAGGTGCATAAGCACTTTGTAGTCAGTGTTTTCCACCGTCTTGTGGGGGAGTTTGGAGTTGATGTGGACAAGTTAACAGCTCTGGAGCTAAACATGAAGGAGACACAGAATTTCCCGAATGGTCTCTCAATGTATTCTGCTTTTTCCCTTTGACAACTGAAATTTCTCACTTGAGCTGCTTGTGTGAGGGGAGAGAAACTGTTCAGATCATGTGTTTGTTTTGCTGCTCTGATCCCACCCCCACCTCCTCTTCATTCCTAACATTTGCAGCCGGACCCTGTGGCAGCGAAACCAAGCGAGAGGCATCCCAGCTCAAAGTGAGCTCTGGGCTAAGGCCGGGTGCTCTGTGGGCTCTCAGCTTTTGCGCTGCATTTTTGCCATGATCCCAGAAATCGCTTGCATTTCAGCTGTGAAAAGGAGGAGAGTGGGGCACGGAAAACACGAGCGATTCTGTGGGCTGCATTTCTCTCTCTGAAGCGCAAAGGCTTTGAGTTTAAGGATTTACCATGTCTAGACATTGCTGCTGACAACCGGGATTCTGGCTGCTTTGTAGAGGCTGAACTACAAAAACAACTTCTTAATACTAAAAATGAAAAAGAAACAAAACTTGATATGGCATGGGTAGAGGGAAGATAGAGAAAAGTAGAGAACGGAAACGCTGAAAGACAAATAGGAAGATCCAATTACAAAGAAAAAATGATGTTTTTCTCATGTTTCCAAGCAGCTTCAAGAGCAGAGCTTTGTCTCTTCTTACCACAGGACAGCAAACATTTCTGCAACTCTTCTGCTGATCAAAACTATTTTGGCAGGAAAGTTATGTATTTTATAAGGCAGGAGTCGACAAGACAAGCTGTGCTGTCATTAGGAAGTGCAGGCACACAGAAATCGTTTTACAGACAGCTCAGTTCGTGTGTTCTTTGATCTTCAACAGGAAAGCAAAGTCAGATTTTCCAGGTTTCATTTGCCAGTTGCTATACCTCTTTGACTGTTTTATTTCTAAATAACAGATGTTGTATTTGGAGAAAGGAGGACACAGGTAAAAACAAGAACAACTTTAAATTTGCTCCTTTTCTTTCAGGACAAATTTGTTGAGGGTCTTGGGAAAACTAACTTGCTACTCTTGCAAGAAAAAGTACATTTCTTTGGCTTTTGACATCTTCGTAGTTGGAACATGTTTCATATAAAAGCACATGCAGTAAAAAGTTCTTCTAGGGGAGTGGTGAAAGAAAGCAGTTTCCATGGTGCCTATTTTTTTGTTGTTTCTTTTTTTCTTTATTTATTCCAGGTTTTCAGTATAAAATGTTACATGTCCATTGATTTCCTCCTGATGTGCTGTAATTCTGAGTCCAGCGGGATTTTTAGGCCTGCTTCTAGCCTGGCCTTAAAATTTTCTGAGGCAGGTTGTGTGAAGTACCAGCAGGAGTCTGCTCCTCGTTTCCCTCTGAAACAGAACAACCCATGGAACAAAAAGAGAACTTAAAGTGCTGCAGCTCACAGTGTTTCTTCCTGGTTCGTCTGCCAAGCACAATCCTTGTTTACCACCCTTACATAAAACTGCAGGAGATTCCTCACTTTCAAGCCCTAATTTTTTTGTCTGAGCATGAGTGGAGCTAAAGCCTCCTTGGCTTTTGCCTTTGCACCTCTGAGGTTCCCCAGGGAGCGTCAACCATCCAGTGCTGCTGGCATCCAACCTCCCCCAGAAACATCTCTTCTAAGGACAGAGGCACATCCTCCTTTGGAGAACTCTTCTTTATGGTCTACAAGGGAAGGATTTATTGAAAGTTTATTTCAAATGCAGCAGTGATTTGTGAATCACTGTTTATGAATATATTGAGTAAATGCCAAGATTTTCACTGTATCTTAGTGCAGGTTACTTTGTTGGATTCTTTAGATTAATAATCTAAAACTAGGCAATTAAAATTGCTTTTATGACCTAAGCTTTTTATTTTCTCTGCCTTTCCAGCTGCAGCTTGACATTCTGCTTCTAGTTCCTTTTTCTCCTTGAGCAAAACAACATGTGATTCCAGTGGTTCTCTCTTGATTTAGACAAGGGGCTGATTTGTGATGGGGCATCCAATGAATGAAAGTGGTGAACATCTGAGTTCTGCTCCTCTGCTGAGAAAGCAGCAGCAGCAGCTGCTAAAGCTGTGGCAGCAGGAATGGGTGGTTACTGATTTTGGGAGAGGCTTTGCTGTTCACTGAATCATCCGTGTTCCTCATCTCAGTGCCTGGGAAGTCTTCTCTTTGAAGTGCTAGTGCAAACTGAGCCTTCTTGGAAGTGATCTGACAGGACTGCAGCCCAAGGCAGCACAGCTGAGGAGTCAGATGTGGTTTTTTTCCAACGAGAAGTTTTGTAAGACATATTTAAAAACAGAGAAACGAATAAACTAAAGGCAGTGGTTTGATTGAGGGGAAAAGAGAGGTCACTTGTCTGACAGATCAAGCATCGCTCTCCAGAAGGGATTTCAGTTTTTTAGCCAAAAGCTGTTGTCTTTCTTTTGATTAGGTTGATCAGTAAGAGTGTGAACAATTCATTATTTTTCTTAAAATCCTGTTTCTTCTAGGCATATTTTGCAGGTTAGGAGTGGGCACAGCTTTTCATGACCTTAGAGCAGCTGATATTTCCCTTTAGGCAGATTCACTGTTGTGTCCCACATGCAGGTGAAGCCACCCAGTGAATGGCCAAATAATCCATAATCCAAACACACACTAATTGCTGTAAAAGGTCAAGAGTACCTTGAAGCTTAAGCTGATTTAGGGTCTTGGTTTCCGTGGTTTGAAGGCATTGAGTTGATGGGATGAGCCAGACCAAGTTTCCTCTGGTGCTTTCCGTGGTTGGGTGTTCAGAGCCTGTATCTTCCAGATTTTTGCAGAACATCCCTCACTCTTCAAATGAAGTAAAGGCCACACAGGGCAGTGGCATTCATGTTGTCACAGCTGCTGCCTTGAGAAGCACCTTTGGTTGCATGTCTGCTGTTGCTTCAAGCCAAAATATTTTATCTGTATTCTGCCACCTCTTGAAAACCCCAGGTCCTCCTGCAAACTGACCTTGGCTCTGTGTTTTCTGAAGATCCCAACTGTTATTTATAAATGATGAGCCTTGATGTTGGTACACAGCTGGGAGAGCAGGAGGCTTTTTGTTTCTCTCTGCAACGTAGCATAGGTGAAGCAGAAGGAACAGGAACACGCAGGCAGGACCCTTCCTGTGCCCTTTGCTGGTAGGAGCCACGGGTTGGGTGTCTTCCCTGATCAGTTCTGTTCTTCCAGAGTTTAGAAAGAACTTCAGGAATAAAAACACCAGCAGAAAAATGCCTTTTCAAAACGGGAGACAACAGACAGGCTGAGCCACCCTGCTGATTGCCCAAAGAGTAATCAAGGTCCTTGGCTTTTATATTCCTCCCTGGGCTCTGTTTTACCTTCACACATCCCATTCTCTTTGGCTGCTTTTGCCATTACTCACCATTTCCCCAAACAACCTCCCTGTCTTCTTCCAGGCATGGAAAAAGCATCTGCTTCTTTTTCTGCCAGCCTGACATCTCTTGAGACACCACTCCCCAGCTCCCAGTGGAGCTGGTTAGGGATGTAATTTTGCTCGTCGGCCCTGTACCACAGCAATACCCCACGCTCTCTCCTCTCTTCACCCCGGAGCAGATACTCAGGAGTGTCTGTTGAGTGGCAGCCACAAGACACAGCCAAATCCCAGCACAAACATCCTGCTCCTGTGGCTGTGCTGCTGATCAGACCTTTGCTGCCGTGCTCTCTCTGTAGGTACATGTGTGCAGTGTGGCAACGTCCAGCATGATTTAGGATCTTCCCTCCACATCAGCCCAATTCCACATCCCATGCTTAATTGCATCTGTCATTTTACCTGTCCAAGTGCCCTCTTGCCTCAGCTGCTGGACTTTCAGCCTCTCCAAGGCAGTGGAGGTTTGTAGTTCTTCCTCTCCGAGATGGTTCCTGTCTGACATTAACTCACACTTGAATTGTTGCAGCTCTGCAGCTCAGAGCTTGGCCCCTCTGCTTGGTCTTGTGAGGAAGACTCTGCCTGGTCATGCAGACCCACAGAGCATCCTTCCTAAAGCCAAGTATTGATCATTTCAGTAGAAAAAACAAAGTGGTTATATAAGAGCAATTCAGAAAGAGTTTGTGCAGATTTTTCTGTGACCCCATAACCCTGCATCGTAACTAAAGCAGATCAAATTACTTTGGTGTCGGAGGTACAAGCATAAGCCCAGCCTTCCTTTTTTGTCCTTCCCCTACAGGGTTAACTGAGCATATTTCTACAATAAATATTCCCACAACAAGGCCTAAATATGGTTTTCATCAATCATTTTATAGCTGCTTCCAACCTGTCATACCAGAGTATGTGTTTACAGCAGCTCAGGAAAAAAAGAAAGCAGAAAAACCGCAAATAAAAGAATTGGAATAGAAAAGCTGAATTTTCTATCACCAGGAATGGTCAGATGATCTTTCTTTGTGTCTTGTGCAGTGGCAAGTGGACAGTCTCCAATGAATAAATAATTGCAGATCCAGGAAATGAGATTATTCCTCCCATGAAGCTGTTGAAAAGGAGAGTTCACTGTGCCCTTCAAACATATTTGCTGATGCACAACCCTGCACTGACCTATGGAGCACAGCAAACCTGAAGGATGGGGCTCATAAAGAAGAGCTTTATAATTGTGATAGGAGCCCGGAAACTGAAACACTTGATTGCAGGGACATGTCTGGGCTGCACCTTGTCATTTCACAGGCCAGATGCACTGGAGAGAACTCCAGTGGGTAATCACAGAAGTGAGGATAGCTGCCTGCATCCTGCCTCCCAGCCCTCACCGTGCTGTAATATAGTTGCTTTTGCGGTGTAATTGCTTTCTCTGCAGGGCTTCTTCCTATTGATTCTGCTTGTGTGGATTTAAATGGTTTGCAGGTTGTAACTAGACTCAGGTTGGTCTGCACCTCCACTGCTCTGTGCTAGGCAGCTCACGTGGCACTTCTGAGAGACTTCAAAGCTGTCCAGATAGCATCACTCCCTGGCCTGCACAAATATATTTGATTGGAAGAGAGAGGCTGGATCAGATAAGTTCCGAACATCAATAAATACGTGGATTTTGTTTGGTGACACTTGTTCAATTTGAGTCTTTTTCCCAGGAAGCAGCTTGTGTTGTGTCATTTTTTTCAGCACGATGTGTAAATGCTCTGCATCTGCAACTGTCGAGGCTGGTGCCATCCCATAGCAGCGCCATCTGCTCGCTCACAGAGTGCTTTTTGCGCAGATAAAAAATGTGAGGTGTTACTCATAATTAGGCAAATCACATGCTGTGATCTGTGATTGATTTGATTCCCGTTGCTGGCTACCTCGCATATGTGTGTGTGTGTCCCTAAGTATTGTCTACATACCAGCATATGGATGCAGATGAATCAGACGCTCACAAATTCTTTTTCCCCAATCCAGACAGATGGAAATGTTTTCCCTTCTTCTTATTAGCAGCAGCTGAATTTCAGTCACACCAGGGGCCCTCTGCTAGGAGCTCGCCTGTGTTCCGTGCTGTGCACGCACACCTAAGTTGGCGTGGCCATTTATAATCTAATACAAGAAGCAAGCGATCCATGACATGCAGCAAAGGAAAGCTGTAATTTCAAAGCAGTGTTCAGAGGTATCCACGTTATTAGCCTTCCTGGAGAGAAATATCTGGATATATAACTTGGTGTTACGCAGTGCAGTAACAGAATGCCTAAAAGGATGTGTGAGCCTTGCAGAGCCCAAGTGTCTCTGCTGAATCTGGCTTCTGGAAAACATTGCTGTGCTTTTCTTAGTATTTAACAGTGTGTGCTCTTAAACACGTATTCACCTCACTGACTGAGATCTTAGCTGTTTCTGGTTGTAGTATGGTCCAAGTAATGCTGGTGGTAAGGGAAAGTAACTCAGAAATTAGTAGTTCTGTGTAATTTTGATATTGTCCTCTAATGTCTTTTATAGATAGTGAAGTATGATTTACTCGCAGGTTTAAAAGAGGTTTAAGGCAGGCAGTAGGGACACTGGAAAGGCCATAAAAATGAAAACACACGAACAGAGGTCTGCACGCTTGACTGGAGTAAAAGTTACAAGCAGTGGAGTAGCTGTGTAGTTGGATGATTTAGAATATTTTTAAGCCTCAGCAGAGCTCTCTTCTTTTCTCTCCCGCTCTCCTGTGCCTACCTACAGTGTGTTTACTTCAGCAGGAGATCTGTCACCACTGGACTCTGATCATAACTAGGACAGCCCAAGGCAGAAAATAGGATATAACTTCGCACAAATCAACAGTCCTGGTGCTCCAACGCCTCCTGTAGACAAGGATCAGATTGGAGCGAGCTGGTGCTGAGCAGCAGCTGCAGCTTGGCTTTTCTGCAGAGGAATTCAAGTAAATTGAAATGTTTAGAGAATACTTGGTTGATTTTATGCTGGAAGGGCTGAGCAACGTGCTGAGAACCCAGGACTGCTGTTGTCCTGTTTTAGAGCACTGGCGTGGCTTGACTCCAGCTTTGTTTGTGGAAGGGAGAGCTGTTCCCCAGGGATGCCAAGTTAATCATCAGCACACGTTTGACTGACTCTGCTGTATCACCTTTAGGTGAACTCTCAGTGCAGTGAAGAGCTTGAAGCATTTTCAGAGTTATTTGGTCATTTCACAAGTTGTGCTGCTCTCTTCATTTCAGCTGCCCGAGCGTGCCTTACCAGAGAACTCCTGGAGCTGAGCTTGCTTCAGTGCATCAGAGACATTTTTTCCAAAGCCAGTAATGATCAGTTCAGCCCTACCAACAGAGGAAGTTTTGTGACTGTGCAGCAGCCTTCAGATATTGCAAACACCTGATGTTTGTAAAGCAGATCAGATGCTACAAACCCCCATGGATACTGAATAGAACTCCAACATGCACAGTTGCATTTTATTTTCATGTGTACGTCAGTTGGTTTCATCATGTCACCTGTGGTTTTCCTTATATTCTAAGTCAATGAAGTAAAAAAGAAAAAAGAACAGCAAAGAAGTCAAGGCAGATGTAATGCCTTGGAAATTTTTCAGTGTTGTTTTTTAATGTCAGCAGACATGGTGTAATTTAATTTTCAGAAGAGTCTCAGCTCCAAAGTAGCTGATTAGGCATCTTGAAGAAGCAGCCACTCTCTCAAAACACTCTGTTCGTGAGATTATTGCAGGTATCCTTCTAAAGAGAGAAACCCCTAGACTGCCAGAAATAAATCACTTTGAAGAATACAAACCCCCTTCCAGAAGCAGAACCCAGTCATTTAGATCTCACATCACAGACCTGCCTTCTTTGCACTTCAAAAAGAAGAGTCAAATATATAATTGCTTTAATGGAGCAGAAGGAAATTTATCTTTTGTTTCTATTGTTATTAAAATGAACTTCAAGAAGTGCCATAAAAGAGAGGGGTTTGTAGCATTGGACATAAAACTCTGACCTGCACTATCTGTGCCATTAAAATATGTCAGTGTTGGCTGGGACCACAGTATTTTCTGAGCTTCGTGATACTGTAAAATGTATCATTCTGTGAAGGTGACTGAACCTTGTTTGCATAGAACAAAGAACTTGAATTTCTTTTTGGTTTAAGCATTTGAATCCTTGGTAAAGTGTCAGAAGTTGTAGCACAGCCCGCTAAGCTCATGATGCTACATTTCTGTCTCTGAGTGCCCATTGCAGATCAGGGCTTTGTCAGCTCTGTCACTGACCCAGGTTATGTGACCCGGGCACATTCCACCTGTGATAAAGTTTTTTTCCTGGAAGAAGAGGATGCAAACTACACTTTGTCACATCTCCACTGAACCTACTGCCTCCTTCCTGAAAGCAACCATCTTCAGACATACATCTAGCACATACTGGGGCATTTATAGCATTTGTTTTAATGTTTGTTACCAATTCCATTCACGGTTTGCTTTCATTCTGCTATGAAAAGCTTACACTGTCAAATCAGAAGTTTTACTAAGAAAGGGATTTAGTAACATGAACATTATGTTCAGCTGTTTGAAGGACAGAATCAAGATCAAAAGAGATTCAGTGGTTAAACAACAAGAAGTATGTTTAAATCAAATTAAGGGCTATTTTCAATCTATCACCTATGGATTTAGCTACATGCCTTAAATTTTTTTCCAGGAGGCTTCTGGTCAAAATCCTGTTCTTGCAGTGGGGAGCTAGACCAGAAAAAAGGAGGAAGAGCTTTTGAAATAGGAACAGTAATAGCTGGCTTGCAAGTTTAGCATGGTCTAGATTTTGTGTTGATGTAGATAAAGGCTGGGCTGCTGTTCCAAGCAGGATCTTGGGGATGGGATTCATTAGATACTCTCCAGTTTTTCTTCTTCACAGCCAAAGGTAGGTGCTGTCCAGTGCTTTCTGTTTGCTCTTCAGGAGGTGCATGGTGTCTGTACAATGTTCTGTGAGGTTTGCTGAGGCTCATGGCAGTGCCAGTTGCCTGATTCCTGCAGAATCTCTCATCAGATCTGAAAGGGTTTTACTCAGTTTCCTCCCAACTCTCTATTTTATGGGGGCAACTCTGAACTTTTCCAGCATCAGACACTCTCCAAAGGAGTTTCTCTTTTCAAGGCAGGAATAGGGGGAGGAAATGCACGCTTGGGGACAAGTCCTGTTTCTTCTGGCTGTGCTCACAGCGTGTTCCAGAGACCTTTGTGGTTCGGAAACTCCGCGCTGAGCATCACACAGTGAGGTATTCCTGGTGCTTCCCTTGGAAAGAGGAGCAAGTCATATGGGAACGTGCAAAACAGGGTCAGGAAGACTAATTTAAGCATGTCTGTGTCAACTGACCAAAAATGACAGAGTAAGGGTCCCAAGGTCAGCTATCCTGGCAGGGCAGGGGATGTGCCTGACACCAGCACTAAGGAGCTGCACGCAGTGTGGTGTCCTCAACAGTGCTCTGGGCCTGGCTACATAAAGAAAAACCACAGAGGTGTGATTCCTTTATGGCTTTTCATTGGAGGTTTACCATTCTTAATGAAGGACATTTCAGGTGCCCTGAAATTATTGCTTTGTCTCTCGGTTATTGGGTGATGAATTTTTGCTACTCCAAACCAGAAAAAACTGAAGTGCAGCTCTGAGTTGTCCCCACCAGTGGAAAAATGCAATGCAGTTAAGTGTCACTGCTGTTACTGCTGTTATCACATTTAGCTGCTGGTGTAGTAGGACTAGTTGGACTTGAAGAAAGGAATATATTTATTACCCACACAAAACTTCCCCTCTATCAGCAGCTCCTCAGAACAGCACTCGGGGTGCAGGCAGGTGAGTGCTGTGTGTGGCTGTAGGCCAGAAGCAGGAGAGCTTTTGCTGGCTGCTGGCTTTACAGAAAACAAACTTTTGCCTTCTGACAGTCCAGCTGTGCACAGAGAAGTGTTTGCTTCCTGTAATGTCAGTGAGAGGTGGAGTTGAGCAGGAAAATGGTGTTCTGAGTGACTTCTCCATAGACTGCTCCTTGCCAACCTAGATTATGCTTTAAGATTTTATTTTTACCATTACTTTGTCAAGCCTGCAGGAAACTCACCGTTTCCATTATTTCCACAAGCTTCACTTGCACTTTCTGTGTGAAGTCTTTGAATCCATTGGATCAAATCAAAGCTATTCCTTTCGACCATCTGAACTACAGACATGCCGTGTGTGAAGCATTATTTTTAAATTGCCTGTAAAAATTTAAAAGGATTTCCAAATATTTTTAATAATTCCCTAAAGCAGTCTAAGGACATCTGTTAAAGTATTGAATTTCCCTCAAGACAGCACTGGTTGGGATTGCTTCAGCTGCAAATTAAGGTTGTCACTCAAAGGGCTTTTTCTGTTTCAGTCTCTGATCTGGGAGTTTTTAGCATCTCTTCCGGAGCCAAAGAAAGACAGCTAGTGAGCTGTTCTGGCTTGTTTTGCCATGTGTTTAACCTAGCAAACAGTAAGTTGATACCTTTTGTGAAGTCTTCTCTATTCTGCTGGATACCTCACTGTTTGGTGAGCAGCCAGGCTATGCAGTTTTGACATGTTTTCACACTTTTCATATTCTTTCTTCTGCAGTGTGTGTCCAACGTTTTAATACATTGGAGTAGCTGTGGCAAATGCTATTGTGTGTCTGCAAACATTTGCATTATTTTTGAGGCATTGGGTCTGCTAATGAGGAGCTGGAGTAAGAGGCAGAATGATGTATTTACTCTCCAGGATTTCCTGCAGAGATGAATAGTAGGTTCATGGTGAGCTGGAAGTGCATGACCGGCCCAAAGAGTCTTTAAAAGATGTGCTTGTTTATTGCATGCTGATATTCTAACTCCAGCTCTGTCAAGTGCTATGACAGTTTATGAAAATACTGCTTCACTACTTAACTATTTTATTGTGGTGCTGATGCCATATTGATCCAGATTTCCACCTGCTCATATGCATCAGAATACCTCATTTTGTGTCATGGTAACATGAACGTGTAAGAGAAAGGGAAGGTTTTGTCTTTTCAGTTGTAAATCCTAACTGGCTTTTAATGCTTTCATTATTTTGTTCTGTGTGATTGAAAGAAGTTGGCATCATCACCAAGCTTGCAACAGAGGAAACATTTTTTTAATGTTCAGTGTTTAAAAGATGTCAGTGTTATTTCCTTTGTAAACAGAAGATGATGGATAGAAAATCTGCAGAATTTTCAGCAAAAGGGAGTAATTTTTTCAGTTCTTTTTCATTCCTTAATGGAAAGAGAATTATGGAGATGAGAGCAGGCATTGCATTAAGTGCTTCCAATGTTCTTTCCCTGCAGACCAATAAAAACATCTTCCATTAGGGCAATTTAGTTTTTTGAAGGCTGCATGAATCTGAGTTCTGAATCAGTGAATGAGATGACTATGCTGGGGTAAGCAGTTCCAGGTCTGATTATGTATTTTAAGTCTCGTGTAGGTGGCTACCAGCTCTCAGCTCGCCTTGTGGGTCTTCTTCAGAGCAACTCTACTGTGACTTTTCATACTGGCTTATCTTGCAGTACTTCTGTAGAGCAATCTCATATTACAAAGAGCAGTAACAGATTTTCCAAAGTCATGGGGATTGAGCTATTTTTCCTGCCTGAATTTGGACTAGAATTCCTGGCCTTTTCAAAACACTCCAGCTGCTTGAAAACTCCATGAGTAAAATTCAAATAGTACAAATCGAAAAAAATTACTTTTCTGTGCTTCCTGTGGTGGGTTTGTAGTAGTTACAGTCTCACCCATGACTGTACATTGTGCAGACTGTATCTGTCTACCTTTAAAAATATCCTTCATCTCTAAGTGTGAAATGGATGTGCAGCAGTAAACTGCTGTTGCTGGGTGTGTGCAAATCAGGTGCCTGAGCAGGAGGGATTCAAGTGAAGCCGTCTTTTCTTTCTGAGCTGGTAACCATAAAGTAATAATAATCAGCGTTAATTACTAGAAGTTCTAGAAGATCACAACTAAAAATTAGAGAAGCAGGGAGTCATTACAAGTGATTACCACTGATCCTTACTTCTAAATTATTAATCATGATTTTCATATACAATATTACTTAAGCTGTCAGACACATTGCAGAAGCATAGAAGGATGATTTGCCCTCATTTAGTGTATGAGGGGACAGAGGCACCAAAAGCTTCTGAAACTTGTCCAAGATCTGGAAATCATTAAGTGGAATTCTTTTTATTAATTTTATTTTTATTTAGTTGCAAATAGTCTGAATGTACCCAAAATGTTCTAGTTGCAATTGATCAAATAAACCCCATTTTCCTCTTTCTTGCTGAAGGGCTGATCCCATGGGAACGTGCTGCAAAAACAGTGAAGGCAACAAATGTAATTATTGTGAATATTTGATCACATGTGAGGCTGGGTTTATTTTAGTTTTTTGAGTTTTGTTTTCTGCAAACACCACTGAGAATCGTTTGTGCATCACTAGAGTCCTCCCTGAAGCTCCAGTCCACCACAGGACTCCCATGAATCATTTCTGTGTTCTTGTTATATTTTATATGCAGACAACTTAGTCCTTCTGCCGTGATCCAGAAGAAAATGGCATCTATGAAAATACTGTGTTCCTTACAGATTCAGGAGGCAAGGAGAACATGCCTGACCCACACGATTCTCCATCCCCATCCTGATTATTCATTCCCAATGGAAAGATTTTGGAAACGCTGGCAAAAGACATTGGACATAAAAATTTTCAACTTTTTGCTGATTTTCTTGCTATTTTATCTCCTCTGCCTACCCCGTGTCTCAGTCAGTTGATGAATTTGATCGGTTGCCTGCTTTAGGCATTACAAAGAGATGCTGGCGGTGAATTTCCACCTCGCACATTAGATTTTTGGCTGATTTGATTTGGGGTCACCCTGTGCTGGTGCTGTGGGTGGCTAATAGCCCCTGAGAAACCAACTGTGCAGGCTGGGGCTGCCTGTGGAAAACACGAGCTCCCCGGTGCCTCGGCTGTGTTTGCACGCAGGAGGAGCCAGATGGTTGGAGCTGTGGGTTCTCTTTGGCTTCGCTCTGCAGGAGAAATACCCGAGATGGATGTTGCCAGGTCGCTGTGTGGCTCCTGTGTGCTACCAGCTGCTCTGGCTCTTCTCTCGGAGGTGTGTTTAAAGCATAAAAATGAGAAATTGGTGGAACTCTCTACGGTCATGTGGGGAGTGGGGAAGAGTTCGTGTCTTGTGTTCCACGGACCCGGTGGGATGGGTCTGGTCACAAGCTGCCATCCCAGCCCACAGTGTGGTGGTGAAATGTGCCAGACGGTTCACAAGTGCTTTGAGATCTAAGGCACTCGTGTTAATCAGATTTTCTCCTCCCCAGCCCTTGGGCACAGCTTGCTCACGTGGTGGGCAGACACTGTCACCCCCCGGAGTCATCAGAAGCTGTAATTTTTCAGATTTGCCTCTGAAATGTGCTGCTGCATTCAACCACCCTCCCAAAACACCTTTGGGAAGCTTAGGTCAGGTCCCACGTCCCCTGCACATTTTAAAATAACGGGTTGGGTGGCTTATACCAGCAATAGAGGCAACCATCCCTAAAGCAAGGCACTGCCTGGGCCAGACAGAGCTGTGGTGTCCACTCTGGGTTTGTGCTGGACAGGAAGAGTTCCTGCAGGGTAGGTGCACCCCAGCCATGCCCCCAGCCTTGGGGTCAGTGCTGGGCAAAGCTCCAGACGTCTCAGCCAGGCTGGTCCCAGGCAGCCATCCCCATCTCACACTCTTGGTCTCGTGGTCTTGTTCCAGGGCAACCCACTGTACTTCCAGTCCGCCAGAAACGTGACAGTGAACATCCTCAATGACAAGACAAAAGTCCTCACTCGCCTTGTAACAGGTAAGGAGGGGGAAAGGATGTTTGGAGGGATTAAGGGGGGGTGGAGGTGGGTGTTTTGGGATGCTGGGCTGGCTTCAGACAGTGCACAGAGGGGAGCCTGTGTGTCTCGTGGAGTACAAGTGAAAACTTCACTCCACTCTGTAGAAACAAAGCCAGAGACATGAAAGCCGTGCTGGAGAGGCAACTGGCTGGGGCTGTCTGATAACAAAGCAGACCATCACTTTCATTTGGAAGCCAATCCAGAGTTAGAACTGTTAGCTGTTCCACATCAGGGTCGAGAAGAACATATGCCAGGCTGACATTTCTGTTGTAACAAGCACAGATTTTTCCTAAGACATTTATAACTTGCCTGAAATCCTGGGAACCCTGGAGTCCAGCTGTGGCAACACTTTGCAATTTGGAGTCCTTCTGCTGATGAAGAACTCCCTTTGCTCCCAAACACGAGTGTGTTGGATGGGGAAATGGGGGTTTCATAAATCCCCAGGGCATAGCAGACTTTGAATGAATTCTTGAGGAATTTGGGTTGAAAGAGCCTAATGCGTTATATCAGGTATATGGCACTGCATGTAAGGTATATAATATATGTTTGATATGGGAGAGAGATCTATTTACTGAGATTTATGCATGGCCTGTGAGAAGGTATTGGTGTGTGGCAAAGCCAGTAATCCATAAACATGTTTCGAAGTTGACACTGGGTTGCTTGTTTTGCTTATGTAACATCTTGGCCTTTAGTCACAGTATTAAATAATTAAATACGCAGCTTCAGCAAGCAATTATTTAGGCAGCATGTGTGAAACTTGCCTGGAGGAAGGAAATAAATTCAACCCCAGGCTCCCTGATTCTCACATTCAGAATGAAGGTCTTCAGTTTGTTGGTTCTCTGTATATTTTCAAGAGGATGTTTTGTTCACTTAAGCACCTCTGTGTCACGAGAGGTTGGGAAGACACACTCAGTGATACCTCCCAGCGTGATGCTCTGGTTATTGAGCTTTTTATGCATTCAGCACCAGCTTTGGTTTCACAGTGGAGCAAAGATGTGGTCCCATGCAGTGCGTGCTGCAGGGATGAGCGGGGAGGGGAGGTGCTTAATAAGCAAGACACAAATCAAATTTAAAGCACTGGATTTTGTCAGTGTGGCTGCACGAGTTTTTAAGTATTTCCAGGGATCTCAGCATGGCCTCACTTGTCTGTAGTGCAAACCACATGCATGATTCTGTGTGTCCAGGTGCTGGCACAGGTGACCCATGCAGGGAGATGCTGCGTAGGGATGGTTTTTTTAAGAAAATACTGGCTTTCAGGGGTTATTTCTCCTGTCTTTGGAGAAATGAGACTGGTCATGAAGATGGCTAGAATTAATGCAAAGTCCAATCACCTGCCTGGTGCAGGATAATATTCCAGGGGGGCTATGGCTTAGATGGAGTTGGCAGGGCTCTTCAGTGGTGATTTGTCCAAATTCTGGCCTAGGTCAGTAACCCAGGGCAGCCTCTTTGTAACTCTCTGCAGCCTTTGAGCCACAAACCTGCACAGAATCGCTGCTCAGGCAGCTGATGTTTATCAGACCCCACAACAAAACGCATTGCCAGAGGCTTTCCAGCACTGCAGGGCACAGCAGCCTGCAGGAAAAGCAGCAGAATGGAAATAAGATCTTCGAAGGAAAGTTTCACTAGTCTAAAAGCCTTCTGCAGTGTGAGAGGATGCCATTTCCCTTGGCCTGCGCATCACTGAAGGGGTCTAAAACAGAACATTTGCTCCTGTGCTGGTGTTTGTCTTTTTCTTTTCTAATTGGGCTGTGCATGACACAGATAGAATTTTAATCCAGATATATTTAAACGGTAGAAAACCAGGAATCTTTTACACAGCAGCATCAGTCCAAGCAAAATGGGCCCAGGAGCTCTTGATGCCTCTGACACCTGCACCGATACTCTCAAAGCATGGCTGGGTTTGTTCGTTGCTGTTTCACATATGGGTCTGTCTTTTTGTAAAAATTTCCCAGCTGTCCCAAGGTGATTTTATGGCACACATAAGCATTAACAAAAATGTGAATAGAAATAGTTGAGCTGTTGTTACTTGGGTAGAAAACTGCCCTTTCCTAATGAGATCTAAAAAGCCTCCCCGTTTGGTGCCTCTGATGCAATTTGTAGAGCTATTATTACTCAGCAAATGGGTTTATTAAATGTATGAAGCTACTGTGTGATTTTCTTAAACTTTTCCCTAAAGTAAAGCTTCTTCCCTCTAGGTCCCCAAGCAGTGGAAGCACACAGCCAAAAATTTGAGGTGAAAACCCTCTCTGGAAAATTGCTGTTTTCTGCAGATGACAACGAAGTGGTGGTTGGAGCAGAGAGATTGAGAGTTCTAGGTAAGAGATTGTTCATTAAGTCACAGTTTTAATGCGCACCTCTTCAAATTTGAGTATAGTTTTGCCTGACTTCCCTTCCCACTTGCTGAAAGTTTCTTTTGGAGATAAAACCTTGTGCTGTCCTTATGGCTTTGAATCTTCTCCAAGCAGATAATGGTCAGGAGTTTCTATGTGAGGGCTCTCTTAACTTGCACAATTTGTCATTTCCCCTCCAGAAAAAATCTCCCCTGGAGGTGGTTTGTCTGGCTGAGGGAAGTAGCTTTAAAACCAGTTTTGAAACTGAACAACTTTTATCTCTTGGCTCTGGGCTGGAGGACAGTGAGGGATTGCCCCAAGGATGTGCCCATGCCTGCAGTCCCTGTGCAGACCTCAGGGTTCTTGTGTTTGGTCCCACCACTGTCACCAGCTCCTCCTGCATTCCGAAAATAACACCAGGAGGATCTGCCTCCCCAGCTGTGCTGCCTGCCAGGCTTTACATTGGTATTTCCTAATGGAAACTGAGGATACACTCTGGGTTTGGGATGTGGGGGTTCTTTCTTGTTTCTTTGGATTATTTGTGTTTTTATTACTTGGAGAAACAAAACAGTTGTGGCAACTGTACATTTCTAAAATTATTTGATAGTTATATGAAATTACCTGTCTGGAACTTGAACTTTTGTGCTCCCCAGTTCAATCCACACTCTTGGGTTAGTCTGGGATTTGGTCAGGAATGTTTTCACCTAGGACATGATTCATAGAGTGGGTAGCTCAGTGCTGTTCACAGTTAGTCACACAGCAGTGCTGCTGGTCTCTGTGGAGGCACCAATACCTGTTTTATAGTGGCTTGTTTTGGATGCATCTTTTCATTCCAAACTGTTCCTTACTTCTCTTGTAAAAACAGATCAATAAGGAACTTGGAATTATAGATAGATATAGATAGTATTTTTTATTATTATTATTACTATTACTATTATTATTGTTATTTATAGATATTTAATAGTATATTATGTAATATAAATGGGACTTGGTATCCAACCTGTAACATTTTTTGTTGCCTGACATCCTGCTGTTCTAGATGGCTCCTGTTTGTGGACAGGCCAGGTGTAGCTCTCTGCAGGTCACTGTTGTTACACACTGGACTAGTTCAGTCAGCAGCTATAAAAAGTTAAGTGGGCTTTACAGGATAAATGTTGAACTTCACAAAATTAAGAGCATCTTTGTTAGCTTAAAACTCTGAAGAGGCCCATTGAAAATTCTTGCAGTGTTATGGAGCTGGGAACATTTGTAACAATCCGTGTTCTCCAACAAATCTCCCTTCACACTGCACCCTTCAGAGCTAATTCATGCAGGGTAGATATGTCAGAAAGCAACAGTTTTAAAGTGTTTTCTTGGAGACCTTAAAATAAGAGAGATTGACATCACCAGTTTAACAAAAAAATACAGAACCTTTTCCTTACAAGCTGCAAGTACTCAATTTCAGATTATATACTGACAAAAAATTGCTTTTAAGTTCCTCTGTACTTTCAAGAAACCAGGAATTATTTTTGATAGTTATTTTGAGTTTCTGCCTTGTTTTAGTCTCCAGAATAAACAGCATCAGAAATCCTGCTGATCACTGTAGTGCACCTTGATTTTGTACCTGCAGCTGTTTCTCGAGGTTGGTTTGACTTTTGCAGATCTATCAGAAAAGAAAAAGTAGAATGACACCACTGGTGATGTTACATAGCAAGTATTCTGATGACCTTGAGCTGAAATGCTTTCTGAGTTCATACTTGGCTTTGTTTTTCTCCAGCTTTGCTTCCCCAATCTAATTTTATCTCCAAAAGTGTTTGCCATGGCTGTTTGCCATGCTGGGAAGTGTTATACCATATGTTCATGTTTCTTGCAGTGTTTTTGTCTGCTCTGAAGGCCAGTCCGAGCTGTAGTACACAGACAAATTCCTTTGATCATTCTTCTGGTGTTTGGGCTCTCAGGTGCTGCAGGAATGTGTCTGCTGACACCCATCTATGCCACGTAAATAATTTCAACTTGTTATTACTGAACACGTACTTGTAGAGGCAAGTGTATGTCAACAACCTGGCATGAAAGTCATCCCACAGAGGTCAGAGCAGCAGCTCTTGTGGCCAGCTTCGAATCTTGCCAGTGACAATAACTCTTCTCTTTGTACGGACTTCAAAGTTTTTTTCCGAAAGTTTGTGCTACAAACCAATGCTGGATCCTTGTCCTGAGAAAAGAGCTGCTCTCCTGTTTTCAAATGAACCCTGCTCTGGGTATCTAGAGGATTTTTCAACATTAGCAAGGGATAAAAAAAAAGGAAGAATACACAGAATTATAGATTAAAAACAAATGCAAGTAGGACATACGATGCATTTGATGGTGCTTCAAAAAATTGCGCAGCATGGACCGTGCAGATTACCATATGAAAGTGCTCTTTATTTGATTTGTATTTTGGGGAGTTATTTCTGATTTATGAGCATTAAAGGACACGGAAAGACAGAGCTGGCCACCTCTGCTTTTCATGTATGATGTAATTTAGAGTACTTCAATGGTTTTATATGATACAGTGAATCCAGTCAAACCTCTCATCATAGGAGAGACTGGAGGATGGCAGGAACTTCTGTCTGAGGGGAAGGGCAACCCTCTGAGCCCTCTGGCCATGGTGAGCTCTGGTAACATGGACACAGCCTTTTCCAGACACAAAGAATTCCCTCTGCCTTGCTCAAAGCTGGGAGCTCAGCACTGCCTGAGCCCAGATGACTCTGAGGGAGCTCGTGTTTGCCTGCAAGAAGTCCTATAAAAACTGAACCTTACAACAACTCCACTCTGCCCTTTTCCTTCCAAGCTCATCTGCCAGTGCTCATGTGCTCTGGGATGGGATGGGATGGGATGGGATGGGATGGGATGGGATGGGATGGGAGCACATTCCCACTCTCAGCACCCCTTCCCTCCACAAGCTTCTCTCCGTGGAATCCAAGCACCCCGTGGTCGTTCCGAAGATCCCGCAGCAATCCTCCGAGCTGCTCTCGTTCCTCAGAACCGCTGCTCTGCTTCTGCAAGGCTTGGATTCCTGAAGGCAAAATCTGCCCCTCCTCTGCCCACGGTGCTGCCCGTGGGGTTGTGTGGGGTGATGTGCAGCCCTCCCCTGCCAGTCCTTGCTGTGGTCAGCAGAGCTTTGGGCAAACCCCACGGACACACGAGCTCAGGGCTCGTGAACACAGAGCTGTGTAGGGCAGATAAATTAGCTCCTCCTAATTGAATTTGTATTCACTGCCTTGTCCAGCAGAGCCCCTTCCCCCTCCTCCTTCCCTCCCTTCCTCCAGAACGTGTCCAGCCCATCTGAAAAATGGGGTGTAAGAAACCCTCTTTAGTTAAAAGAGTATTAAAAAAATAACTTTGATATATATTAATTACAATTTCATTTAATAGCTTATTGAACGTTATAGCATTTATAAATAAAAGACAATCATAAAGTATTATTCTGACTGTTAATTAGCTCTATTTATTCTCCAGATTAGTTTTTAAATATGCCCTCTAGATGCCACTTGATACTAATTAACAGAGTTACATTATTATCTCTATAGAAAGGCATTTTTAATTAAATCTAAAGCAATTTAAATTAGCATGAGTTTTTACAGAAATTAAACTCTGGTCAGATGCTTAATTTAGCCTTAGAAGACAACATCTGATGACGTGCCAGTGTCAGTTCTCCCAAGGGCCTTGACATCTTTTTATTGAGATTATTTTTTGAAGTTTGTTTTCAGGGAAACTTGCCAGTATACTCTGGTGTTTAATATTTATGATGGATTTAGCTAATTTTTTTAAAGACCAAATGTTGATGGGAATCCACGTGCATTGCAGTGAGCTGAGGTAAAACCACAAAAGCCACACTCCTGCAGCTTACAGGAGTCTGGCAGTCCCTGGGTTTGTGTGGGAGGTGGGATTGCACGGGCTGGATGCTGTCCCGTTAGAAATCAACCACGCTTTTTAACCACTGTTAAAATTACCCTTTTGCTTTGCAACAAGGACGGGATTAATCACAAACCCACAAGGTCCCTTCTCTGTAACAGGACAATACAGGAATTGCTCCCACTCTCCAGAAAATGTGCCTCTCAGACATTTGGATTAGCATGGCAGAAGCTTTTCTTCTAATGGAGACTAATGATAAAAATTTGGCTAAAACCTTCCCCTGTGGCAAACCCTAACTAAACCAGCTGTATTTAGAGTGGGGTAGGATGCCTTTCATCTCCCAGAATACAGACTGCAGGGGCAGTGTGACCTAGCCCAGCACAGCAGCCCTCCCCAGCAGCGTGGCTGATTTAAAGGTACCTTTCACCTCACAAACCATTCCATGCCCTCCCTTAAAATAATTGGCGAGTAGCTGTATTTCTGCCTTGTAGCTTTTTTTCCTTGTAGCCAACATCCTTTGGGCTGTTGGCTGAACGAACCATGTGGAGCATGTCAGTGCTGACCACAGGTTAGACTCTCAGGACTGTTAGTTTGGGAACATTTTTTTGTTCAAGTTTCTCTCCAGCTGCCTGGGAATGCACCTGGAAAGAGGAATCAGCTGCTGAAAGGTTATTGCAAATTTATTAATAAGTTTGGAGTAATTAAATCCAAGGCACATTTCCAGCATTTTATTTATGAGCTGTTTATTAAGGAGTTTAGAGGGTTTAGTGGAGGAACACCAGCAATAAAAGCAGTGTAGTTCAGGAGGGCATGGCTATTTACAAGAGCATGTCGTGACAGGAAGAAGAGGAATGGCTTTAAGCAGAAAGAGATTAGATTTAGATTAGATATTATTTAAAAATTGAATACTGTGAGAGTGGTGAGGCACTAGAATGGGTCCCCCAGAGAAGCTGTGGATGCCCCATTCAGGTTGGATGGAGCTCAGAGCGACCTGGTCTAGTGGAAGATGTCCCTGCCTGTGGCAAGGGAGTTGGAACAATGTGGTCTTTAAGGTCCATTCCAAGCCAAATCATTCTGTGATTCTATGACCCTATGACTGTAGAGAGCTCTTTTAAATGGCAGTGTTGGGGCTGTTGTTGAGGGCAGAGGGAGGAACCTGCTCTGCATTTATAGAACACAGAGTGCTGGGGCTCGTTATTCGTGAAAGGGTTAAAAAAACCTTTGCAATAATGTTCTTCACTTTGGACAAGAGGAGAACAGGATTTAATGTGGATGTACTGAACTAACACATCTGTGTAAGCTGCTCCAGCTGCCTTAAGCTTCACATCTACAAACATTTTCAGGGATCCATGTATTAGCTTGATCTAGAGGAGCCCTGCAGAGCTGTGGCTGCAGTGCCAGCCTGGTTAGAGGACTCTGCTCACATTTCCTCCATATTAAACTTTTAGTGGCTTCTTGGCATGTCCTTTCCAGCTTTTGCTTGCTGCAATGGTTACAGCAGAGTAACTTTAATGACTGCAAGAGTAGTTATATTTCATTAAATAACCCACAAAGGTATGTGACTGGTATCAGTCATTTCAGAGGGTGAGGTAAGCTTGAAATTTAACAGTTTCCAGAAATTACCACCCATTTTTACAGCATGTACCCTTCTTCAGCAGTGATTATTTATGGGTCAGGACATGCATGATTGCCCTTTACCACAGCCATTATGATTTCAAAATGGCATTTTGCTGATGTGTTTGTGGCAGAGGGAACAACTCTGGTAGCCAAGTGTTGAAATCAGGCCTGACCCAGAGAGGAAACTGAGCTTTCTGGTCTCAGCACGGAGTCTGCTGCAGCTGTATGCCTGAGGGTAAATGCCAAGCTTGAATCTTTGTAGTGTGGATTTTGGGTGCTTCCCTGAAGAACATGTCCTTGCTACAGGTCTGTAAGTCTCCTTTTCAAAGGAGACATGGTGCTGCAATATTCATTTTTTAGGAAGCTGAGACATTTTCCTACTGTGATCCTTTTCCTTTACAAAGGCAGTGGAGAGGAAGGTGCCTCTAACCCAAAGGACGGGGAACTTCTCTGGGATACCTCACTGGGAGACCTTGCTGTGCTTCTGGAAACAAACTGTACCAGCAGCCTGGGGCCACAGCCCTTTCCCAGTTCTCCCAGTTGCAAATGAGCTCCGGCTCACTTAGGCTGCTTCAGAGCTCCCTTCTGTGCTCTCAGCCAGAGAAAGGAGCGAGCCACAGCCGGCTGCTCGCCAGGCTGGGATGGGCATTTGACCTTTAGCCGAAGATGTATGAACTTCTCTGAGAAGCAGCTGCAGCACTCAGTAGTCAGTGCCCGCAGCTAATTAGGCAGCAACACTAATGCAGTCCTGGAGCAATTGCCAAGCTGTCGTGTAGCCGCTGGTCCTGCAGGAAAGGGGCAGGGAATAAAACCAGGGGAGTAGGGACATGTGCTGACAAATGAAGACACCGGGGTTTAGCAAGGCTGGCAGCAGCCTCCGCTGTCTGTAGCGTTCAGGCGTGGCAGCGCAGTTCCGTCAGATTTCTTTGCGCTCGCTGCAGAGCTGTGATGATGGACAAAAACTGTGTTTAGCAAAATTAAGGAGTAGCAGAGGGCAGAAACATGTGTTTCCTATCAGTGGTTAAAGCCGCAAGAAAATGCTTTTTTTCGCTCCCAGTTAGGAATCGCGCTGTTGCTGTATCCGTGTAGGAGTCAGGGGTCACAGAGTGATTTAACCTGTAATCAGCAGTGACAGAGAATTAAAAAGCTAAAGAAAATAAACCTGATTTGGTTGAATTGGTTGGATGCGATTTTTGGATGTTTTCTTTCAAAGTATTTCTCCTATTCTGCATGGGAAGGAATTAAAATTACCAATTCTTGAATGAATACTTCTGATAGCTCCCCTGCCTTGAGGGCAATAGGTGTAGACACTGTTTTCCATTCGTTTTAATGGCAAATCCAACTAACACTGCTCTCCTTTTCTTAAAATCCACTCACCCAGGTTGCAAACTTAACTTTTCTTGGCAAGAACAATCTGTTTTGGGAGACAGAGATACTGAGGATTTTTCCCTGTGTTTGTTTTACTTGAAGTACATTCCAGGCTGAAAGGACAGCATTTATGTAAAGTGTATAGGCTTCGAGTCCAGGCTGAAATGTGTGTTCAGATTGTGTTCCCTTAATCCTGTTTAAGGAAAGAGAGGAATCATCCACCATCAGATCAACATTGATTAAATGTCACAAGGATTATGAAAGAAACATACTGTACACTTACCAAACACCAAAATCAAGTTTAAAAGTGTAGCAGATTTATATTTTATTTCCTAAGTGTCTTCCCCAGCTGATCTGTTTGAAGCCCACATAATATTCTCCGTGATAAATTTCCACTGTGTATTCCCACTTCAGGTGCTCCCCTGAGTTCCTTTGCAACTTTGCACAAGAATGCTGAGAAGAGCTTCAAAGGAATTCAGTGATGACATTGCTATTGTTGAGCTGCAGGAAAAGTGTTGAAGGACCCCAAAACTAGTCAAGAAGGAAATATCTAGAGGTCAGCATAAGTTGTAGCAACCTTTCTTGCTATGTCTGTTCTCAGTTTGGGTGTGAGCCTGTCTGTTCTTTTCTGTTATTCCCTTTATATTCCTCAGACAAATGAACCGTGGCAGGGAGGCTGCTGAAGATGGTGTGACTACAGGCACATACATCACTAATGACCCACTTGCTCATCTCAGAGCTTGCAGCTCATCTCATTGTTTGCAAGTTTTCCAGCTTAAACCCAAGCTCCATTGATTTCTTGGGACTCTGAGTCAGGGAACTGTTTCTCCTCCACTCGGCAGGGCTGGAGTCACAAGTAGTTCCTGTCTGGCCTAACTCAGCCACAGCCCAGTGCCTAAGGCTTGGCTCACTCCCTGTGTGCATACAGTGCCAAGACCAAGAGCTAAAAATAACCTGTAATAAAAGCAATAGAATCCATTTTTTAAAAAATTGGATTACATTTTTATGATAAACACTTTGTTGATGCTGCACATGATCTCATTATTGCCCTTATTATTCAAGATTTCTTGATTGCCCTTAAAAGAACAACTCCCCATCACTTAGACAAAAAAGGAAGGCAGACAGACCTTTGCAATGAGCTATTTTTATAGAATCCTGGGAAGAAACATGAATGAAGCTTTATGGCTTTTGTTCAGTGCACTGGCTTAACCTAACCAGGCTATTATTGCACCCTGAAATAGAGCTCTTATTGATTTCAGATTTGATGGGATTCAAGGGGAGCAACAGCAATTACTATGCTCACCCATTTAAAAACATAAATTAAGAGTGAATAAGGTTTTTCAAGCTTGGAATTAGAAGAAGCCGTCACAAATAATTTTTACCTGCATTGTATTGGATTTACTTCCTGGGTATCTGTTTGCACAGACTTCCTGAGACTGTCACATATTATCCTGATGAGACCTGCAGAGGAGAGAACCTCCTCAGATGGGTGTTTTCATGAACAAATTGCTGAATGTGTCCTGATCAATAATAGCGGGGATAAAAGTAGTTTATGGAGACCAACAGCACACTGTACATTGCCTCTTGACTTTAGCTAGGAAAAAATCACAGCAAATCCTTCTCCTTCCCCCCTCATTTGCACAGTCCTGCATAAGGCAGAGCACTAAAGAGAAGATACATTAAGGCCAACTTTATCCCCAGGTTCATCACAAGGCTCTGAGACCCCACTGTCATTAGAAAGCAGTGATATACAACACTAAAGGTGTACTGGAGGTCCGGAACTATCACTAAAAAAATACAGAGTGGGAAAGAAATGTGTTGTCTGGAAAGGAAAAGGGAAATGGGGAGTAGCTAACCAGGTACATCTGCCCCACAGTGGAAACCTGATGTCTCCCTGCATCCTGCTCACCCCCAAGAGCTGCTCAGCTGATGGCCACCTACCCTTGACAGCAGGAACATCAATCATTAGCCTAAAAATACCTCTCACTGCATTGCATTTGAGCTCCTCTTCTCTCTCTTCCAGCAGAGAGCAGGGGAAGTCCAGAGCAGGTTTTGTGCAGAGGAAGTGGGATGTGATCAGTGTCTTGCCACGATGGCTGGGTCGCAGCTCTGGCCAGAGGGAGCAGGGATTGCCCTTGCCTTGGCACCAGGGAAGGTGCCAGGACAGGGTCATGCAGCTCAGGTACTTTTGCAGCACGCAGGGAAAGCAAGAGGCAGCTGGGAAAGCTGAGGTGTTGATGCCCGTGTTCCTCTGGCTGGATCTGTTGCTGGTTGAGATGCACCTTCCAGCTGAGATTTGCTCCCTTCTTGGAGCGTTTGTGCTCCTCCATTTCCAAACCCTAAAACCGGACTGTAAATGTTCTGTTGCCATGAGACTCTTGATTTCTGTTCTTGAATGAAGTGAACACATACAGGGGTCTTTGACACCCCACACCTTATGCACTGTGAGGGGGGGAAAAAGCCAAAAAAGCAAACACTCTTTTAATGAATCTTTATGACAATTCAAAATACTTTAGGTAGATCCTGTCATATGCTTTATAAGTTCCTGACTGATTGTGTGGAATTAAGTTATTGGGCAGAGAACCAGCTAATGGAAACACATTGATGAAATCATTTTTGAGGGACATTAAATGGAACTTAAAATAAAGCTGGAATGGCTTTATGGATTTTTCAGTCAAACTGTTTATGAACATTTATCGGTGGTAAATTACACAGTGTCAGAAGAGGGAATCAGTATAATAGAAGCCTCTCTGATATAATACTGTGAGAAAGAATAATTTATTGCCTAGGGATGTACAGTACAGTGTGTTTAAATACTAATGATATTATTGTTTTCTTCTGTCTTTGGCTGATTGCACATAAGGTAGCCTTAGCAGCAGCAGAGAGTCTCATAGATGGGAAAAAAAAAATCAGTGCTTTGCAATGAAATAGAAATTTTCTGTTACACGTTTTTCGTGGCAGATAGAAAATGTTTTAATAATAGATAATTCAGGAAGCAGAAGCTGTGTTGTACAATAATAAATGTAGGTTACATTTGCTTTATACTCAGTAAATGGGGAAGAGGGATAGAGCAGCTTTGATTGAAAAGGGAGATTGTAGCAGCTGATTCTTGAACTGTTGGAGCTGTGTGTTAATACCATTTGCCAAAACCCATCATTGCTCAGGTAGAGGACAGTGAAAGTAAGACCAGAGGAATGTGAGACTAGAAGGAAATTGCTGGTCCTAAAAATATTGCCCCTTGCTTTTTGGGACATCAGATCTTACAGTCAGGAGTTTGTCAGATCTGTCATGTTGTCTGTCCCATCTAACTGCAAAGCTGCTCCCATTGTAGCTCGTCTTTTGGCTAGAAAACCCTCACTTTCCTTCTCAAATATGTTCAGGACCAGTTTACTGCCACTCACATAAGCATTGGCTCTCATATAAACATTGGCTTAGAGCCAATGGTTCTTTTCATTCGTGTTATTTACCCTCCTAATGTATTTATGCACAGCATGAGTATCCTTCCTTTGCACATCATGCTGCTCAGCTACAAAGCCAAGTCCTTCCAGGCTTCTTTTGTAGGACAGACTTCTCCTGTTTGTGCAGTCATGACAGTTTTTCTTCTCTGTACACTTTCCTCACTGGGGTTGAGTGGGGGGGCAGAAAATAGCTGGAGGATTCACTGATGATTCTTAAAATAATGTGATTTTTTTCTTCATGTTCCTGTTACACTTCCTTCTTGCCTTTCAGTTTAATGTCACGTTTGCTTTCCCTTTGACTCTGTCACGCTGCAAGAATCATGAGTAGCATTCAGCTTTTATCCAGGGATATTACATTTTGGAAACCTCCAACATGTAGAAGAAATTTTTACTACTTTTTTAAGCACATGACCTTGGACTTCATATTTTCAATCATCTGTTACTCCGTAACATCCCAGTTTTCCTCAGCAGAGCCGGAACAGCCCAATTCAGTGACAACAGCACATTTCCCTCAAAATTTCCTTCTTTTTTTGCCAGTGCCTTGAGTCACAGTTGGATTCCATGATCTGAAGAGTCTTTTCCAACATAAGTGATTCTGTGATTCTAAAACCACTGAATGAGGTCACTTCCTCCAGCCTTCGCTTTCAGCACCATCCAGCACTGATGCTCTCAAAGCCTGGCTGGGGACTTCCACGGTGGCCAAAAGCCAGACTTTGACACAAATATCCAGTGCAGCTGAATTAGTCCGAGGCAGTTTTTTCCCTCTGGAGCTGCTGATCCCCCAGGCAGAGACTGAGACTCTCCAGCACAGAACAGAGGGTGCTGGAGGGAGGGGCCATGTTTGAGGTCTAGAAAATTTCCAATAGCACAGAAAGAAGAAGATGGTTCTTTACTGAAATCATCAGGCAGCAGGGTGAAACCAAAGGGAGAATTTCTCCAGAGTATTTAATTCATCCATCAGCCCCCTGCTACAGAAAGGGAGACACTTAGGATGGGGATTAAGTGAGGAAAGTTTTTCAGTGTCTCTGATAAACTTTCTCTGCCAGTTCAAGGGGGCCCTCAGCTGCTGGCAGGCAGAGTCAAGGGAGGGATGTCTCAGTCCTGGTCCCTCAGCATCCCCCCGTGGCTGATGTCCTACTCAGTGACAGGGACAGGTGGCCCTTTGGGAGATTCTCTGTTCTTAGAGGAGAATAATAAGGAATTACACCGTCAAGGCAGGAAGCCTTATCAAGGCAGGTAGCATTCGCTTCTAATTCGGATCAAAGGGGAGAAACAGAAGGGTTTGGAAATCTCATTCCTGTTCCCAGTGCATGAGGGACTTTTTCATGGATCTGGCAATAACGGAGACGGGAAAAGAGAGTTTGAGAACTGTGTAGGGAAGGGAAAACAAGAAAATGGAGGAAACAAATATCCAGCTCTTCTATTTTCAACTTTCTTGAAATGACTGCATTGGGGTCTTCACTGACCTTGTTTCCAAAGTTGCTTCCTGCATTTAAACTAAATAATGAAAGCTTGGAAAACCCCAAGTTCAGAAATAAGTTAAAGTTTCTCCTTATTCTGCAGGCACTTCTGGTTACAGGCAGGTGGTTATTTTGAGCTTTGCATGACTTGAGTATCTGACTTAAGGTGTCTAAAAATGAATTTAAATGCCCAGCATAAAGTCTCCATTTAAGCCACGTGGGTGGAAAGGGTACAAGAATATCTGTGTTCATCCCTCCAGCTGCACCTCCTCATCCTCCTTCCCTCAAAAATCACTGTACTATTGTGCAGATAAGTGGAGGCTGGATGTTTTGCTACATTTCATTGCAAAGCCAAGAGCCAAGGCAATCGTGTGGATAAAGCAGAGATTTAAATCATTTGGAAACTGTTAAGAGAGGACAGATCTGATAGTAATAACCTTCATGGTTGGCAAGTTACAGCTGCTTATGACAACTTGTAACAATGAAAGCTTATAGTAAAGTTAAAAGCGAAATATCTGTATTGTGCCATAGGATCAGCTTCAATCCCCAAGTATAAAGCTTCAAACTTTAAGCTGCTTTCATCATCTTTGAGTTTACTTTGTTTTTCTCTGGGTTAAAAAGAGCTGGGGTTTTTTTATAAATGTTACAGTACTTGTTTTCATTCTGATTTTTTTTTCTTTAACACAGTGAGACAGCTTAGTTAATTTATTTCAGTGCAGAGAGAGCGTAGTCATACTGAAGCCACAGGTGTTTCTCACTTATAGCAGCAGTTACAGCAGGATGTTGTCTTAACATGTTTTGCACCATCTCAGAACATCTGTTATTCTGTAATGATGACTTTCAAACTGCACACAGGTAACGCTTAATGGCATGTGTTGGGAGAGGTCTCAAACTGTACATGTAAAAGTTTTCATCAGGATCTGTAGTTGGCACCAATAACTTTTATCAAACTAAAATCTAAAATAAAAAAACTCCACCGGCTCTGTCTGCATGCTGACACTGAAATTGCTGTGATGACTGCAGGTAGTGAGTGACTAATTGTTCACAGTGCATCTGAAGGCAAGACCACGGGTTTAAATTTAAGAACATAGGTCATACTTGCTCACTGGGCTGGCAGCTGTGTATTGGAGACCAGAAACATTAATTTATAGTGCGCTCTGTGTGTGAGGCAGTTAGTACCACTCTCAGCTGTGTTTTAATTGGAAGTTTCAGGGGGAGCAGGAATGTGATGTTCTGCAGCAGAGAGTGTTGGTGACAGCACCTGGGGACTCCTGTGCTCCAACAGAGGATTTTAAAAGTAGAACAGGTTCAGAAAAAAGCAGTGAGAAGTCCAGAGGATTTGCTTCACAGTGATTGATTCAGAAAGCCCAGAACTTCTCAGAGAATCAGAGCAGGTTGGGGGCTCGGGTCAGCATCGGTGTCTAACTAAAGTCTCCATGCAAGGCCAGCTTGGCACACAAGGACTCGAGAAGATTCAGTGTCTGAAAGATGAAGTGGGACCAGTTCAGATCAGATGCACATTTTAAATGAGAACAGTCAGTGGGAAGGGATGCCAGAGGGTGGCAGGGCTTTGGCTTACGGCAATGGTATGAGGAGAGCACATCTTTCAAGAGAAGAGAGAGCAGGGCTCGATCCCAAAATATGGACCCAGTTCAGGGATGGCTGGGTGAAATGGCCCAGCTGGGCTACACAGGTGGCCATGAAGAGGATTGCAGTGGTCTGGAACTCAATAGAACCCAGCAGTTCACAGCTCTAAAGCCAGTCAGCAAATGGGGCAGTGCAGCTTCCCCATTGTCTCTGAGAGAAGGGGGAATGAGCAGAAGTTAAACAATTTCTGGGTCACACATTGAACTGGTGGCCAGGCTGGGACCAGAGCAGAGTCTGTGCTGCCCTGCATGAGGGTGCACCTCCCTCCTGTTCCCCAGGCAGGATCACAGCCTGACTGGAGAGGTGCTTGCAGGGATCAAGTCAAAATTTGCTTTTCCCCTTTGAGTATCTCTGAGAGCCCAGCAAAAGAAATAATGTCGTGACGTGCATCCAGGTCCATTAATGAGCTGGATTAGATGCCTGGTTAGCCAAGGGTATCTTTTCCAGGCTCCCTGCATCAGTTGGGGCAGCAGACTCTCCCCAAGTTGAGGTGCAAGCAGCTGCTTTTCCAGCCAGAAGTGCAGTTCAGAGGCAAGTCTCACTTGTAATCAAGGCAACCCATTTCAGATGATGAAGGTCTGGCTTTTCTGGGGGCAGAAGGGATGTGCAAGAGAGACATGGGGTCAGGCAATGGGTTAAATTGCACCTAGGTATGATTGACAATCACTCCCCTGATAACAGCTTATAATGTTTACAATTTGTCTTCTGTTTTGTTTTGTGATTTCAGGAGCAGAAGGCACAGTGTTCCCTAAATCTATAGAAACTCCCAATGTCAGGGCAGACCCCTTCAAGGAACTAAGGTAAACTTTGGAATATGGTTTAATGGTAACTCAGTGAAGCCTTGTTGGAGTTGTGCTTACTGCTGGGCATCATTTCTGCTTTTGCATAAGAGCTTGGGGGTTCTCTTTGGAGGGCGTCACAGAGAGGATGCCATGGAAGAGAAGGGACCTACCATATTTGCATTTGATAAGAATAAATTAAAGGCAATCACAGGTCATGAGAGAGCAGCATTTCTGCTCTGTAACATGCTCTGCATACTCTGGGCTCAGCATGTGGAAAAAAACAGAGTCATTTTTTCCTGGTGGTGCAGGGAGGCACTGAAGGCTGTGCTGGATCACAGGGAGTAGCAGCAGGCAAAAGGATAATGCTCTCCAGTATTATCTGTCTTGCAGAAATGCAAACCCTCCCTGACCTACACAGGGCATAGCTGTGCATGTGTGTAACTGCTGACACTTGCAGAGATGCCACTTGCTGACAGCGCTGTGCCAGCAGGGAATTAAACAGCACAGCTCCTGGGAGCCAGCTCTGCCCTCAAGCTAAGGCCGGGCGTTATATTTATCTTACTTTGTAAATATTTTTTTTTTAAGTGTGGCACCACAGGTTAACTTAGATGGCTATAGTCTCTGGAAAGATACTAATCATATGGGCTAATAATTATTGACTGAATCTCCTGATGTCTTCTGACCAAAAGTGCTGTAGGGGTTTGCCTCAATACTCAAATTATCCCTCCTTAGGAAAAGAGAGAGAGAGAAACATTTTAAAAAAAATGCAGAAGGACATTTTTCCTTCAATCTTAGGTTGCAGACTCTCCTTTGCTGGAAAGTGCTGGGGATGGAGCAATCTTGAGCCGGCTGAAGTTGAGCAGTGGCACTGCAGATTTACTGCAGGTGCAGGGGGTGAGAGAGCACCTCTCACCGATTCCCTGCTCCGATACCAGGGATAGTGATGGCCCAGCTACGTCACCATGGAAGATGAAGAATATCCCATCTGCCTTCCCTTGGGTCTGTCTCTACCTTTCAGTTTCCCCCAGGAAACCCTCTAATTGTTCCGATTTTCCACTCTGGGGATCATCTGTCAGAGAGCAAGAGCAGTGGAGGCGTGATTGGGTTTGTTCTGAAAGTTTGTTCTCTTTCTCCAGGCAGTGACTTTAACCCTGTCTCGTGGTTTTCCCAGTTTGGGTCTACTTCCTTTAAAAAAAAAAGAAATGTGGCCTTTGCTCACCATGACATGCAGCTGGCAGGGCAGCTCCAGGGGCTGCTGTGGGGAAAGGAGACCTGAGGGCAGGGAGTGGTGGGGCAAGGCCCTCCATTTCCCTGGAAAAGCCAAGCAAACAAAGGCATCAGCAGGTGGATTTCTGGGTGAGCTCCAGGTGACAAAGGCTTTCTGGCACAGCCCATGTTTATTGACATTTCCATTAGAAAAAAAAAAATGGGCAAGATCATGGTTAAGCTATCCAATAGCATCTCCATCACTTACAAAACCAGGTCTTGAGTAGTGCAAAAGAGATGCAAGATTTAGGTCTAAGTTTGTGGTTACTTAAGACTTTTCTAAAATGCGAGGGGAAAATAATCCAAACAAGTGTAGGATGTCGTATTGGAGGGGAAAAATGTGAAATAAAAGGGCCTTAGCCTGATTGACTATGCTTCTGTCCCAAAGCAAATTAAGCTAAATGAAATGGAAATGAGTTAATGGCAGTATCCATGCAAGGGATTGATTCAGTATATTTGATCTGCTTTAAATTCAGGTTATTTCACTTGTTTTGTGTGGAGAGCTGATAGGTTACTGATTTCCTTTCAAATTAGTGGGCTGGGTGAAAAAAATCCTGTAAAATCTGTTGGGGTTTTGGGGGTTTTTTTTAAGGAAAATTATTAAATAGAATTTACCTGGGAAAAAAATGTCCCATGGAGTCCTAAAATATTTTGTGTGCTTCCGACAATTTTATCTTGGCAAAAATAAATGTTTTTACAGCATCCTGAGAAGAAAAGAGCCAGTGGTGGCAGTGTAGAGGGAAAGCAAGGTTTTCCAAGAGCAAATGCACTATCGCTCCCCAAACCAAGATCCATCCATCTCTCTCGACACATTGGATCACTGGCTGCTTCTTAGGTAAAACGGTGCCTTTTGGGGGCAGTACAGAGTTAATAGTGGAAATAATCTTACTCTGAGGGGAGATTTTTTTGGTTCCTTCGTATTTTGATGGCAGAGTGCGTGCACAAGGTGTCCTTTCTGCCTATTTACAGAGATGCTGCAGTGAAATGGGGCTGGATGAGACGGGCCCCGAGCTGTCACACATCGCTGGGAAAGCAGCAGTGAAATCACACACTCAGTAGCTGGCTTGCCTCTAAAAGACCTTTTTCTGCAATAAATAGTGCAGACTTTCCTGCTTAGGCTGAAGTTCTCAAGTGGAAAGTGCACATTCAGCTGCTGCAGGTGCTGCCAGGCACCACCAGCCTCCATCTCTTTTCTAAACCAAAGATTATGATCCGTTGGTGATTTCTCCCTTTGCTCTTGTCAGTGCCCACTCCTGTTCTTTTGTTAGATTTCAAAACGGGGTGGCAGTGACTGTTGCTGTCACAAAGAGAGGAGACCAGCTGCTCCTGTCACACCTGGGAGTCAGGACACCTGCATGTCCTCCTTCCCTTCCTGCTCTCCTGAACAGACAGGCTGATTCCCTGGCAGGACGGGCAGGACGTGCCACTCATCTCTGCTGCTTCTTTCCCTCCCATCTCCCCAAGGCCTTCAGTCATGCCCAGGTGTCACCACAAGTGACACACTGCAGGTGACAGGACACTTGTTCTCAGCAGACTTTCTGTCCATTTGGCTGATGAAGGGTCTCCATAACTCAGCTGTATTGGTAAATCAGCTGCTCTACAGAGTGCTCACCGTCCTGGTGATCCTCTTTCCTCAGTGTCATTTTAAAACACTTCCGTCCACAGCGGTTTAGGAGGAGACAGTCCCAGTGGGAATATGTGCACAGCCTTTTCCTAACATGCTAAGCCCATCACAAGGCTGCAAGAATTGGTTTTGTGCTTGTTTGAGCCAGCTCTGGACTTTGCTGCAGACAGACTCGTGTCCTAAAACATTCCTGCTCAGTGTCCACTGTGGTAGGAATGCCAGAGCTCATTAATGTCTTGTTTAATGCAGGGTGTAATTAACAGCTCATGTCTCCTACCTGGGCTCTAGAATATTCTTTAATAATGACCTAAAAACTAGAGATGGTTGACAAATTATTTTATTTACTTCTGTGAACGTTTTCATGTTTTTAGTTATTTGAGGTAATTGCAGGCTCCTGAATGTGTTTGTTGTTGTTTGTGGGGTTCTAAACTGGTCAAAAGCTGTAAAAAGGAAAGCAAACAAATCCAAATTATTTTCAAATACTTGGGATGTTCAGCATTGCCATCTGGTATCATCCCAAAATAGTTTAGGGGGAGGGCTTGGGAGATTCGTTTGGACATTGAAATATTTGTACTCATCTGCATTGATGCTTTTTAAAGCAGGTTGGTGCCTTTGACATATGGTAATGTGATTGCTTATGTGTAAAAGTTGAATTCAATATGACCTTTTCTCACTGGATTATTTGAGTAGCACCCAAGTAACTTGTCAAGAGCCTGCCTTGAGAGCCTCTCCTTGACACTGGCAGGAATCACCTGCCTTTTTCTATTTACATTCTTCCAAAAAACAGATACATGCCAGGGAGGCTAACAGAAGTTGTCCATCAAACACAAGATCAGCACTCTTCTGAGGTGAGGGATAAAGGCTGGACTAGCCAGTGAATGAGGAAGAAGGGAAATAGTTTGAGGGAAGGGAATTAAAAGGTGGGTGATGGAATATAAGAAAAAGAATCAGGAGGATGCAGTTAAAGTGCCAGGTGCTGGAAGCTGGGGATGGGGTGGTGTTGGAGCAGAGCTGCCTTAAGTGCCACTGTCCAGGTCGTGCTGCAGCTTGGAAACCTGCTTTAGGGTATTTCTGTTCCCAGAGTTAAATAAAAAGAAGTCAGACAGCATGAAATTCACTCCATGAGGGGCGAGCACACACCTGGAATTCATCCCCCAGTACTGCAGGTTGAAAATGCAGTAAATCGCTCATCCAAGGCCAGGAATCCAATGTTTTTTCTATAATGCACAAATACAGTTAAGGGAGAATTAATCCCTTGGGCTTAAAGAGGTAATTTTTGACGAAAGTTAATTATGAAGCACTGAAAGCACGGAATGGCAGATGAAATGTGCTTGCTGCTTGATTTTATTAGTGCAATTCCACCTTACCACGTAGAGTACTGAACTATCCAAATAGTCCAAGTGAGACCTATTGCAACAGAAAACAATTTAAGTACAGTGCTGAGCTAACGTAACAACACTCGTTTTGAAAAACAGTAATTCTTACCAGGTCGAGGTTTCTCTCAGCTGTGTTTCACAAGGCACCATAGATAAGTAGGAACACAAATAATATTTCTGTCTAAAACCAATTACATTAATAATGATTAAGAGGAGAAAAATTAGAGGAAATGTGAGAAATGAATGGTATAAAAGAGGAAGTAATTGGTGAGAAATGAAAGTCATTTATAAAGACTAATGTGTGATACTGAGACACTGTTTAGTTCAAAGAAAACTTTTCCTGTGAGGATTCCTGTGAGGTGTCAGCAAGGGGGAAATGACCACTGTACCCTTGCATGTAGCTGGCATTATTTTCTGATTGATTTTCCAGAAGGGATGCAATTTATTTCTCTGTTATACCAGTGCAATCCCAATAATTTTGGTACTCCTACCTGCTTAAAAGACAACAGATTTTCCTTGGGATGAGCTTCACCTTCCACACTGTAACAAATATAACTATTTTCAGTTATTTACAGATGAGTTGAATATATACAACCATCTCCACTAAAGCAAACACACACCTACTCATGTACAACTAAAAGGAGCCACCAGGTTCCTGGTTTTTAAACTTCCAGCTAATTTCAGTGGCCTTTGGTGAGTTGCTTTAGAATGACAGAGACCCTCATCAACTCATTTTCTAATTGAGGACACCACATCTGATCTAACAGTTTTCCCATGGCAGCCAAGGCCTCCTGAAACTCTTGCTGTTGGAGAGACCTTCCCAGAGCAGAATTCACACTGATTTTGCAGCCATTTTGCTTCAGTGTTTTGTCCTGTTGCCATCCCTTCAAATCTGCTGCCTGATTATCTCTTACATAAGACAAGCCACAGCCCTCCCAAACCAAAGGCAGTCTTTCCACAGGCTTGTTGTGTGCATTAAGGTGTGTTTATACCACTGGATGTAAGGGTTGGAGTTCAGGAGGCAGTTGATTGCTGGGCCTTTCCATCTGCTCAAGTATTTCCATTGCAAAAAGGAGGAGAGGAGTGGTTGTTCCCTTTCCTTACCCCGCCAAACCTTCTTTTAATGGTCTTCCTCTCTTTCACACTCATCACCAGGAAGGGTGGATTTAGCTCTTGGTGTCCTTTCCTTCCCTGTTTTCAGCGGGTGAAGCCTAGATCTGGATGAGCTGCTCAGGAGGCACCTGCCTGGGAAACGGCAGAGGCATTGATGGGGCTTTGCTGATTGATCCCAGCTGGATAAATCATGGCTCTGCCCTGTTCCCAGTGCTGCTGATAGCATCTGTCCATAGGCACATCCCCTTCACAGAGGACTCATGGGCAGTGAAGGCAGGTTTGGCAGGAAGGGCAGCTTGGCAGGAAGGTGTTTTGGACGCAGTGTATTGCTGAAGTAAAAAACTTCAGGGAAAAAAAGCAAAGCACCTGGAATGGGTGGTCAGGCAGCCTGCAGTGTGTGCTAGGGTCTTCCCAGAGCCCCCCCTGTCCCCTGTGCTGCTGGCACGTGTGGCTGCAGGAGCCAGCACATTCCATCAGAGCTGCGTGGCCCTTCAACAGGAGTGGGAATAGGGAAGGAAAGGGCAGATTTCTAAAGGAAATTGCTGCCAAACAGCATTGCTTATGGCATAGAGAGCAGTGGAAATATCCCTCTCATTTGCTGGTTGATGCACCAAATGGTGTGGGAAGATACTTAAGGTTCATCTTCTTCTGCCTATAATTAAACAAGACAATTGCAACTGGAGCAATAGCCCCAAACACACCAGCTTAACTTTTCCTGGGCCCTGAATGAGCCCCAACAGCTGGGTTCATTATTCTCTCTCTGCATTTATTCTGGAGGGGTTTCCTAATGCAAACAAAGTCTTTTCCTGGGAGACATAAATCGTCAGTCCTGGCTGTTATCTCAGATTGAATACCTTGCCTGTATACAAGATCTGTATCCTGCCTAGCTGCGTTGTGCCCAGGTTTGTCATTAGCTTTCAGCAGCACAATGTCACTTGCTCCATAATCAGAGCATCCATCTGACCTTCGAGTGCTGCTCACAGAGGTGTGTGAGCCACAAATCCTCTGGGACTTGAGAGAAACCCCGTCCGTGTGACCAACCTGTACAGTCAGACGTGCACATGTGTCCGTTTGAATAACAAAAAAGTGAGCTTGTTTGGCTTTTTTTAACTCTCTGTGCAGCACACCGTTAACCTTGAGTAGAAAATAGATGCTAATAAATGCGAGGTCTTAAAAATGTGAATTATAGCCATTTCACACTCCACGGCAGACTCGCACTGGTGAAATGGCTTAATACTTAATTACAATGCTCGTCCTTCTCTCGAGTGCAGATGACATTCCTCAGACAGATTTTGCAATGACATCTGTGGAAATAAGTTGTGAAACTAATCAGTTATTCATATAATACAGAATATTGACTGCACACTGATTAAAAGGATGTGGTGACACATCTAACATGATGTATCTGTCCAGTAGGTTAGTCTGAGGTGGTATTTTTGGAAGGTCTTACAGAAAATGATGAAAGTACCTTTTGGCCTCTAGAATGCAGATGCTTATAGAAAATGTTGCCTTTCATTTACATTTTGATAATGGTTTAGGAGAACTGCCATGCTCTGGAGTGACACTGTGCCCTGGCAGCAGTACCTGGGCTGCAGGCTCTTAAGGACCATTTTTGGGGTACCAACTGTAAGAAAGTCTGCAGGTTATTGACTACCTGCAGCCACAAGTGCTCTGAAAGCAGTCATTAGACAGCTACCCAGAGAGCTGGGCAAGGAAAATGTTGGGGTTTTCTCCAGTGCAAATGGGGCAGCATGTTTTCCTTGCAGCAGAGCCTGGCTGGTGCTGCTGTTCCATAGGGCAGTCGGGAGATGCTGCACCGGGAATCGTTTGGTGCTGCTGCTCTGGGATACAGCATTTGTCATGCTCTGTGAAAGGCCTGAAAACCATTCTTTTATCATAACATTTGTACTTGAGATAGAGCTATTTGTACCAAGGATATTGAGCATGAAATACAGAAGTAAATAGAAAGTTGGCAAGGAAAGCACCTTACCCACCTATCACTGTGATCCCAATCCTTTGCAAATACTGTGATATTTAGGATGTAATCATGTTCAGAAACGACTGAATAGCTCAGAAGAGAAGGAGATTTTCCTTTGAACACTGTTCTTATCTTAAAGAAAAGAGAGGAATGTAATCCACTGAGCACCATGTTTGCTTTTGGGTAGAAAAATACATGGTTTTCTTTAATATTTCTCTCTATCCCTTCATACATCTCTCAAGCTCTGCATCACATATTTCTAAAACCCCAAGTGAAGAGCAAAGCAGGCAAAATAAAAATCTTTGCCTTATTCAGCAGTCAGTACGTGCTTTTAAGAAGGAATATCTCTCTGCTAAAGCTTCACCTGTGAGCCTGAGATCTGCCTGGCAGGCAGAGCTCCCTGTTCCCACTCTGCTGAGCCCAGCACGGGAACCACAGCTGGGATTTCGCCTGCTGAACTGCAGCAGTCCTGAACCAGCTTCCTGAAAACGAGGCATTTAACACAGACTTCTCATTAACCCGGTACGAAATAGGGAAGGACAGTTCAGACACTTTCCTGCCCAAGTGAGGAGCTCCTCAGGGTTTTGTTTCCTTCTGCCCTTTGCTGGTGCCAGCAGGTTTGGCTGGGCCACAGCAATAATGTTTATTAGTCTGAGTGAAGTACTTGGAGCTACAGAAGTCCCCTGTGACTAAAAAGGATGTTTTTACAAATACACTAATTGTACTTTAGACTGTAGTCAGGAATCAATAGCTGCTGCATAATCTTATTAAAGAGAGGAGAAATATGAGTCCACAGCTACAATGGGATCCTTCATTTTGAAAGCAGTATTTTGTATGTACTTATTAAGAGAAATCACAAATATTCACCGTGCCTACAGAATTTTCATTCTGAATTTGTTTCATGTGGAATAGAGTTGCTTTCTTTAGGCCAGACAGGAGTAGCTATGTCCTTTCATCATGAATTGGTTTTATCTTTTCCATGTGCGGTGACTGCCGCTGCTCTGCTTCTCTCGTGTATTCTGCAGTATGGATTTACCCCCTGGGTTATTGGGGCACCTCTGGCTGTTTGGAATTGAAATAATTTCTGACCAAATAGCATTGCTGTGTTAACACTAAAGGAATGTCACTCTCAGCTCTGGAGTGGTGCCTGGACTCAGCTCAGCACGTGGCTCATGAGACCCCCTTCCTAAAAATGACCAGCAGCCAAACCTGGTCGTTCTCTGCAGACCCCTGCACAATCCACAGTTGCTCCCCTGGTCTCTGCTTTATCCAGGATGATAGGAATGTATTATCAGTGTGTGAGCATCAGCTGTGTGCTGCCCTGCCCTCCCTGGGCTCAGCAGTGTTGAGCGGAGAAGGTCGGTGACCCATCTTGCACCTTGTGCACGCTCGTGTCCCGTGAAGGGAGGAAATGGAAATGCAGAAGCTCCTTTGTGCTGGCAGGTGGTTCCTCTTTCTCATCGCTGTTTTAGGAAGGTTGAGAGCCCATGGATTTCACAGCCTCATTTCCAGGTTCTGCTGACGACTCTGAAGCTGGCAGTCCCTGCTCTGCTTTGCAGCTGAATTGGCGTTGGAGTGACTCACTGTAAAAAAGGAGCATTTTTGGGGCCATGCTTGTGAAAGCACCGCGTTATAGGTGGAGCATAGTTGGTTTGAAAGGCAAAGTGGCAGCCACCATTTCATCTGTCCCAGGGGTGGCTGCTATAAATACACACCCTAATACACACACAGAGCCTTGCTGGCAAGGAAAATAATGCCCTGTTTCACTTCAGCTGCACGAGAACATTGTGTCCTTGGATAGAAGAAGCCAAGCTTAAAAGCTTTTCTTTCACATGATGCCATGTGGCTTCAGGGCCGTGCGGGAGATGAGGAAGCAGAAATGGGATTGCACCCCAGTAAAAGTCAAAAAGCAGATGAGTGGCCTCAGGAAAGCCTGAAAGAGAGAAACACTGCTCAGTTCTCCAGAGAGGAGGAGCAAATCCCCCAGGGTGTGGGCAGTAGGTGCAGAAGGAGAGGAGCTTTGCCCTGGGTTAGGAAAACGGGAATAGGTGTTGGGATCTTGGGACCCTCCTGGCAGTTCTTCCCCCAGCTGAAACTCAGCTGCAGTTCTGTTTCTCATGTTAAGTTGACCTTGGTTCATGAGTTATATCCTGCCTTTTGCAAAAGAAAAAGAAAAACGCATTCCCTGCCTCCTTGCCTGGTTTCGTGTCATTAAGGAAGGCTGTGGGAAGGCTGGCTGAGGACAGCCCAGAAAGTGGCACAAGGGAATCAAGCAAGAAAGTAAACTGAAAAACCCCAAAGTTAGGCCATCAAGGATCATAAAAGAGGTTGTAAAGCAGAGAGGAAGTGGTCTCCTGGTGAGCTGGAGAACAGCTGAGAGGGCTGGGTAATGAGGGGATGTGCTGCTCTAAGGAGCTGTTCCCTGCCAATGAACTCCGAGAAAATCTGCTTATATTTGATATAATAAGGGCAAAAAGCAAGACACAAAGAGTTTACACTGCTAGTGCTGAACTGTGTGGCAGTGATAAAAATATGTCATGTCCTGTCCACTTCCTTAGGTATTAGCATTTTAAAAGACAGAGAAAGAAGTAAAGTAAAATGTCAATTTAGGGGTTTTTTTATCAAGGATTTGCTGTCTTAACTTTAATGCAAGGAGTAATAAATATAAATGGATATTAATGGAAGGTTATTAAAGCTGTTAATTTTGATAGAAAATATGCAGTATCTTCTCCTGCGATGCCAGAGGTTAAAGATTATTATTGCTTCCTAAGGTTTCTGAAATTAAATTCTCTTGCTTATGACCCAAAAGCTATGATTGAAAATGTGTGCATGTGAAATGGTTTGTAATAAATTCATATTGCAATAAAAATCTCTGTAGAAAAACAGGATATCTTACAAGAATCAACTGAGGAGCTCTGTCTGAAGAGGGAAGCCTTTTTATAAACCATTTTGGAAACTCAAAAGCTGCCAGAAGGATCACCCAGAAAGCACACAGGAACTTGTGAAAAGGTTCTGAGCTTTCAGCCAGAGGCTGAAACCCGGAGTGCCCTGGGTTAAAACCTGACTGTAACAGGATCTTTTCTGGTTTATACACTTCTAATGAATTACAAATGACATTTCTGACAGAGCCTTTTAGGGTACAAAAATGAAGTCTCTCATAAGTGCTGTTTGCTTCTGTCTAAAGCCTCCAAACCTCTCAGTACCAGATAATCAATTCTTGTTCCCCTGGAGCAGAAGGATCTGTGCTCGAAGCACGGTGGAAAAAGCCATTCCCAACTGTACAGTGCCAGGAGATTTGGGCAATTCATCTCTTCTCCTTTCCAAATCCAAACCCATGGGTGCAAATCCTACTGCAGGCACTGGATTCATTCACTAATGAATCCTTTGAGCAGCAGAAACTTTGGCAGTGTGGGGTAACCCTTACGGTGCTGGTGTTAATAATAATAGGCTGAATTCTGCAGGCAGAGCTTTGCCTTTATTCAAGGAACAGCTGCCATGAAGGCACAAGGTAACGATGGCCCTGCACAGCACATTGTGTCCCTTGGTCACTTCTGTGTAATTCGCTCCACTATAAATGGATATTAATGGAAGGTTATTAAAGCTGTTAATTTTGATAGAAAATATGCAGTATCTTCTCCTGCGATGCCAGAGGTTAAAGATTATTATTGCTTCCTAAGGTTTCTGAAATGAAATTCTCTCTCTAGTGACTCGAAAGGTATGACTGAAAATGGGTGCTTGCAGTCACACTGTGTGCAGCCATGCTGCATGTGTTCCTGCAGGAACTGCACATCTGGGAACAACCCAGGTCCTGAGCTCAGCCCTGGGATCTGGAAGCTGCCTTAGCCTGGGCCTTGGCCCATCTGTGCCCTGCATCCTTCCATAAATGCTCAGTTTTTTCTATATGGGATCAAGTTGATTCTATCAAGAAGAGGATATTTTGTCGTTTACTTAGGCTCAGTTCCTCATCTCCACCACTGCTTAATGCTTTGCAAAAAAAACCCAACAAAGTCTTACTGAAAACATCAAGGGCAATACTGCTAAAGAGATGGAAAATGGAACACTAAATTTCTCCTACTTCCTTTCCTGTTCTTCCCTGCTTAGCATGTGACAAATTTTCTATAACACCCACTAAATATGTTGATTTTATGGGTTCTCAGTTGAGCAGTAGGGCACCATTTAATCTCTCCATCCCTTGGCATTGTGCTGAACAGTGAGAGAGGACCAAGCAATGAATTTGTCAGAACGTTTTGCAGAGCTCTGAGGTGCACGGCATTCAAACAACATCACACCAGGAGTCTAAATCTATGAGTCTAGAGGTTAGTTACAGATAGAAAGAATAAATCAAGCAATAAAGGATGCCTATAAAAAAAGGATGCTGCCTTTTAAATGAAGACACTTCAGAGTTCATCATAAACCTCTGACATATATTCAGTCACTCTGCTCACTGTCACAGTCTGAAATATATTTGAAGGTGCCTGCATATTTTATGCTGTAACCTCTAATAAACACATGCACATTTTCAGTGATGTTGCATCATACCTTGAGAGCTGATGTGACTTGAAAGGGGAATCACTGCCAGGGAAATGGGAGATCTGCAGGCAGAGGTGCTCAGAGACACATGAAAAGCGTTTCTGTGGCTCACACAGTCTGTCAAAATGTCCATGCAATACCAAAGAGAGTGTTGGTTTCCAAACCATGCCTTTGAGGAAGCTCTCCTCCAGCTGGATGCCAGCTCCCAGCTTCCCAGGGAAGCAAAGCACAGTTCCCTCAGTGTCTGGCTTTCCTAGGCCAGGCTGTGGGAGGTTCCAGCACTGCCCAAGCTGCCAGTGGGACTGTCCTACAATAAACAATTCTACAGCAAAATAAATGCTGGGTTTGGGTTGCATTTCCAGGGGGAAAAAAACAAAGATATATATAAACAAAAACAACACCTGGCTGCACTTTTAAAGCGATGAAAAGCAAAATTAGCCTTCAAGAGCCAGACTGAAATTTCAGCAGGGCCACTGTAGTGGTTGTCTTGCTTCTCAAATGGAGACTGTGGCTCTCCTGAAAGAACAATTGCAAGACTTATGCAGGGCCAATACTTAAAATTGACCATCCCTTAATTTTTAGTGTCTGTCAGGAATTAATGGTGTGGCATTGATGTATGGAGCTATCCAGGCCAGTTCTGCAGAGCTCCCTTCTCTTCAGAGATAAGTATTCTGGGAAGCTGCTGGTGCGTTTGTTATCCATCAGGACCCGTCAGCCACTCTCCATATGGCTTGCTGCAGTCAGAAAAATGCAAAATTCTTCTTAAAAGTGTCATTTTCTACAGTTCAAGAAGTGCACTTTCTGAGAGACAGATTAATGGTAAAGCACAGGAGGCAATAATTATTATTAGTCTGTATTTCAAAAAGTAACTGAAGACATTTGAGCACCTGAGAGATTAATATTTTTAATCCATGATTTTTCCAAGTAGGATTGTCCATACTGTATAAATTATCAGGGGGTTGCAACCCGGTCATTTTAAAAAAAAGCACTGGACAATTCTGACATTTTCTACTAATTAAAAAAAGAAAAATAGAGGAACTAAATGCAGAAAAAATAAAACAGCTGATGCTTTAAGTGCTTGTGGTCAGTATAAGAATGTGCAGAGTTTGCAAATCTGACTCAGCTGCTTGAAAAATGATGAGATCTACTTTCAGTGAAAGGCTGAGGCATGGAGAAGAGACTGGGATGATCAATTATCCCATGAGAATTGTGCAGTGTCTCCCTGTGGCATGCCACCAAACTTCTCATAAGAAACCATGTTTTCTTGGCTTCAAAACATGTCAGCATTACCCTGCTTTTTTCACAGATCTATGCAAGTATGTGTAAGTGCTGGATGTAGTAAGGGAGAAGTGATGCCTTGGACTTGTTCCTTTATGGGCTTATCTGTCTTCTGTTGGCATTAAAGTTACCACGATGCCAAACTTGGAAGAGTTTAAATATGTAAATTGGAGAGTTTGGAGAGTGTACAAAGTATATGGATGGGTAGACTGAGTGTTGCTTCCCTTCTGAGTAATTACTGATTTGTCTTGGATGGCAGAAGAGATATTTTTCATTCCAAACCTGAATATACTCATGGAGATGGTGAAGATGTTGTATTTGTGAGGGTTATAACTTTGAGTGATCTGTTGGCAATGCTGGATTTGCATTTGAAACTTGTGTAATTTCCCTTCTCCTGTGACATGTGAGGCCCAGGTGGCTGGGGAGTTAAGGAAGTTGTAAGGATGGACAGCTGGGGTACCCACCACCTGTGAGCAGGTCACTCAGAAACTGCCATCAGCACAGCTCAGCTTTTCCTGCTCTGCCCTCTGCCAGTATCAATATTCCTGTGCTGCTTTTGTATGTACTCAGGCCATCAGCACGTGTCTGCGTTTTTCCCAAAATGCCACCATTTCTTATACTGAAATAGGAGAGTGTAGAGCTATTTGAGCTCTGTTTGTGTATTCACAGCTCTGTGCACACTGAAAGTGAGAGCTGGGAGCAGGACAATGTGCACTCCTCTCCCTGAATCCATGTGGCGTGGGATGCCAGAGGTGTCCCGTTTCCACACCGAACTCCTGCCATCCCGCAGTGCACAGAGCAGAACAGTACAGAAATAACCACACTGGCTTTGGCACCGAACAGGGACAGCCCTGGCACCGTGCAGCTTTGCATGGGATGGATTAGCCTCTCTTGTGTCTTGCTCCAGGTGGCAACATTCCCCACGGATCAGCCGTGCCTGCTCTGAGCGCTGCTCTTTTCTGCTCCTCAGCAGTCAGTGCTCTCAGCACAAGCCTGAAAGGCCCCACTGGTAACTCTGACATCTCCAGCAGCAGAAAGGACTGGTAAAACTGCCTCACAAAGAGCTCACGGTCTCCTTTGCCAAGCCTAGTGCCTAAAGTGTAGCCTAGTTCACTCTCTCAGTGGAAAGCAAATAGAAAAATCATTTTCGCAGTGCCCAGCAATGTTTATCTTCCAGGTTGGCTGGCCTGCAGTGACATTAGTGTCCCCAGAGCCTCTGAACTTAATCATTTCCAGTTGCTGCTTGCCTGCTTGAAGCAATCCTAGTCCACTCTCCACTGTGTTTGTCCTGCCAGTCACTATGGGAACAGCAATCAAAGCTCATATTTATGGCTCTGTAGATGTCCAAGGTCATGGAGCACAGGTCCAGTGGGAACAATTAAAACAGACCTGTCCAGTTATATCTCTTTAAGCTCTCCCCACGTTACACCTCTAACTAGAGCAGTAAAGTTAAAGCAGCATGACTGTCAGGATGTGGCTGCTTTACAGAAGATATCCTTTACAGAGATAAAGACACTCAGGATAATGTGGAAGCGTGCTAGGAGGGAAGTCAGCATCGCTGGGTAAAACCTGCCCCAGGTTTCGTTCCACATCCATCCGTGGGCAGAGCTGTGCCCAGCAGCCCTGGGGATGTGTTCTCACTGGAGCAGCTCAGCTCTCTGCAGCTCCTGCCTCATCTACCACAGGGATGAAGTGGTTTGAACTCTTTTGAAGTGGCAGAGGATGTACTCTGGTTTGGGGCGTTGTGTGGTTTCAGTGGTTTTGCCCTGGGTGCTCCATTACTGTCATCAACTATAAACCAAAAATGGCAAATGTGCATTTTTAGGGTAACAGCAAATGTTGTTTATACCTGGTGACTTGCTCTATGGCAGAATACAGGGGGGAAAAGGACTGCAAGAATAATTGGAGTGAGATGGAGGGAAGAGCTGCAGTGAACTTAATGTCTGAGGGAGAGAGAAGTAATTATTTGGCAATTTCCAGGTTTTGTAAGAGGCAACTGTTTCTCTCTCCATTCCTGCTTCAGCCAGGGTCACTTTCTATTGAGGGACTTGTGTGATGGGACTCATGATCCCATTGTCTGTGTTTTATTGGGTCTGGGTATGGAATAGGTTCCTTCCCTTGAGCGCTAATGTAGTTTCTTACATAAGAATGAAAATCATTTTGGCCAGAAGATGCAGCAGCAGATACCACATGGAGGTGAGATAGAGTTACCTCCTTCACATGCAATGGGCACAGAAAGATGCAACACCAGAGTTTCAGAAACAAGCCAGCAGTCATGTAAATATCTTCACAAATCTCCAGGCTTTTTTAATAGTTGTGTTATATCAAATATATTCCCTTCTAACTCACAGCTAATTGAGTTTGAGTAGCCAGGGCATGTTTAGCTAATACTTCTTACATAGGATTACTGTTAAATGCTGTAGATGAAAGAAGTTCTTCCTGTGCACAATGCTGTGGGGACAAAGCTGTGTCCCAAGCAAACAGGAAAAGACAAAAGGAGAGCAGGCACAGTGTGGTGAAATGGGTTCTCTGGTGATGTGCATCAGGGCTGGGGCTCAGGCAGGACAAAACCCAGGTGGACCCCAGGCCACTGCATCTCCACCACCTCTAAATCGCTTTGAAATACAAATATTCACTGCCACAAAACACGGGGATGCTGGGATGGTGCATGGACATGGGAATGTGTTTTAGAAAAGCAGCTCAAAAAATACTGAAGTTTCCCTTTTGAAGATTTTATCTGGCAGGATTTAAGCAGTTCCCTGGCAAGTGGATGCACAGCCGTGGGCTGGGGTTGTGGGTTCTTCACCTTTCACTCTCCAAGTTTGGATCCAACCTGAAAAGCATTTTGCATTTTGATATCTGGGCAACCTTAAAGTCTGACTGTGAAAAATGAAAAGAAATATTGGAAAAATCTTTATCATTAATGTTGAGAACATTCCTTATCCATCTTGAAAAGGGGAAACAGGAGGTAACGGGCTTGAAGTGCCTCCTCCCTACTGAGGAAATTTCTCTGAAGGAAGTTTTCTACCATGTTTCTCTGATACAGATATGGAGATTTTCTGAGCTCTGTATGGCAGGTTTGATAGGCAGTGTCAAAACAAGAGATGTGTTAGGCTGACTCATTCCCATGCTTTATCCCAGCTAGGTAACATTAACAACTGGGAAGTGCTACTGGGTTGGACTGGGAGGTCCGGAATTGAATGTGGCTCCTCGGTGTGGTGTATGGGTGTGGCACAGATGTGCTCATTTCCTTGGGACCAGCAAGTGAGGACTGGATTAGCTGTTCTGGAACTGGAAATAACCACTCCTGGCTGCTGGGACGTGGAGGTGTTACCAGGAGTGCTGAGCCCTGTGTTCCCAGCACGAGGGAGTGACAGGCCAGCCTTGGCATGGAGCCCTTCCCTGCTCTGGGGAGCAGGTGGTGTTCGCCAACCTGGCAGATTGGCAGCTTCAAATGGTAGAAATCGAGACATTTCTCACCCTTTGCCTCAAAGAACAGAAACATCTCAGCATTTTAAGGAGCAGGGAAGGCTCCAACGTCCACCCTGCCTGGCTCGGTGGCTTTGGTTACGGACACAGAAGAAAACCATGGCAGTAATTTCCACTGGGAAGGTTTTAGAAGTGATGGCCACACTATAAAAAAATTATCCACGTTCCAGTTGCACTGGAGGAATCTGAAGAGAGTTAAGTTTTTGCCTGTTTTATTTTTCCTCCTGTTACCTACCAAGCAGACAATCAATAGTGTTAATGTGACTGCTGAGAGGTGCCATGAGGGTGCAGGCAATTCAGAAAAAGCAAGGCATTCCAAGAAAAAAAAAAAATTATACCTTGCAGCTTTGATTTTTGTTGGTTTCTAAGACCATTAAAAACACCCACAATTCATATTTTCTCTTGCAGTGTTTCTTCATTATTATTATTATTATTATTATTATTATTATTATTATTATTATTATTATTATTATTATTAGTTTGGCTGTGCAAAGGGAGAATTAAGGTTGATTTTAAGGTCCAATTTCCCTTCTCTTGTTGTGTTCCCTAGGTAACTCTGTTGGCTTCTTTTAAAGGCAGTACTTGGGAAGTCAGTGGGGTGAGATCTGTGTACCTGGGGGCATTCCCACCTCGCAGGACCATCTGGTGAAGTTCCTTGTGGAGGTGATGGCTCAGGGCCGTGCTTTGCAGCAGAGGGGGCAGTCTGTGAGGAAGTTTTCTAATGAGTTGGCTTGGATACTTGGAAAAATCAGCAGAAAAGAGTTGTCTGTATCACTTTGCTGTGTTGGGGAGAATTATTCCTCCTGGGCTGTGCGGAGCCATCCCCACCAGGCTGCAGTGAACCCAGGGACCACTGGATGTGCTCACCCGTGGTCACAAAGGCACTTCATCTCGGGGCTGGAAATTGAAACCCAGTGCTTCAGCCACAAAGCCAGTTCTCCTACCTGCATGCCTTTTTAAAATCAAAATAAAATAGTGTAAAATGAATTGAAAATCCCAGCCAAAACCTGTTCTAGCAAGGGGTTATGCCACTGAGTGGTACAGCAGCTTTTCTGACATCAGTTCTCTTTTGGGTTTTAATCTATTTCGCTTCACCTCTGTTTGACCTCTTCCACTGGCAACTGGAATTGTCTCTCTGTTACCTGCTAAAGAGACATCCAGGGGAGGTTATTACAGTCAAAATGCAGGCTTGCCCAAGGAAAAATGGAAGGAACCTTGCAAGAGTCAAGAAATGTTGAACATATTCTCACTTTGCTGTGGTTGGCCCAAGGAGCAGGAGAAGAGGTTTCATGCCTTGAAATGAACAAGGCCAACAGCTTACACTGTGGATGCCAGCAGCAGCACCATGGAATATGTCAAACAGCAAAAGGAGAGCCAAAAGAAGGAATCAGAGCTTCTTGAGATGCACACCTGTGAGCAGCAGGGTTTCATAGCTGCCAGTTCCCACCAGGGGAAGCAGGACAGGAATGTCCCTCCCCTAGGAAGGAGGACCATCTCCCAGCAAATGGTGAATTGCCACCACCAGGCTCAATAGTCTCTCTTGTAGTTAAGAAAAATATCATCTGGCATATCTGTGTTGAAAGACTGCCAAGCCTTACCTCGGAATGCATGTTTTACTTGGGAGTGATTATGTGCAAAAGATAAATAGAAAACAGTTTTGGTTTTAGCTGAAAATAAATTGATGCTGAGAATTTGCAAAACATCCTCTTCCCTGAATTAAAGTAGTCCCTTTGGAGACATCTCTAAACTCCCTTTTGCAGCAAGTTGGGTTTTTTTTTCCTGATCTCTTTATCTCTCTGCTCCTTTCCTCCCTCCACCCACCCACACAAATCCTTTATTTTCTTCTCTACACCATTTCCCGAACTATTTTCTTTTGCATATTTGAAAGCAAGAAATTAGTTGGAAATCTCAAAGAGCTGTGAGATTTTCTGTTCTACACTATCAAAGAGCTTTGAGCCTGACTTGTTCAAATACTCCTTATCCCTCCCACTGCCCTTCCAAACTCCTCTGTGCCAAAAAGGTCACAGGGAGGAGCCCTGCGCCCCTCTCACAGTCTCTGTCCTTGGTGGTCTTGCCCATTCCTTGGCTTTGTTTTAGTGTTCCTCCCAAAGCAAGGCTGGGAACGAGTGATCTGGAGGGGGAAACGTTCCCGACTCTGAGCAGGAGCCCAGCACTTTGGAAAAGAGGATGGTGCAGTGTTGTTGCATGACAATGGGCTGGATTTGAGGAGTTTGGATTGTGTCTGTGGCCTTGCACATGCAGACATAGAACCATATTGCTGGTGTACCTTGTGACTGAAAGAGGCCACAACCTTGGCATATGCACCCCTTTACATTTACAATTTATGCAGGTTTACCATTTTTTTAAAGTATACTGGGAACAGAAAATGGTACATCTTCTGCATAAAAATGAAAAGTAACTGAAAACCTGTTATATGCTCTATATAGCTCTGATCAGAGGGGAAAAGATGACTGCAGATTTGTGGTTGACAGCCTTCAGAAAAGGTTCAACAGAGTGTGAAAATTGACATTTAGCAAATAGCAATTCAGCCTTCATTTTTTGTGGAGCTGCTTGAAACAACCGGCAGGTTTTAAACAAAATGTTTGGTCAGTTGTTACACTGGATGTTGCTTGTCTCATTACTGCAGTTAATTAAAAGGGGGGGGACAATAAGTCAAAGCCAGAGTCAATAAGTTTGTTAATAAAGATTTAATTTGGTGGAATCATTATAAATTGACTGTACAATGAATGGATGTGCCACAGGAATGTGAGTGTCTGAAGGTCCATAAATGGGTTTGCAGAAATACCCATCAGGTTGTAGCCAATTTGTCATGCTAAATAAGCTCTTCAAATCCACTTAGGCAAGTGTGTACATGTTTCCAAAGGGTATCACCACTGAGTAGGCATGCATACAGACACACCTTTTTTTTTTTTCCAGCAGGTTTTTTTATCCTGCCATTCCAAATGCTTTTTAGCTTTGTTATCTCTGTATTTCTCATTGTAAGTGATTTACTATTAATGCCAGTCTTTTTAAAAGGAATAGAATAAATCATCAGAGAAGGGAAAGAGTAAATCATCACTGCAGTGAGTGCTGGAGGCTGAGCCCGAGCACTACCCCTGTGAGATTTCAATCCACCTGACCCTTTTCCTTTATGGCTGGCCAAACAGCAGGTGAAAACCCCATGGCAGACAAACTTCAAAAATAATTTTAAAATCAAAATCTAGATCGACATCTCTTCTCTTCCTCAAGCAGTTCTGATGCAGGAGACTGCGTGCAAAGCCTGATGCTAATGACTGCAACATTTGCATAGCTCTGCACCCCTGCCAGTAATCCTCTCGTTGGTGTATGCTGGGTTATCACAGGAAAGCAATTTCTCTGTCAGGGATGACATGCTGGTCTGCTCTGCAGGATTTTTCAACACTCTGAAAAACAGGAGAGTAAGATAAAAAAATTACATCGTGCTGCCTTCTTTCAAAGTAAAGCAGAAGAGCAAATCATGAAAGTCGCAGAGATTTGCGCGCCCAATTCATCCAGCCACTGACTGCACGTGACAGTCACCCCACAACAGAGCACCATGTACTGTCCATGTTAAAAATACTGTATGGGTTCACCCAGCAAGTTCTATCTGACTCAAGTATCCATCTTTTTATTGGGTTTTATCATTTTAGCCTAACTCAGGTGGCTTTTGTCTTCCTGCCACCATCCAGCAGCCAGTACAAACTTCAGGACAAAGCTGATTGAGACCTTCACCGTTCCCTCCAGGACAGCACCGCTGTCCCTGTGCCAGTGGCCCAGGGTTCCTAGGAAATGTAGTGGCCCTACAGATCTGCTGTGTGATGTGTTCATCTCCTCTGTGTTTCTGAGGGCAGTGCTTTGTTAGACACTGGGTAGCAAATGGTGTCAGTGGCCCCGAGGAAGAGCCACAACACTTGGTTTCCATTCCTTTTTCTCCCCCCTGGCACAGTGACAGTGCATCAAGTTAATACCCAGTCTTAGCAGCCTCTTCTGCAATTCTGCTTGAAAGGGTTTCTTCCAATTTATGCCTTTTAATTAGAAGCTTTCAACCTGTAATTAGAAACTTACACCAGCCCAACCTTTGTTTCTTGAAAAATGCATTTGTGGTTTAGGCAATTATGGTAACATGAAAAGTAATTATTTTTCTCCATGTGAGAAATGAGCGTGGTCGTTAATGCAGCCAACAGGAGGAGGAATTTATTTTCTTTCAATTTGTTTTAATTTATTGCAAGAAGTTACGTAACAAGCAAAATAAATAGGTGCTTTAGGTAGTAGATGAGGTGTATGTAACTCTGGGTTGGTTTAGGGAGTGCAGGGAGCCTGTGGGCAGTGGGATCAGAGGCACAGCCACGCTGCAATTCCAAGCCCCCTGGTTACCACACACAGGTTATCCATGAAGAAATTTTCAGTCTGTTAGTTGAGCAGTTTTGACCCAGACTATGTAACTGGTCAAGAAGCTGTGGTCAGGTTTTTGTAATAAAAATAATTCTGGTCTCTTCAGTGCCAGCCATTGGCATCCGTAGCAGCACTGTGCCTTGGTTAGAGCTCAGCCTGCCGTGTGGTAATGTCATTTTCTGCCCCAATTCTGAGCGTGCCAAGAGAGGGGGCACATGTCCTTTGGTTTCCTGCAGCCAGAGCTGACTCTGCTCCTGAATTTCACAGTATGGCTGGTTACTGTCAGAGATTATCACAGAATGGTTTGGGTTGGAAGGGACCTTCAAGATCATCTCACAGCAGGGACACCTCCCACTAGAGCAGGTTGCTCCCAGCCCTGTCCAACTTGTCCCTCCCATGTCAGCAGACAGGACCCTCCCCTGTGGGCTGGATTTTCTCAGTCCCACCCAGAACTGCTGTGGTTTATTGATCAGGGTGTGATCAGCAGTGCACAGCAGCTCTGTGATGAGCTCAGGATGCAGCTCCTGGCCACTCAGCGCCTTCCTCTGGCCACAGCCAGGTGCTGTCACGTGGAGTTTCCCACCACATGGCACACAGATGGCTCTGGGTGTCCCAGCTTGTCAGCTAAGGCTGAAAGATGGACACCAGGTGAGGAGAGGGATGTTGCAGTCATCTCTGTGCTTGGAATAGGAGTAATTATTTTTACATCCCTGAATCCCTTCTCTGTCTGCTTGAACACATCATCTTTTTAAACCACATCTGTATTTACCACACATCATGTTCAGCTATCTCCCAATTTCTATGATAATTTCCCTCCTTGATTTATAAGCAAGAGAATTTTTTAATTATCCAGATGATTTTAATTTTCTCAGCCATACCTCCACTTCGTTAAACATTAATCTTGCACTTTTTTCTTACACAATCTCTGCCCTTCACCACTTCTCCAGTTCATAACGAAACTAGATCTCAATAGTATTACACAGTCATTTTTCTCTCTAGATTAATTTGATATCTTCTGCTTGATCTCAGGTTTTGTCTTCTAAATACTATATTTGGCTTCTAGTAAACTATTCCAGAAATTACTTTAAATGTAAAAAAAGAAAAAAAAAATACCCTAAGATATTTAAGACAACTTTACATAATTACCTCGCCTTCAGCAGTTCCTGTGCTGTAGCATGGTAGGCAATCACAAAGAATTTACAATTGTATTTTGACTGCTTCATGTTTTCCTAGTTTTACTGCTTTTTAGTGCTCTGAATAAGCCTCAGCTAGTGCGAAGTGTACTGGAAGGCTGCAGCAGGGGATTTGCAGTGTGGTGGGAGGAACCATATGTTCAAACTTCTCCTCTTGCTGAGGAATGGCATTTTTTTGGAGGGAGAATGAAAGCTGGTTCTCACCTGCTTGGTGCTGCAAGACAATACCCTACCTACAAACTCATCTGATTACTCATTTGTCTAGACCGTCTCAAATCTTGCTTTAATATTAGCTGAGCATCTTCCTGATGCTGGCTGTGACCTGCTTTGTGATGGTTTCAAGCCACTCCTGTTGGTTAGCCCTTCTCACAGAGTTGTGGTCTCTGAAGAGATAATAAAATATGTCCATTACATGATCAGGAGAGTATTGTTCTAGCATGAACTCCCCTCAGGAAAAGTTCACTGAACACAGGACCCATAACTCAAACTAGGTGAAAAATACATGAACTGGTCCACTGGGCTCTGAGATGAAGTTACCAAAACCAGCAGCAGATTTATTATACTGCTGGTGATGAAGCATTTCTTGGAGCTGTAAGAGCTGTATTTGAAAAGAAGAAAGAAAAGTTGTAAACACTGGGTTCCCTATCCAAGGGAATAGCAAAGCTTACAAACAAGGTTAGCACAAGGGTAATTCCTTTCTCAACTTCTTTTTATCTTTCTCTTGACTCAGCTTTGTATAAAATCTCTTCAGCATCCATGTTGCCCAAATACAGAGGAGAAAATTTGTTGCACCCCCTGCCATTTGAACCAGACTTATCTCTAACTCAATTAGAAAACTGTAATTTCCAATAAAGCATCATTAGACCTCTGCACCTGTCAGGTCTCTGATAGGTTTAGGTGAATTTTGCTTGGGAATTAACCATGGTTTGTGGAGATAGATAAAATAATTTTCATTTACTGTTCACTGTATCACATTAGTAATTGCATAAGGTTTTGGATCCCCAGCCATAACAATCTCTTTCAGATTATGGCTGCACTGGAATTGCCACTTATTAGATTTGCAGCATGAGCACTGGAAACTGTGTGGTGATGCACACTGTCAAACTAACCAGTATTTACAGCGATGGGCAGGATTTACAATTGGATGACATGATAATAATATATCCTTGTTTACTTCTCTAATTAATGTTTCTAAAGAAAATACCCTGGAAACCTTCCATAAGCAAGATTTATTTCTGTTGATTGAGACTGTAATCAGATGTCCCTATTCAAACAGTAATTGGTGTGCTTCATTAACATGTAATTGAAAACAAGATTTATGTCAATGCTAGGCAATAAATAACAGGGATACATATTTTCTTATTAGTGATGATCTCTTCTGTAAGCTCTCGGAGTGCTTTCTGCTTTTGTATTGTGCCACTTAGGTCATATTTTGTCCAAATCATGGTGTCTCAGAAAAAGGCATTGTGAGTTTTCCCCTTTGGATTTTAACCTCTCTCTCTGATGCACCGAGGCCAGCTCCCTTTTTTTTCCTCTTTTCTGCTTTATATGAAACTTGCTCTTCGTGCCATATTTTAGCCTATGTTTTTCTCATGAAATGGCAATACCAGTAGGAAGGAATTCTAGTGATGAAGGGGAGAGCTCAGGGCAGAGACAAAACTTTGCTCAAACTTATGTTCAGTTGATGTTCTCACCAGGTGAGTCCAGGCTCAGCCTGTTGTTCCTCCTCCCAAAAAGTTTTCTGTTCCAATACAAGCAAAGACAATTTAAAAAAAAAAAAATGTTTCTAAGCATTCTAAATAGAAACTAAGCATGGCTTCTTTGCAATTCAGTAAAACCTAATTAACTTCCAGTTAATAGGGAGAAAAGCACTGTGTTTTGTTCTAGGAGTAGACGTATATGAGATAACGCACAAATAATGAAGTCAGAAGTGTAAGTCACTGTGAATGGGTGATCCCATTGATTTCACTGAAACAAGGGAGTTAAAATTGAAAACAAATTTCAGCCCGAGATGCTGGTTCATTACCAGCAAATTGATGGAGCTCCGTGTTTACTTGCTGGCATGATTTACCAATTGTATGAGATGTAAGCAGGCACAGTGCTAGCATTGGCTAATTTTATGCTCAACGTGAATCTTATGGCTGGTCAGATGGATACCGTAAGAAATAATTAGAGTCATTAGAAGTAATGAGCTACAGCTGCAGTAATACATGCTCTATTCTCAGTCCAGAGGTTTCTAAGCAAAATTAAATTAGCTCCTGCTACCACACTGCTGCATCATATGCTCCTCACCTCCTGAGCGTCCACTCCTCTTTCCATTTCCATACTGCAAGCAGCGTTTGTACCCCACATAGAAAAAGCCCCAGGTGGGGACAAGGAATTCTGAAGCTTGAGGCCATTCCTTGTTTAAAAAAAAAAAGAAAAAAGGAAGTAATAAAATGAGAACAATTCCAAAGTGGCAGCAGAAGGACCTCAGCTCACATTAGCTCCTTTCACATGTTGAGGATCATTCCTTTTTTTTGTTGTAGCCTTTGGTGCAAGGCACAGATTGCCAGTCACGTTTGCAGCAGTGCTGGAGCTGGGTGAAATTTCCCCTATTTACATTGAATTTTACTTTTTAACAGAATTGTGTCCACTGTATTGGAAGCACATCAGCAGTCTACAGCCGCAGGTGATACTGCCTTCACATCTTTAGTACCCTCTTTTTTTCCCCAAATTCAAAAGGGTGTTCAGAAGAGTAAGGAAAATGCTGCATTATCCTGGAGGGGTTGAGGGGAGGGACAAGAAGGAAATAGATTCCATGGTACTGAAGTGATTAATGTGACTTTTTATGATGAAGGAAATGAAAACTAGAAATCTGGGTAAGTAATGATCTTTCCAAGTGAATGACTTTCTCTGGAACCACAATACAAACTCATGTGCTGATTTCCTTTAAATTATTGCTAAAGTTTCCAAAGCAAAGCAGGGATGACACTGAAATTTTTTTCTCCCTTGTTGAGTTTCAGGAGCACAGAATTTCCAGCAATTTCCAGGGGTTTTGGAGAGATCAGTTATCCATGTGCCAGCCATTTATCCCTGGCGATGGTAACTTCCCTGGCCTCAGTTACTGCAGCATATCACTGCTTCACAACTGCTTATATATTTATCTTTCCATCCTCCCTATGGAGTTGGGAAGTGTTATTACCTCTGTTGCAGAGCTAAGAACTCAGATTAAGGGTCAGATTTGTTATGGCATTTAGGTGCTCAATGGGATTTTCAAAAGTAGCTAACACCCGTTGTAATAAGTGGAACTTGGGAACTTGAATAGTTCTGAAAATCCTGTTACTTGTGTCTTTTTTTAAAAAAAATTGGACTTACATGGCACCTTGGCATCCAGAGGAGTAGTTCCCATGTTGTGGGGAGACACCCAGACAGGAGAAAGTCTCTTCATCCACCTCCTAGGAGACTGCAGGTGGGACAGGAGCAATTTCATGGCAGTAGCTTATCTCAGTGCTGAATTCAGCAAGCTGTAACTGTGCACAGTAGTGCATTTACTCTTCTTGCCCAGCTCTGTGAGAGGTCAAAATCCAGTCCTGCAAACACTGGAGCAAAAATAAGCAGCACCCATGGTCAATAAAAAGGGCTTATGTGCCAATTGCTGAGATGGAAAATTCAAGAGCAGGAGCAAATAATGAAACAATCTATATTCATGCAGCCACCTTTCCAGCCTACTGCTCTAAGTACAGGCTTACACCTCACCAGGAGATGGGAATCCCACTAAAAGCTCTGGAGAATCACACTGGAAAACAAATGTTGATTTTGAACAAATTATCTGTTCATCTCTAAATGATTTTCTTTCAATATTAGTCTCCAAATTGGTTCTGCTCTGGAAGACAGAATTAGGTTTAAAAGCAGAGCGTCTCTTAAACGCCTGCTTCAAACGAAAGTGTTCGGTAAACATTGCTCAAACCCCCATGAACTCTTCAACTGCTTTCTCTGGCTTTGCATAGATTTTGCAGCTCCTGGTTTATGGTCAGGTGTTTCAGGGATTCATTCAGGATATCAGAAAATAATCAAATGAAATCCCTTACAAACATATGCCCCTTAAATACCAAGCAAACAGTTTTTAAGACGTTTCTTGTCCTCCTTTACAGTAGCATAAATTGGGACAAGAGTCCTGTGAAACAGATGGATTTACACCAGTGTGGAACATGGAGGAGAGAGTCAGGCTCCAAACCACAGCACAAGTTCAAAGCCATGTGGGCTGCAGCCCAAGGTTTTCATCACTGCAAGAGCTGCACTTTGCTGTTGTAGTACTTTTAATAATTTCTGTAGTTTTAAGGTTCTAGAAACATCCCTGGGCTTTAAAATTGTGTTTTCAGCATTAAAAGATTGGGTTGGGGCTGCCTCAGTGTGTCAGCAAGATTGCAGCTGCCTGAGGCTGTGATTTGGGATGGTGGAGCAGGGCTCAGCTCAGCGAGGGGGGTGATGGAGCAGCAGCAAAGCCCCAGCTGTTGCTGTGTCCTTGTCCCACGTCACACCCTGGGCTGTTGGGAGGTGCTGGGGAGGGTCCTTTGTGCCTCCATGAGGAAGGAAGCTCTGCATGGATTGGAACGTGTCCAAAAATCACGTGGGTTTCAACAGTGTTTGTAAGATGTTGTTATTCCACTTCTTCAGGTGGAGGAGGGAGAATAACTCCGACGCTTCATTAGACGTGAAAGAGAATAAAACTTTGGGGCAGTGTTATCTAGGACACTCCAAACCCTTGGTAGCTTATTCAGAGCTTGAATTGTAACTCAGTTTGGTGTTCAGGGGACCCGTGTGCACAGGGAAAGATGTGCAAGAAGGTCCTCTATTGATCCTCCCCCACCACAGGAAGACATCCACGGATTTCCCAGCTCTCCTCACTCACCAGTAAAAGTGTGGGACTGGGAGGCTGCTCCTGTACAGAGCGGGAATTGCGTGCTGCTGCAGATCAGTGTGTTTGCACTGTGATGTCTGAACACTGTTTTGCACTTAGGAGATTTATTTCTCGGTGGATAGAAGAGCTAAAAGATTAACAGATGAACAAATATATTGAGACAGCCAGGACATCAAAGAAATTGGAGAGTCACTGAGATGCTGGAGAGCTGGAAAGTCACCTGGCTGTGCTCTTAGGAATTATTTTATCCTCAGATTAACTCAGCTGTCTTGGGGTTTGGACACATCCTCTGGTGAATTTAGCTACATGATTTAAGATGTAACTGGCCCCAGCTCTCTGCTGCTCCTCCTGAGGATCCTGCCTGTGGAGCAGAGGGAATGTGTGCCAGCCTTCCAGCCACTGCAGCACAGATCCTGGGGGCTTAGAGCAAGCAGAGGGTCCTCTGTTTTTCAGGGCAGACACCAGCCTGTGAGGTACACCAAGGGTGAGAATGTACTGTATCCCTGGGCAGAAATCTCCAGGGAAAACATGGGTCAGACAGCTTTTTGTCCTCCATGTGATCTGCAGTTCAGTCAGGCAGGAAAAAAAGTGAGTTACAGCAATCCTAACCTCAGATCCCTCATATGGGAGCCAGCTGAGGGGTGATACCAGTGGAAGGAATCAGAAGAAGGTTTACATAAAATGTGGCTTCCCTGCAGGAAACAAAAAGCAGCTCAGAAGGATTGTGCAGAGGCTACTAACCATGAGACCATGCTCATTCCTTGGGCTGCATATGCCTCAGTTGCTCCCTGAAATTTAGATTTAGTTAAGTCAGCCAGGAAATTATGGATGAGTTTGGGGTCTTGAGGGAAAGGTGTTCAAAAAGCAGCAATATGAAGACACTGAAAGGAGGCAAAGTCGTAACTTGAGAAGTGTCACACAGAGGGAGCTGTGCCTGTGCTTTATTGAACTGTTGGCTGCAATAAATACAGCTGAATTCCCTCAGTCTCCCATAATGTCGTCTCAGTACCAGCAGGAGTCCATTTAAGAATACACTTACTTGCACAAATGATTATATATATGGAGAGCAGAGAAAGAGCTGATGCAGGCAAACCCTGAGAGCTGCCCAGGAGAGCTGAGGGTGGTGCTGGGCTGCCCCGTGCTCAGCTTTGGTCAGTGCTGCCAGCCCAAAAGAGGCAAAGCAGAGGAGCTTCTGTTCCAGCCCTCCCATCTGCTTCACCTGCAGAGGCCAGACTCTAGATTTTGTGATGGTACAGTAAATAAATGGTCATAAAATCAACTAACAGGATATTCCCAAAGAGAGAGAGTTGGTTTTTTATTACCATTTGCAATGCAGAGAGTAATAAGAGACTGTATTATAAATAAGAAAGAGACAAGTATAATAGAAGACCTGAAAATGGATGATGAACAAGGAAGACTGAACCTTGTGCTTCTGCACTTCATAGCATTAACCCCAGCTGCCTGAAGCAGAAGGTGTGGCTGTGTAGTGTGGCTGTGTAGCAGTGCTGTGACAGGGCTGTGACAGGGCTGTGCAGCGTGTCCATGGTTAGGAGGGGCTGAAGCTCTGTAGAGCACGTGGTCATGCCTGGTGTGATGTGAGCCTGGGACTGGAGACCACACATTTTGGGGTCTTCAGCCTGATTGTTTTCATTGATTTCCTTGTATCCTTAAACCCTTCCAAACCTCCCACTACAGGAAGTCAGGAGAACTAATTTATTCCTGCTCAAACAGTGGTTTGAGGAGGAGAAGCACTTGCACTCTCTGTGTAGGTGCTCAGCTTTGCTGATATCCCCTGTTAGCACTGATTAGTGAGGAATTTGAACTAGAAATAAGAGCAGGCTGACCACGGGGGCAGCTTTATTGCCCCGTTTCTCTTGGTCCAGCATGGCAAAGCTGGCATGGAACGTTGGCTGATCGGCCTGTGGTGTGTTTTACCACACCGTGCATGAACCTTTTCCTCTGAAAGCAGGTGAGAACCCGAACATCAGCAGGGTCTGAGGTGCAGCAGTGCAGCACAACAGCCTGAGCCTGAGCAGGAGCACTGAGCCCACGGGGCTGTGTAACCCCTGTGTGTTGCAGGCTGGAGTCGCCCACGCGCGCGCTGGTGATGGAGGCTCCGAAGGGCATCGAGATCAACGCCGAGGCCGGCAGCCTGAAGGCCACGTGCAGGACAGAGCTCAGGCTGGAATCCAAAGATGGAGAGGTAAGTGAAAAACGCCGAGCCCTGCAGCAAAGCAAAGCCAAGCCAAGGCACGGATCCCCTGCAGAGCTGCAGCCCTGTGGGTCACCGAGCCGCTGCGTTTGAGATGCTGGTGTGAAAGCCCAGGGGCAATGGGCTCTCCTGACATCAGTGCTGCCTGCTCTGACTGAACACATCCCATGCAAATGAGGCTCACTCCATGGCAAAAGCTGATTCATTGTTTTTAAAGTGCGTGGATAATAGCATCTGTTGTTCCAGCAGATTTATGGAGCCGTAAAATGTACAGTGCTCCTAAATTCTTTGTTTCCTTGTCACTTTAAAACAAGATTTACTTGGCCAACATAATTAAATCTTTTATCATATATTTTTCTATAAGAAGAGCTTAATTCACTGGTATTGATCTGAAAAGCTTTTGTGGCTGATGTTTCATTCTGGAAAGAAAGGGAACATTAGGAGACACAGGTTGTTGTACTGGAGAAACTTCTGAAGGGGGAGAATAATTAAAACTGATAACATAGAGCAAAAGTAAAATAGGTGTTGAGTTAAGAGTTGCTGACACTCTTCTGGTGTCACAAAATTATGTGGGCACGTGGTTCTTATCCCCTCCTCCTGCCACAATGGTGGAAGACACCAAAGGATGTGGCTGAGGAGCTCCCAGTGGGGAAACCACTGAGAGCCTCATCAGGAGGAGCTGCCCGTGGAACACAAACCTCCAGGCAAGAGGGCTCCCACATCAGTTAACATTTACCTATCTTAGTGCCAGGGTTAATAAATAGAATGGCTTTTTAATTGCAATTTCTGTTATTTCTAAACATTTGCATTTTAAGACAGTCCAAACCTAGATCATGGGTGTTAACAAAAAGACCTCTGAAAGATATAAAAAAAACCCCTGCCTAACACACTGAGATTGAAATCCAAAGCATTTCACAACTTCAAGGAGTTGCTTTCAATGCTAAGTTGCCTTTAAAATGCATAAATTGACTTGTATCCTTCAGGACATTAGATGGATGGATACTAAAACTGGAGATTTTAACTGTAATTCCAAGTACTGTCAGTTGCCCCATATTATTCTGGGGTTATGGTTATTTTACTGTGTTTTGGCTGATGTCAGAGCACTCCCCTGCATCTGCCACATATCTGAGAGTTGCCACATGTTGTTTGCCTTATGTTGTTTTGTAAGGAGGAATTTAGGTCTGTTACAGCATTTAAGTTATTTTTAATGTACACAAAAGCGTTACACATGTACATAAAATATGCATAAAATACACATAAAATACGCATTAAATATACATAAAATATACATAAAAGTCAGTGCTGGGAGCCTGCAAGCATAACTGGCAGTGGGATCACGGTGACAGAAATCCTGATGGAGCAGCAGGGTGGTTGGATGGGTCCCCATCTGACAGTGGGGTACCTCGGGATGGGTCAGTCCAAACCTGGGACTGGATTCCTGGGAGGTGTCCCAGGAAGCTACAAGCCAATAAAACACAGTGGGCACATCAGCAGAAACAAACTGGAGGTCGTGGTAAAGGCAGATAATGTGCTCACCCGGGTTTGTATCAGATTTTCCCATCCTAAAACACTTCCCTCCCCAGTTTTTGCACAGCTGAGTTGTCGGGAAGAAGCTTCTTGAAACGCAGCATCAGAAATAACGTCTGTCCGCTAATTCTCTCTCTTTTGTTTTTCCTTTCTCTCCCCGCCTCCGGCTTCAGATAACGTTGAATTCTGCAAAAATCAAACTACCTAACTTGCCTCAAGGATCTTCCTCTTCTGCAGGGTCCAGGCAAAAAATCTACGAGCTCTGTGTGTGTCCCAATGGGAGGTTGTTCCTGTCTCAGGCAGGCAGCGGCTCCACCTGCCAGATAAACACGAGCGTCTGCCTTTGAGAGACACTTTGCAGTGGGGCATCGCAGGCAGCACAAAAGCCAGTTCTGGTCTCACAGATCCAGCTGCCAACTATTTTTACTAGAACACAGAAAGCCTATCAAAGACTTTTTTTGTGTGTGCGCGCGCGTGTGTGTGAATATATATATAAAAAATATATATATAAGATATATATATATATATCCTCTGTGTAAAACGATGTTTCAGTACAAGGAATCCCAGGGTGACCCTGTTACATTTGTGTAGCATTTCTCTCTTTCCCACACCAAAATTTACCGGTACAATCTGCAGAATTGGATCTGATGCTCCCCTGGACCCTTCTACACTAATACAGTGCCATGATCACCCCTCGTTTTTGATCATGTTCTCAGAGCAATGGGATTGCTGGCTGGGCAAGACCCTGGAACCAATGCAGACCCACCAACATCCAAAGGGAAGAGAAGCATCTCTGATTATTTTTGCGCCGTTAAATCAGTGGCATGAAAAATAAATGATTTTAAAAAAAAACAAAACAGCCAGATGTGCTGTGCTGATCACCTACAGTGATCCAAGATACCTGAGGTTAAATTACTCTCTAGTTATCACCTGAAACATGGCTCTCTGTTGGGAGAGATGGATGCACTTGGCCAGTAGGAAAGTCCAGACCTTCTTGCTGAAATAATAAATGTAATTTTCTGAAGGAGTTCAACACTTGCCTGTGCATGGCCAGGGATGCCTTGTGCTACTCAGGTGTGACACATCAGGTCCAGCACTAACCTAAAATCATCTCTGTGCTGGCAAAACTAGTGATATATTTAGTTATTGGAAGGGAAAAAATTGTGAAAGTTGGACTAAATAGAAAAATCCTGAACCTCTTTTGTTAGCAGATGTCCTGGATCATCCTATGCACTCCCCATTAACACCTTTAATTTTGAACATATTTGGTGTGAAGGTGTGAAGATTTGATTTGGACATTGCCTAAAATACCTGTAGAAACAGAGAAAACCGACTAGCAACTGAGAAAATCATAAAATTAAGTGTATAATGTCAATGCTACACCAGAATTTCTGTCATTTTTCTTTTCAAGATTCACAGTCCAAGGTCACTTAGATTTGGTGGAGACTGCAAATATCAGAGATGCTGACAATGAAGGATTTTTTTTAAGGATTTATAAAGATTGTGACAAAGCCAGATTACTGAAAGCGAGGGCTTTGGATGCTGGGTCCTCTAGAATTTGAGTCCCCAAAACTCTGTGGTTGAATCTTACCATGGTTGCATTTTTTCCTTATTTTAAAGTCTAGGAGTCGCAGGCAGGACAAAACACAAAAATCTGATCTGGTAACATTATTTCCACTTTAGAAGTTTTGGAAAATAATAAGAAGAGTCCAGATCATTGAATTCTGACCCATAATTTCATCTACATGCATGTAAAAATCCTTAAAAGAAAACAAATACACCAATTACGGCAAAAGTTTTCAAGTCGCAGTAAATCTCATGAGGACAGCAAGGTTTCTAAGCCACTGAGATGTTTTTGAAATATTACCTCATGTGCAAATAAGACAGATCTGTGCCCATCCCTAGTGATATCTAACCAAAGCTGGTATTCTTCAAGTGATCTTCAAGATAAAACACAGCAGACAGAAATCTTTAGAAATAATTTAGCCTGTTTTTTTTTTTTACAACTTTTCACGTTTTTTCTTGTGGTCTCAAGAGTACCAGGGTTTGATTTTTCTTTTCTTTTTTTAATGAACAATTGTGGCTTAATTCAAAACTGATTGGACTCAAAGAGAAGATTTGTGCGGAGTTTAGATTAGATGTATTGCTGCCTAAGAAAGCAGCACTCCCAAAAAAATTTATTCCTGAAAGAGGATTGAATTATTTACTTTTATTTCAATAATGCTTTCTGATGAATTGACGAATTCAAACTATTTATTAATGAATGATTCCTGTAATTATTATGTCTTGAGTCAACATTTGAATGCAAAGGGTCACCCAGGGTAACAATTGTATTGGGACACAGGACTTTACCATCTCTGTTCAAAGAGGGGAATTGTGCCTATGCCTTAAGTCAATGCACTCAGCAAGGAGAAGCACATCATATTTATCTTGTTATTAAATCTAGTTTATTTGGGGGGAGGGGCAGGAGGGTGTCTTGGGAACTGGTTGTGCAACTTAAAACAGATATCAATGAAATACATTAAGACTGTAGGGGCACCTAGAATGATACAGACTTTTTTTTTTTTGCCATGTTAAGTATAGCAAAATACTGTGTACGTTACCTCTGGGACCATGACTGAAGTCCCATTCATAGTCCTGCATTTACTGTAGAATTTTTTTCCCTGTTTCGCTGAATGCTGATCACAAACCTCACAGCAAGCATGGCCCAGTCCGTAACCAAATCCCGTGTGAGCAGTTTGAAGGCACGTGCTGCAGGGAGAGTTCCCTGCGCAGAAAACAAGTCAGATCAACTTTCCCATCCCTGGGATTATTCGGGTGGGTGAGGAAGGCAGGGCTGGACACAGGGACTGGCCTGTCAGGGGTGCTGCATCCTGATTTCTGTGCTCTGCTCCAGACACACCAGTGGCTCAGCCCTCATGCCTGTGCCACCCTCTGGCTGCTCCGCTGAGGATCTCCATCCCAACAAATTAATTTCGAGTGTCTGCTTTTCTCAGCTGGGCTCTTGGATGAGATTATTACCTTCTCATATCACAACAGCCATGAAACTGCTAAGGACATTCGTATCTTGGTGTGAATTTCTGCTGGGGAGCCGTTAGGAAATGACCTTAACATCTGTGCCATCGCTGCAGATGCTTCTCTGAGGTGAACAAAGGGTACCTTAATTATGCTTACTGAAAGGAATTCTCATTGTTTCAATATATTTTACAACCATGTTTCCATCATAAAAAACATAAAATTATATGTTGTGTTGAAATGTGAGGAACTGTTGCTAGAAAGAATGAATCCCTCTAGGGACTTGCAGATCATTTGAACACCACCTGAGTTTTAGGACGGTGGTTGGGCAGTGCTGCCTGTGCTGTTCAGCCAGTGACAGACATAAATACAGGCTGGGCAGGGAAGGGGTCAGGAACGTCCCTGAGGAGAAGGACTTGGGTTGTTGGTTGAGGAGAAGCTCAGCATGACCTGAAGTGCACTCACAGCCCAGAAAGCCAGTCCTGTCCTGAGCTGCATCAAAAGCAGCCTGGGCAGCAGTCAAGGGAGGGGATTCTCTGCTCTCATGACACCCCACAGCAGTGCTGTGTCCAGCTCTGGGGGTCCCAACATCAGAAGGATGGAGACACATTGGAGTGAGTCCAGAGGAGGCCACAAAGATGCTCCGAGGGCTGGAGCCCCTCTGCTCTGGAGCCAGGCTGGGAGAGCTGGGGGTGTTCACCTGGAGAAAAAAAGGCTCCAGGGAGAACTTAAAGCCCCTTCCAGTGCCTAAAGGGGCTCCAGGAGAGCTGGAGAAGGACTTTTTCAATGCCAAGGAGTAATAGGACAAGGAGGACTTGCTTCAAACTGACAGCAGGCAGGGTTAGGTTAAATATTAGGAAGAAACTCTTGGCTGTGAGGGTGGTGAGGCCCTGGCACAGGTTGCCCAGAGAAGCTGTGGCTGCCCCATCCCTGGAAATGTTGGACAGGGCTTGGAGTAACCCAGTCTGGTGGAAGGTGTCCCTGCCCATGGCAGGGGGTTAGAACTGGATGATCTTTAAGGTCCTTTCCATCCCAAACCATTCTAGGATTGTATGAAACCAGAGCGAAAACAGGACTGTGTCTCAGATCCCAGGGTTAAAAACAAGAATTCGCTTTCAAAAGCTGCCTGCAAACACATCCAGCCATCTCACACTCCACAGTTTGCTGTGGAGGGGCTGACTCTCCTGTTGGATAAGGCAAGTGCGTGAGAGTCCTTTCTCCTCCTGCCTTGCCCAGAAATCCCTCATGGTAGCTGTACTTCTGTGGGCTGCTTTCCCCTGATTTAAACCAGAGCTTCCCTGACTGGAATTCATCCGTATGCTCTAGTTTCCACTGATAAAATGCCAAAAACAAACATGGCTTTGTGTATCTCGTTGTGAATCGGGCCTGAAGTTTAGTTCAGTTGAGCATTTGCTATTTGGGAGGTGGGGTTTATATCAAAATGGAGTTCAGTTGTACCTTGCTAAGGCAAGGCTGGGTGGTGAATTTGTTTCTCCTGAGGTCAGTGCAAGAGATAGTGATGACTTCATGGCCTGAGCTGGGAGGGAGCTGGACAGGTGACAGCTGAGGGCAGTGGGAGCACTGCCAGCCCTTGGGGTGGCTGTGGGACTGAACCAGCACTGAAACCCACCCAAATGCTAATCAAGGGACTGTGCCACCAGTGTCAGGGTACCTGAGGCAGCCGTGCAGGATTCATAAATGCATTTATGTGCAGTGGCTCTTTACAGGACTGCAGGACCTTGTCCAGTTTGCTGTAAATGTGACACTTGAGGAAAGGGTCAGGAGAATGACAGTGCTCACCTGGGACTGGAGCCTTATCCATAGGTAGTGTGAGAGCCTTCTGCTCTCACAAAGGAGGCAGGGTGGTTCTTCTAAAGCAGAAAGACTTTACCACTAGCAAAGGCAGAGGTCCTGATAATGGCTGTACATCTGTATCCATTCTCCAGGTTTCTTTGTGGGGTTTTTTTGGCTGTTGGTTTGGGGCTTTTTATTCATCTTGAAGCGTATTACCCAGTAGTGAAATGGGCAGCTAAAGAGTACAAAGAAATGCTAGCAGGAAAGGAAGTCATCAAAAAGGGAAGCCGGTAACAACTACAATGTGTATGAAGCCTTTCCTAAGTACTCATTTTTACAAAACTGAGTATGTGCAAGAGTGATTTGTGTTTGGTTACCTCAGTCATGTGCTGTCAAACAGCTGTGTTTTAGAAGGGTTGGGGTTTTTTTTCTCCTCTTATGATAAATATCACATTGCACAAACAAAATGTTTGAAAGCATAAGCCTAAAAAATACAATCTGCAATATATGGTATAGCAAAATGATGGCTAAATAAAAAACCCTCCCTAGAAACTGCTCCAAGGTTAAAGAGAGATTCCTGGGGAACTTGTGGAGATGTCAGGCTAGCGCACATCATAACCTAGTGAAAATTAGTTTTTGTTGTCATAAGATGCTCACACATGCACACCAATTCACACACACACTCATATACACTTGTTTACAACAAAAGCCAATTTTCTTTGTATTTGTTCTTATGGCTTTAAGTTTCACATTGCAAAAGAGAGTTAGACAAAGACCAAAGACTTCCAGAAATTCATCCCTCTCTGGTTGCCCTCACGAATGAAATGCATTAACTTTAATGGTGCTTTTTTTGAACTGAGCAGGAAAAATGCAGGTGTATCATAAAGCTGCATTTGAGAGAATAAAGTGGCAAGAAGGCTCTAACTTGGTTAATGGGGAGAGGAGGAAATAATGTGAAAAATCTTGAAATGTGTGCAGAGGGCAAGGTTACCTGAAATTTGAAATGTGAAGAAATAGCCCAGAAAGCTTAAAGACATCATCCTGGGCTGAAAGTATAAATAAACTGAGCAAATGGTGCCAGCTGCTCACTCACCTGCACTCGAGCATTAGCAGGGCAGGAGCTCCAGTGGCTGCTCGGTGGAGAAGAGTAACTGCTGCAATGATTTCATTTTAGAAGTACCTACAGTAAAAACAACAACAAAAAAAAAAGTTAGGGGCTGTGCTCTTTTTTTATGGCTGACATTTTAAATTTTGAAATGTCATCATCCAGAATTCACCCCAGCAAGTGCCGGGCGTGTTCCTGCCGAGCTTTGCCAAGCACTGCTTTGGTGCTTTTTGAATGTGAAAATACCAGCCTTTTTATTGCCCTGGCTGTTCAGGAACGTGATCCTGGCAGCAGTTCCCTTTTCCCCATTTTAACCTTTTTTTTCCTCGGCTCTGAAATCGCTGTGTAATGTTTTGGTAGCTGGTGTCCTGCTCTCAAACCCAGCAGCCCCGAAATCCGCATCGTGTCACATCTCAGTCATACAGACCCCCAAAACCTGCGTGTGGCAGTGGCACTACCATAAAATTGGGGACTTCCAGGTAAATTCTGCCTGGCAGTTGCTGTGTATCCACAGCTGATGCAGCCAAGTTTATGGCTGTGAGTGGAGCAGGGTGAAACACTGACGTGGTACTGAGGTTGTTCAAGCAAGAGTGGAGTGAATTAAACAAGGCAGGTAGGAGGGAAGGGGAAGAAATGGGGAGAGACATCACCCTAATCACAGTAATGCAGTCAATGTCTCTGTCCCTTTGCACTATTATACTTTAAATTAATAACATCCATTTTACTAAATATGGTGGCAATTATGCTTGATCTTTTCATGGAGCTCAGTGGAATTACTGTCAGTGAAACCACTTACAGCTCGGGCTGTTCAAGATTGCTGGGGTGTTGTTTCCATCCACAATAACCACAGTGGCTTGGGGCTTGGATAGAAATTATAGTGAATAGCTAGTATTTAGAAAGCTTTTAAGTCTGCTGTGGTTGAGAGGCCCCTGGTTATGCACATCCAGCCCTGAGGCTTTATCATTTCAGCCCCTCTTGTCCTGCCACTTGAATTGTATTGTGCCCTTGTGAAAAGCGACACACGGTATAAAGAATACAGGAAAAGATGGATATTTAAAGCTGCAGGATTTTTATCTGAAACGAAGAAGGAAATATAATCATAGTGCCCCACTGAGATTTCCCATCCAAATCACTTTAAACTAGAGGTGTGAGTCCCTTAAAAATTAATTTGCTACAAGTGTCATTCCTGCAGCAAAATTAGCCCTGGTGTCCCTCCCAGGAAATGTCTCACCTTACTGCAGCTGGGAGCCCTGTGGTGGCTGGGGTTTTGTGCCACCAGCCAGGAGCGATGGGCTGCCTGTTCAGAGGAAGTCAGATTTCCTTTGAGGCAGCTGATCTCCATGGATTGAGCTTTTGTTAGCTTTTAACTGGTATTAAAGAATAGGAGGGATGAGTCCACTGTGAAGTGATATGTAATTGTATGTTTGCCTCACTTTTAGCTGGTTGAAACTTTCTGCCGGGAAGAGAAAATATCAGGAGAAATTTCTGTGAAAATGTTACATTTACATTGTGCCACCAAATGCTTCAGATAAAAACATGCAGCTTTAGCTAAACAGTCTTTTCTTCTGAGATTAAAAAGGACTCTTTGAAGCCTCTCATCAGGTCCTACTCAAATGGAAAGTTTTACCATTTCTAACATATTTGTCATTACAGGAACAGGCCCATTGCAAAGCACAAGTCATGTGCATCTTTGCATGTAACAGGAATTTTAAATTGCATTGTACTCTTGCATTTTTTCCCCATTCAAAGGCTTAACCACTGATAGGAGGTAGAGCCCTCTGAAACCTTCTACTGCTAAATGCATTATCTCTTCCTAAAGCAACGTGTGTCCTTTGGTCTTTTAAAAAATTCCTCATAATGGAGTCCTCGAAACATCTTGAGGCAGGCTCACGCTGGAGAGCAAGAGAATAATCACTTGTGGGTGGTGCTATTTTTGCTGAAGCTTGGATTGTAGCTGAAAATTATGTTGCTGTTAGAGTTTCTCCCACACTCCCTTAGCTGCAAACTCCACCAGTCTCCCACACCAGGGCTGGATCTCTCCAGGGCGGCTTCCTTGGAGCAGGGAGTGACCTCCCTTGCCAAACCACAGCCCGGTAATTTTGTCTTCATCTGGGTCCCCCTCTGGCCCTGTGCGCTCGATACCAGCGCTGTCACGGGTACTGAGACACTTTGGCAGTTTCAGTGGTTCTGCAGATGGTGCAGATGATGTGTGCCTGCAGCCTGCGTGGGATAAGTGGTGCTGGTCGTTGTTGGGTGCTGTTCTCACAAGCCTTTGCCCACCTTGAGAGCAGCAGCCCCTGAGGGCAGGCACTGCTGGAGGAATTCACCTTCTTGTCCCTTTTTGTGGGTTATCAGAGCGAGCGTGGGAGTTAAGATGAACAAATCCTGTGAAGTAAGAGCGTGCCAGAAACCTCAGAAAGGGCAGATCTGAGCAATTACTGCCCACTGTGTTTGTCAGAGAAGGGCTAAGCTGACAGCATTCACACCTGGATTCCTCCCCAGGTGAGAGCTTTTCCTGAGCTGTGACCCAGACCTTGGTCTGGACCTACACTGTGTGGTAGTTTGGGAGCAGGGAAGGGATTGACCTGCTGGATCTGGATTTTGCTTGTGGCTTTGTTTATTTTTTTCCCCGCCCCGTATTTGAATTCATTTCCCTGTGAGCAAATGCCAATAGAGTTGTCAATATTCACCCAAAAATGCTCCGTGGAGGTAGAGCCAACAGCAAAACAACAGTGCAAGTCAGAGCAAACCCTGTTCATCTACAGCAGCAGCATAAAAGGCATGACCCCTGTGCTATAGCAGTTTTCATCTGTGATGGGAAAAGACCTTGTCTGACCTCAACTCTGAAAACCACCAATGACCTTGATCATGTAAACAGGACAAAATGAATTTAAAGTCTTACCACAGTTCTCATTACAAAATTCAGATTTGTTTGGCTTTTTTTCTTTTTAATTTATGTATGTGTGTGGTTGTGTGGGAAAATATAAAGCTTTTTTGTATCAAATAACATCAATCCTTGCACACTCTATGCAAAATTTTGTAAGCATTGCAATAATGCTATGAATTACACAAGGAACTATTTTAACTTTATTACACTTTCTGTATAAAAAAAAAAGTTTGTATTTAAATGATTTCAACTGCAATCTTGTAAAATATATTAATAAAATAATGATTGTTAAGAAGGAAAGAGATGTTGGGGGTTTTTTTGTTGATCACTGTAGCGATCCATTTCACAGGAGCAAGTACCTGGATATATTTATGCCAAAAATGCTGTAGAAGATGGAATGAGAATTTCTGTGAATTGCTGTTGGAGGAAAACCTGTCCTCAACAAAACAAAAGATTTTTTCTTTGAGGAAAGTTGAGTCTTTCTTATATTTGTAGAATTTCTCACCCTTTGTCCTGGCATTAGAGGCTCACGGCCAAGACGTGTTGCAGGCATTGAGGTGCTGCCTGAACATCCCAAACCTCTCAAAGGGCATCACTTTCAGGTGAAGAGGGTCTGGTGCTGCTTGTGTTCCAAACCAGCAGGAGCTCAAGGTTTTCCAAGAGGGACCAGAGCTGGACACACACATCCAGGAACGGATCCCCACCTGCGCACGGTGGAGGGAGCAGGAGCTCCAGTCTGCCTGGGAAAAAATAATAATTTTTTAAAAAATCTAAACCCCAAAACCAGCAGCCTGGACCAAGTCACAGAAAGCCTCTTGGAAACCTCTGGCTGCTTCAATGATCCATCAGTTTTATTTTAATTGGCCAACTAATCAGCTGCTCATTGGTGACTCTGCTCATGCCAGGCAATCACTTCTGAGGGCATTTTGCAGGAGCTGGGTTTTAAATATGAATTTGTTCGCCCTGGATTTTGTCAGTAAATGAGAGCATCGATTGAGGCTCATAATCTGAACAAATAGCAAGATTTCAGTCTGGGTGGAGAGTTGTCCATGCCTTCCAAACCCTCAGAGAGAACAATCCCAGCCCCACTGCTGGGACACAGCCAGAATCCAGGCTGGAAGAACACTTGTTTACCAGTTTGCAGGGGCTGCTGTTTACCAGGCTCCAAATGAGTTCCCTCAGTTCTGTTGGGTGGGCACACACAATCTTCTGGTCTCTCACTGGGTCTTGGACTGTTTGTCCTTTTAAAAAAAGAAAAAAAAGGAGAGAAGACATCTTTCAGCTGAACTCCAGCTGCAGTTGTTGGCCTGAATTTGGAATTTCCAGCAAACTGACAATGAAATAATTCATGAATTAACCCCCATCAAGAAGCACATTGGCAGGAAGTTCCCAGCACCCCCGTGAGATGCAGCTCTGTGCAGCTGCATGGGCAGCACCAGCAGCTCCTTCCCCAGCACTGGGAAACTCCTCAGCCCCTGCCTCTGAATGGGGTGGGATTCCAGCAGTGGGGAGTTCTGCAGCTCAGCCTGAACAGCAGCATATTTGCAGGGCCCCCATGCTGGAAATGCTGGGTGGTACTCAACAGCAACAGCATCTTCACCATTTTTAAAGTCTGGGAAGTTGTAGTTAAAAACAGGATTTGGCTTTCAAAATCAGCTCCTGGGAAAATCATCAAAATGTAATTTCTTCCCAAGTATCCTGCCTTTCACTTTTTAAGAAGTACTTCCCAATTTTTTATTTGCTTTCCTTTCTACCCCTACAAGTGATTGTTTCCTTTTTTTGTCCTAAATAGCAAAGATAAACAAAAAAGAATTACCAAATAAAGAATCATTAAGATAAAATGAGTCCATTTCATACTCTGTAAAATGATAACAACTTCCAAAGCTTAAAATTTTATGTGCAGCTGGGTTTTCGTATTTTTCATCTGAGTTCAGTCCAGACAAGTTGCTGCTGCTGAAGTTCAGTTGTTAAACCTGAGTGATTATTTTTATGAACAGTGGCCAGAAAATCAGCAAGGAGAACTATCTGTTTTTAACAGTTTTTCTCCACTGCTGTGACCTTGATTCTTCTCTCCTTAAACTGAACAGAAAAATCTTCCTCAATTTAGTGATGAAGGTTCAGACCTAAATAGCTCCAGTGCCAAATGTATCCCAGAGGAAAATTATATGGCCTCATTTAATAGAGAAAAAGCATGAAGTCAAGCCAGCAGCCAGAACTTGGCTCTTTTCTGCAGTCATTTCAGGATAAAAAGCGGAGTGTAAGTAGTCTTTAAATATTTGATTCACACTATTGGACTATTGTAATATACATTACTGATATGATCTGCACTTATTAAAATGGGGGTTTGTGAATAGCCCTGCACATAACAGCTCTGCTTCAGGCCATCACACAACCCGGCCTGTGTGTCACCAGCTCTGGTATTTTCCCTTTCACACCCACGTGGGCATTTTTTTTTACCCTATTTCTGGGCTTTGCTTTCAGTCTCCTGAGCAGCACGGCAGTGCAGGCAGAAACCCAGCCCAGTGCCTCCTCGCTGAGGAATGCACGTCCCCATCTGCTCTGCTGCGTTCAGTGGGTGCCTGTAGGGAGGGGAGAGGCACAAAACACCATTGATCTCTCTGGAATAACCTCCCTTGGTTTGGTTTTCTGTTCAGCTGTAGCAGAGCTGTCGCCAGCCCAGATTTCCCCTTGGAGCCCCCATTCCCACCTCTCCTCCCTGCCTGGACCTGGCAGTGCTGGGTTCATGGTTGGAGCTGATGATTTTAGAGGTCTTTTCCGACCTTAATGATCCCCTGACAGCCCTGTTCCCGTGCCACCCCCTGACTCAGACTGTGAAACAGGAGTATTTTAAATGACAGCAGAACCCACGAGTACACAGGGGACAGTAAGATTGCAGTGCTGCTTGGTTTCAGCATGTTTTAAAACAAAAAAAACCACATTAACTGGCCTAAACTCTGCCTGCAACTTGAGTTCAGCAGCTGAGAGCTCCAAGCCAGCTGAAGGATGCTGCACACGACTGAAATGGGATTTTACTTGCTGGATATGGGTCTTGCATCTGCTTTGGCAGATTGGGAAGACAAGAAAACAAACAAACAAAAGATAAGACAAAAACAAGAACAAAGAAAACAAAACAAAACAAAACAACCCACAACAAACCCAAAGCCCTTTTTGCATATTTTACATATTTATATGGGGTTTGATGCTTTTATAGGAACAAACCAAGGAGGCCCCAGAGCTGAAATAAGCAGCTTTAGAGGTGACACTGGTCCCAGAGAGGGCCGTGTTTGCTGTAAGGCACACCCAAAAAACCACAATGTGCCTTGGGAAACCAGGGAGATGGAAAACTTCTCATTGCTTTCCAGCATCATCAGGTTTAGGAATAATAAATGACTGATTGGGAAGTGTGAGTGCATGTGTGTGTGTGTATGCATGGGACAGGGGAAGGTACACCTCTGAATAATTTGTTATTTTTCTCTCAGTTGCAACAACTCCCCAAAGCATTTGGGTATTACATTAAAACCCCAATCTCAAAAGAGTTTTTGCAACACAATAATCCTGAACCATAATAACTAAATTTGAAAATAGCTATCATCTGCTAGAAAGACACTAAAACATCTATAGCAGAGCCAACAGGCTGCTGTGGGAGCTCTGCACACACACACAAGATTAACACAGAAAAAAGAAAGGAGAGAAGCACCGTCACTTCTAAGAAAACCCACAACCTACCACCTACACCATGAACTTTCAAGCACAGAGTGCAACATCCAATGAATTATTTATGAATTAATTTCCAATGAGCAGTTTAGCAGTCAAAGGAAACACAAACAGGCAGCGCAGCCCTGCCTGGGGTGACGGCAGGGGACACGGGAGTGCTGTTCCTCTGGCAAGAAGACATTTAGCGGTGTGCCTGATGAGCTGCACACTAATAAAGTTTAAAACAAAAATCCAATTCTTGGCAAACACCAGGCTGTGCATTGTTGTCCCAGCATCGCCTGTGACCCCGCTGCACGCTGCAGTGGCACGTGCCCAGGCAGTGCCAGGTGACAGGCACTTTGCCCCTACCACACTCATTTTCTGCTCACCTAAAATACAAGTACAACGAGCTGCTGCTTGAGGGTAATGATGGAACAACGAAATCAGGAGAGATAAAGGCCACATCCTGCTTTTAAATTAATTCTTTATAGCCGAGCTGTAAAACGGGCTGTCCCTGCCTGGCGCTGGAATGGGCTCTGCACTGAGGGCTCCACACCAGCAGTGGCCTTTAGCATGACATTAAATTAATGTTTTGTGGGTCTTTTTCCTCCTCCTCAGCTGAGATGCCTCATTTGACTGTGGCTGCAGCTGAGCCCCAGTCCTGCTGCTGTCACACCACTGCGTGCCAGGCTCAGGCTGACACACAGCAGAGCACCTAACACAAACAGGGAGCACGGGTGTAAAAATAACCTTGGCTGGATTCCTGAATTGCATTCTGTAGCTCCTGGGGCAGGGACAGGGGAGGTGTTTGAGCTTAGCAGGAGAACAGAGGCAGGAGAGGCTTGGGAGAACCCAAAAGCAGAGCAGGGAGGTTGGCCAGGCCCGGGCTGGGCTGGGCTGGGCTGGGCTGGGCTGGGCTTGCTGCTGCTCCCGTGGCATTGCCAGGCACAAGCTGTGCTGGGTCACAGTTACCTGTGCAAAAAGAGCAGCAGCACTTCTCTGACAGCTCCTGGCTGCTGCAGTTGAAAGAGCTTAAAAATGCTCCTTTTTTTCATTCATTCCCAGAGCAGCACCTGATTCCTTCTCCGTGCCAGGAGAGGGGCTGAGATTGCCGCTCCTCTCAGAGCCCGCACTGCTGAGCATGGTTTAGCTCACTTCTCACACTGACTTTTACAATGGTCACTTTTCTGAGATTCCAGAAGCCCAGCGTGGCAGTGCACAGCCCTGCCAGCCAGCTGGGGAGTGGGGGGTTCTTCTTGGCAGTGCCACGATGGAAACCCTGCATCCAGCCAGCCAGCATTTTTCTGTGGGAACAGAAGCATCACATTCCCTGGTAAGTCTGACTCACACCCGTGTAAGCTCTGCATGATGAGGTGAAGCCAGGATATTTCAAGTGAGAAGCTGTCCTGTGTCCTGTCTTCCACCAGAAAGACTGAAGGCAAAAGCAGAAAGATGCTGCGATGGTTTAAAGAAGTTGACTTCATCTGAACCAGGTGAAACATTTAAGACTCCTGCCCAGTTCAAATCCTGTTCCACTTTGGCTCGTGGGAGAATGGTCACTGTTTCCCTCCCAGGTGAGCAGATCAGGCAGAGTGACCAAGAACGGCAGAATCATGAGATTATTTTCCTGGTTTCTGCCTTTTTCTTCCTTTCTGTTTTCTCCATTGACTTCTGGACCTCAAACCTGTTCTACATCCATTAAATCAAACACTTGAGCAGGACAAACCTGATGAGCACAATGTGCCAAGGAGAAATCTGGTTTTCTTCCATTTTTGCAGGACAAGGACACTACAGACAGAACTCATATCACAGAGAGAGGCAGGAGCATGATGAGCCAGATGGAAGCTGGTGGGGCCCAAGTGTCCCGAGGTGAGAGGTGGGTAGACACAAGCACCAGCTTCCTGCAGTGACTGATGGTTCTTGATTGTCACTTCTTTCCCTCTCACTCATTAAGACCTTTGTAGCACCTAACAAGTGTCTGTCTGGGGTTTGGAGATGTCATTTGTTCCTGATGTGAGGACTGCCTGCATTAGCCATGGCATTTCAAGACATACCCACTGCCATACTCCTTCTTTTCTCCAGGAAGATGATGGAAGAGAGCAAAAATGACAGCAGAAATACTGAAAGCTCTGCAACCTTAGAGCAAGTTCAAGCAGTTCCCACCGAAATCAGCAGGTGTTCTGTCCACATACAGATTTTCACTCACATTTTTTAGAGATTAAACAGCCAGCTTAAAATGAAAAGTTTGGCATGATGTGAATGACAGTTTGGATCCAGAGTCAACCGGAGGCAGGTTTGGCTCAGGAGAGTTGATGTGGGCCACTCCCTTCCTGAGAAATACAAGGGTGAAACAGCCACCAGGGCCAAAAGGGAAAGGCTAAAAATAAATAAATTAATTAATAATAACAATAAGTATCATCACCATCTGAGAGCTACTGACCTCAGAATTATATTCTCATTCATGCCTTGCCTAAGAACTGCCAGAAGGAGTTTATGATAAGCTTTGAAGGTGCAGGAATGGAGATGTCAGGCAATTCAGGGTAAACAATTCCATAAATTACAGTTGAGTTATTTGCAATTAAAAAACATTTATAAATTCCATTAACATTGCATGGCCTCTATAAAGTGACCCCTAAAGGCATGTTAAAGAAGCACCAGTCTTTTCACATTTTCATCTCACCACATAAAAAATAACTGGGCGAGGAGCACATTCCCCAGCCCAGCAACAGGCTGAGAGCTCTCCTGCACATCTTACAGCCCTCTGGGCTGCAGCAGAAACCTGAGTGCAGCAGGGGAAAATGCAGCCTGCTTGGGGGCACTGAGAAGGAGTTCCTCCATCAGCTGCAGAGCTGAGCTGATGCTGCAGTGACTTTGGTGTGGTGCACCAGGAGCCACTGCCAAGGTGCTGTAAAGTTGCAGGGGCTCCAGCAGATACCTGAGTGCAGTTACTGACTCGGGTTATGAGAGCAGTGAGGACTTCAGGGCGTTGTTGTTTTACTGTCGACACCTGCACCTGAACAAAAGCCTTCAATGCCGTGGTGCCAATGCCTAGGCTGCAAACCCAGAAACACTCCAGCAAATCCAGAAGGAATTCCTCTCTGGTCAGATCTAGAGAAGAATGCACTCCCTGTAGGATCTGGCAGTGGAGTGACACTGGAACTGTCCTGGCTTATTTGGGTTTGCTCTGTGCAGAGATGAAGTTGTATGCAATGATCTTGTGAAATGCTCAGCTGGCTGCACTTAGATAAATGGCCCATTCCAAATGATCCTCGCTGAACTGCAACATCTTGCAGGCTGTGATTTCTCACCTTGGGTTTTTCTACACCCCTCAGGATTTCTCTCTGTTGGAATTTATCACATCCATGAGAAATTGAACACGGTGCCGGGCTCTATGGCGATTTCTCTGGCTTCCCTCAACCCCAGGAGCCAAGTGGAGCCTCCTGGAGTCTCACTCCTTGTAGTGGAAAAGGCAGCAGAGGAATTAAAAAGAAAGACTCCTAGAAGAATTAAAGCTTTTCCTTTTCTGGCTCTGGAGCTGCTGTTCAGGACTTCACCAAGCATTCAGATAGAAGATTGTTCTGCCTAGAGAAAAAGTTTGAAAGTGTCAGAAGAAAAAGAAGGTCCCTTCAGCCAGGCCAGGTGCTCTAAGCCCAAAGACAAGGTGTGCTGGAGGAATGGGGAGCACATGGAAGTCAGAGGTGAGGCTGCAAAAGGCCTTTCTTCCACTTAGGTGCCACACCACACTGAGGCACTGCAGTTATGGGTTGGGAAAAGGCTGCACAAATCACACAGGAGGTGCTGGCAGCTCACTCATTGGAGAACAAGCTCTGCCAACGGCATCGTTTGGATGTTTAAAGCCCTTGGCTCTAATTGTAGCACTTCCATGCTTGAATAAACAGTGCTGGGATTACAGTCATTGTGGAAAATGGGATGGATTGTGTCCCAGATCGCCTGAGAGGGGAAGCCAGTCCTGGCTCTGCTGGGCGGGGAGCTGGCAGCCAAAGCCTCTGACATCCTGACAGCTCCCTGCTATGGCTTCCCTCAGGAGGAGATGGCTCACTGGGGGCAAAGGGAGGGGCTGAAGCTGACTGAAGCATCCTTTCTGCAAATGCTCCATTTAAAGCCAACTTTACCCAGCCTAAGCTGATGGGCTTGCAGTCAGTTCTGCAGGGGTTGGGAAGCCAAGGACATCTCTGTCCCCCCAGAAGGGAGCAGGACTCCTGTGGACCAGGAATATTTCCCACTCATGCAAAGAAATACCAGGCTGGGAGTCCAGCAAGAGCAAGACTGTGCTACCAAGACACTCAGTTCTCACTCAACTTATCTCTTGCCTTGTGGTGTTTGTTGTCTGTAATGTGTTCAGTGAATCCCAAGTAGATGGATGAATCCTGTCACATGAAGAGCCACAGGCAATGCTTGGAGGCCTGGACCTCCAGGTCTTCATCTTCAGAGATAAGCAAGTTTTGAGTCTTTGGAAGAAACACTCTGACTACTGCTAATTACCACTGAAGCCCTGGACATCTGCTGCTGCATGGCAAATGTGAAGGCAGTGTCACAGTGGGATCACAGGGTTAAACGACAGGCAAATATCACAACTGTGATGAGAATTGGTATTTTGTTTCGCTAGTCCATCTTTCATGCACAGAAAGATAAATTGTATTGAAGGTCTCCCTGGAAAGACAGTTCCTTTCCTTCCTTATTAATACTGAGAGTCAAAAGTTAAACTCAGCAGACAAAACACATCTAGAACTAAAGAAATATTGGAGCAACATCCAACATCAATCCACCTCTGGATCCTGTTTCCTTTCCCTTTCGGCCAGATGCAGGGTTCCCTGTGCCCTTGTGCTGGGGAGAAGTGAGGAAGCAAGAGTCAACATCAACAACAACAACAATAGTACTGTCCCTGAAATAACAGTGACTTCTCAAGAGATGGGAGAGCTGGAGGCCTCCAGCATTCAGATCTGGCTTATTCCAAAGAAAATAAAATAACATCACAAAGGAGCAGTAGTGGGACAAACCAGCTCTTTTTAGTGCAGTTTTTGGGGAGAATTGAACACTGCCTGGAGTTTAGTTCCTGTCTCTAAGAAACTTGGGACTTTCCCCAGAAGAAAAACAATTTGAGGAGATGAGTCCAAAATCGTGGGTGCAGGAGATGATGCCCCATCCAACACTGCTTTGTTCTGCCTTTCTGTATCAAATGTCACTGCACTGCTTCTTGTTTGTCCCTGGAGCACTTCCCAAGGTGGAAGCTGACACCGAGGAGCACATGCAGCACGCTGGGTAATGAGATGCCAGGCACAGGGAGCACCTGACAGGCAGTGTTCTCCAGGTCCCTGTTAATTACCAGTGTTTGCTTAGCAAATAGTTGTTAAAGTGCCTCAGTGCACCAACTTCTCTGGGACCACTTTGTATTTCCTAGATGTTCAGCTGGCAAGAGACTGACAGATGTATTCCTCTGATTATTTTCCCTCTAACTGGCAGAGGTTTGGAGAGGTTGATTTGCCATTCCCTGCAGCAGATTCTACAGCCATCAGGTCAGAAACCTCTGAGATGCAAGCAGTTGCTTTCCAAAATGATAAAGGCAAGCGAGTAACATGAATTTAATGTAGAACCAGCATTTTTCCACCCCCTGGCTGGACATGAAACCACTGTGAGTGGCAGCACACAGGGATGACTCTGGTTGTACAGATCCTAATCCTGAGGCTCATCCCAGTGAGTTCATCTTGCTCTAGCCCAAGAATTTAGAGAGATCTGAGTCACCTCCAAGGCTGAGTTAACATCTGACATGCAGTGAGGTAGGACAAAAGAGCTGAACTTCTCCATTCAGGGCTCTGAAACTGCCTGTCTCTGCCAATACCTTGCACTCATCTATCAGGGCAGCCACTGTTGGGCACAGACCTGGAGGAGCTTCCTTGTAAGAATTGATATTCAGCAAAGAACCATCACTTCTGGCTTCTCAGTGCAAAGTGGAATTCCAGCCAAACCTGCAAATTTTCAGTCTTATGATAAAATTAGGCAGAGCAGGCTATTTGGGGAAGATTGACTTGGGACAAATGCATGAGGCCAGGGTCCAGGAAACCTTGTGCTTAGAACAGTTCCATATAAGCCATTTAGTACCACTGTTCTGGATTAACACATCTCATGGGACATTCTTCTCTAATATGTGCTGAAATAATTAGCACAAAGAAGCTTCAGATAACCTGAATACTGCACCCTTTTCTAGTTCTAGCCCAGTATCTCTCGTATCAGGAGAAATGCACACTTGCAGAGGTCAACACAGAACTCTTCTATTTCCGTCCTACGTCGTGCAGAAGTTGTTTATCTAAGAGGCTTAGACAAAGTGTGGGAAAAGCAGAAGCTCAGGAAGAGAAGAAATGGAACAGCACCCACGTGGCATCACCAGAAGATACCTACAGCAGTTATCTTTTGCTGAAGTCTTGCAGCTTGTGCTGAGTTTTGAGACACCTGGGAAGAGACAGTCTGCTTCCCCGTGTCTGTCTACAGGCTTTTATACTGGAGTCTGGCTGAAACTTATAAAATAAACCTCTGTTTATCCAGAACCACTATAAAAGGAATGATTCCTGATACCATGGAAGCTGACCTTCTACCTCAAGCAGGAAGCCTGTCAGACCATATAATTTTAGCTGTCAGCTAAAACCCATCAGGCAGCGACTTTAACTCCTGTATGCTGCTAAAAAGAGAAGGATGATCCCTCTTATAAAGCTGAACTTTGGTTTCTGAAAACTCACACAGGTTGCTTTAATGTACAGGTCAACGCTTCCATTTTCTGGATGAGCATCAGCACCTCTGCACCGAACAGAGCTTTTGATCTGCTGTTCAGCTCTGTGAAACCCGAGCATTTCATCACTCCCCCCAGAGCTTCCTAAACACAACCGGTTGAAGACGATCACGATTCAGCACAGCGCTGCATCTCAGTGCAGGTGGCATTTTAATGGCTGAACAGCTCAATTAGCACTGAAAAGCAGTTGTAAGCAAGTGTTCTCACAAGCAGTCTCACAAGCATTTGCAGGTTCTGCTCTGCAAAGGAACCTGTGGGTGAAAGCTGCAAAGCTTTGTCAGGCAGTGTAAGCGGTGCTGGGTAAATCAGAGATGGAACATCCCAGTTCTGAGGGCAGGAATGAAGGGAGGAGGTGGAGAAGCTGTTGTCCCAGATGGCTGAGCTCCCTTTATCCAGAGGACACCAGTGAAGAAATGTTGCAGTCTGAAGAAATGTCTGCAGTAAATCAGCTCCCTTTAAACTGCCAGGGGATTCACACAGACTGTTTGGGAACACTAAGTCCCACACTGAGAGGATTATCTACATTTTGGTAGGCATATAGTGACTGCCTTTAGTGCACTTTGATTTCTTCTTTGGGCACGTCAGCCCAGCTCCCTCATGGACACATTAATTTACCTGAGATATAGCTCAGGGAACAAAGTTGCCATCAACTTTGGCCTGTCATAGAAAGATCAGAGGTTTAATCATTTAAACTCCCTAATCACTGGCTCCAGATGTTTTAAAAAGAGAAAAGAAAAGAAAAATCATAGTCAAGAACAGTTTTGTTAATCTTACCTGATTGTTATCTGGGTAAAAATATAAAAGAGAATTTTAAAAATCAGTTTCTGTCCCCTCTAATTAGTGCCTAGGGAACAGATCTTCAGCAAATATTCATAGCAATGAAACATTTATAGACATGCTGCCTGGGTTTACCAACAGATTTTCTAGCCATGTTTCAGAACCAGCATCCAGGTCTCATTAGGCTATTCTGAAAACTCATGACCTGCACATCTTTGAAAGTATCACATAAAAAATTCTTTCAAATCACATAGCAGATGTGGTAGAGAAGTGTATATTGTCTGAACTTCCAGCAATAACTAAGATTTCATAACCAGGCCACAATTTATAGCTGCAAAATTTCTGTTGACTTCAACCAAAAGAGAATTTGGATCTCTGATCATTAGTACAGCAAAAGCAAAATTCCTGCAAATGAGCGCCTGCCTAGGCAGAAGACAGCTAAAGATATCTGGTTTAGTGTTTGGTTCAAAAGAAAGCCACAGGTGAAAATCTTTCTGACTTGTAAAATACATTTAACTGAACCAATCTGTCATCTGTGCATCCTGCTTTATCTACCCAGTCTCTCTATTAGCACTCATCACCATGGTATCTGAACCTCTGCTGCTGGAGGTGTTATTCCAATTATTTTAGTGTAGCTGCTGACATGTAACCGAGAGCAAAATGTGAGGTTCTGTTAGAAAAATAATGCTCCAATTAGCTGCTCCTCCTTCGTCTCGCAGCGCAGGGAGTCCCACTGGGAAGGATTGCTTCCAGAGCTTGCTCCCTGTGGTGGTCTCTCCACTTCTCCCGTAGGGTTGCCTCTGCAGTGTTGACACAGGAGTTTGGCAGTCCCCAGCCTGAGCTGGAGCTATTTATGATACCCAATACTGATCAAATACTGATCAAATACTGATCAAATACTGATCAAACACCTCCCAGGCACGGTAGCCACAGCTTAGCTGAATTTCTTGCCTCTCCTGTGCTGACCAAATCTATGTAGGAGACAGAGAAAGCCTTTTTCTTATGCATCTTGGCTCCTTTTGAAATCAAAACCTCCTGAGAAGGAGAGCTGCAAACACACAGCAAGTCTGAAGGAGCTGCTGGTTGGTGATCACGTACAAACTGCCTCTCTCTCGGCAGTTCTCTGGGATTGGGAATACATTTCACGACTGACAAAATATTTCATCCAGACACAGCGTAAGAAAGAATTATAAACAACTTCAGAGACTGTTCCCAAGCTAAATCTTCGTGTATCTTCTAGCTTAAAAGTCAGATAGCTTGCTTAAAATTGGGATAATCAGCACTTCAGGCTTTTCACTGTGGACCCTCGTATCCCACCAGCAGCTGCAGTTGCTTGTCAAGCTTGAAGGCAAACAGTTGGAAATCACTTCCTTCCACTTCAGCTCTTGTTTCCCAGAAAATGAACCAGTAAGGAGATAATAGATCTGAAGGGCAGTGTCTCACCCAGCTGCAAACAGATCTTCTCCTTGACTTGCACCCCATCTGATGGTGAACACACACAGCGTGCCTCCGCTTCAACCAGCATCCAGTGCCCCGAGGGACGAGGGGATCTGATCTGGGGAGCATAATTTGTGGCATCTTCAAGCAACCTGACAGTGGAGACAAGACTTAGAGGTGCTAAAGGTCTGTGTCAAGCAGCTACCACTTGGTCTTGTGGTAATCTTGGTTATACAAAAAAAGAAAAAAAGGAGTTGTTAGATCACTTGAAAAAACAGAGATTACAGCAAAGCTCCTTAAAGCGTGGGCTCCAGCCCCAGTCCCTTACCTGTGATGGATCTCAGCTTTCCTGGGGATGGCTGAACACCGGCCTGCCTGTGGGAAATGATGAAAGGATTCCTTGTCCTGCTTTGCTTGCCTGCTCAGCTTTTGTTTTGCCTATTAAACCATTTTTGACTCTGACATAGGAATTTTTTCCCTTTGACCCTTCTGATTCTCTCCCCCATCCCACTGGAGGAGGAATGAGCGGCTGTGAGTGGGGCTGAGCTGCCAGCTGGGGTAAAGCCATGACACAGGAGTTGGGAAGGTTGGGGTTCAGGTTGTTTCAGTTTTTTTAAGGAAAGGCTTTTCCTTCTCTTGACAGGTTAAAATGCCTTTGCATGAGAAACCAGCACTTTGCACGTGCACATGTACACACACAGCCACACACACTGGTACTACACCTCTGGGGCTGAGATCCCCCTGTGAGAAATCACTTGCAGAGTTTTCCAGTCAGACTCTCAGCAGCACAGTAAATCTGTTTATCCCTAAGAGGTGGGACTCAGCCTGATCACTGGGAGCTGTCTGCACAGTCTCAGGGAACAGCACAATCCCAATTCCTGCTGTAACAGAGCTGATCTGAAATCCATCCCACAGCCCAATGCCCTCTTTGGGGCAGCGCCTGCCACTAGTCCCATGTCATAAACCCCCAGATAACACACAAGATGATAAAGAGGATCTTGGGAATAGGAGTTAATTCTGCCAGCGGCATCAGCCACGCTTGCAAAGCCTCGAGCATCGACCATGGCCATGGGAACGCCTGCTCTGACCCCATCACTCACAAGGGGAGACAGCAAACAGCTTGGATGCTCCGTGGCTGCTGCTGTCACACCCACTGGCTGCAGTTCCTCGCTGAAACACGGCTGTTTGTGCTGAGCTCTGAAGCACCTACAGCAGAACCAACTCTGCTTAATGTGCCATCTGAGGAAGGAACTGCTTTGAAGCTCTGTAGATCCTCACAAGCAGCAGAAGGGATTAGCTGGTGGTTCTGTGAATGAGGTGGATTAGGAGATGTGCTGGATGCAGCTTTACTGGCTTACAACGAGCTGGTGCTCCGGAATCACCAATTTTTGCCTTCTCTTTTTGAAAACAAACCAACAACAAACCTGGAACGTGTAAGGGCTAAATCCTGATTCTGTCTCAGGCAGCAGCAGACATTTCTTTCCCCCAGTTCTCTCCTGGTACAGGATCTGGCCTGGCCCATGTGACACTGTGCTGGTACTTGCTTTGCTGATGGTAACACCCTTAAAACTCAGAGTGTGTTAAAGGAGACATCAACCCCCCTTTTACAGCAAGACCCAGCCCAGAACTTCACAGCACACAAAGCTCTTGAGATGTTTTGAGATTAGCTGAGACATTTTGACTCACTAAAAACACCCCCTCTCAGAAAAGTAGAAAGGGGAACAAACTGCCCAGGTTTTTATATGTGTCTCAAACCTGGACAATAAGCACAGGTATTGGGTATTGACTGCCAGCACCATGTTAGTATTGAAGAAAAGTCATTTATTTCTCACACCTGATGAACAAATAGCATCCCCCACGGGACTGTGGGATTGTGCTGCCCAGGAAGTGATGGTTTTACACACACATCAGCTAAGGTTCAACTTGTTGAAGGAAAATGCCTGTTCTATTAAAGAATTTGCTACCTGAACAACTTTTAGCATATAGAGGTCAAATATGTCTCATAGGCACAAAGCTTCTTCAATAAATAATGAGCAGGAAAAAGTGACAACGTCTTTTGAAAAGAATTTATGAAACCAAAGTGAAGGATCAAGGATTTTGCTGATCTGAATCTTTTTCAACAGCTGCCTTTTTGGTTTAAAATAAGTACGACTGACCTTGAAACCCTTCTTGAGAAAGTTTTTCCTTTGAGAAGTCACCTTCAAGTTGGCAAGAGCTGAAGCTCTAATGTTCTGTAGTAACACCACCACCACCTCCACTCCCACAACTGCAATTAAATTCAGATTAAAACTTTACACAGCTGAAAGGGAAATCATATATTTTGGTTATTCCTACAGTTCCTTTGGCAGCTCTGAACACTGTGGGATGATTTAGTTTTTAAACTACCAGGATTTAACTTTTTCCCCAAATAGACAGAAGCATGGATATGATGGCACGACAGAGCTGCAAAGATTCCAGTGGCATCACCACAGGTGTGTGAGTACAAGCAAAGCAAGACCCCAAACCCTGAATGCTGCTTTATTTTATGCACTGTGGAAAGCAGATTTACTCTTGCAGAATATGAAACCTGCCACGACACCTTTGCTGGGATCAAAGGAGATAAGAAACTTTCCTTTTAGGTAAGTTGTGGGTGTTTTTTCTGACAGCCTCTGTGTCTTGTACACTTGTACCATACTTAATGTAGATAAAAGTACAAATATTTTGCATAATTACATGGATGTTAACATTCATAGTGCCTGTGGCATCAGTTCTAATTTAGCAAAGTGAATCAGTTCCTTTCTCTAACAATTCATCACTGCTGTGCCAAACAGAAAGGCTGCATCGTGCCTGGCTGTTACCACACTCCAACATTAGCAATTCTAATTGCAAAACTCTTTTAAGTGTTACTCTACTGGAAAAAAAAAAAACCAAAAACAACAAAACAAAACAAAAACCCAATCATCTTTTTAAAAACAAAGAAGTTTCTCCCCAGATCTCAGCCTTGACAGAACACGGGCAGAAACTGCAAGAGCAGAATCAAGTTATAATCATGGGTGACAGTGCAGGACTTGCCTTATTTCTCTCTGCACACCATGGCCCTGCCTCGCTGGTCTGTTTTGCCTGGTCACAGATGGGATGTGCTGTTAATCTGGACCCCATCAGCACCAGGACGTGCTCCCAGAGCAGAAAGTGGCTTACAGAGTTTTCACCTCAAATATTAATTGAGGCAGCAGAGCAAATTCTTAGAAAGTAGTGGGAAAATGCCTAGAAAGGGATAGAGGAAATCCTTGAAAGTCACAGAAAAATTGCAAGGAAGCACAGGGAAATTCCCCTAAAGCACCACTCAAACTTCTGGAGAGCATCTGGGGAAAAGTCTCACTGAGTTTGAGGGGAATTCCTATAAATCTAAGGGCAAATAATGGAAAGCACCATGTAAATTCCTAGAAAGTGGGGAGAAAATCTCAATGAAGTGTCAATGAAATTCCTAGAAAATCACAATTCATTTTTAATTAAATTTATTTGTTAGTTTCATTTTCTGGAAAACGAGACGAAAAGCACCAATTGACCAGACAAGTCTCACCAGGGGAGGTTTGGGTCAGATATCAGGAAATTTTTATTTCACAGAAAGGGTTGTAAAGTGTTTGAAAAGTGGTGGAGTCACCATCCCTAGAAGGGTTCAGAAAACATGTGGGTGAGGCACTTGAGGACATGGTTTAATGGTGAATATGGTGCTGGGTTGATGGCTGGACTTGATGACCTTAAAGGTCTTTTCCAACCTTAAAACTCCTGTGATTCTAAGAATTTAATTCATAGAAAGTAATATGACAATTCTTTAAAAAGGTACAAGAAGATTCCTACAATCCAGGGGGAGAATTCACAAAAAGCAGTAGGAATTTTCCTGGAAAGCACATGTTGAAAGGCTGTGAGAAAATTTCCTACTAAGTCATTAAAAAAAAAAAATCTGAAAAGCAGCTGGATAAATTCATAAAAAGTAGCAGAAAGTTGCCTAAAAGCACCAGGAACCTTCCCAGAGAAATTTTAACCCATGGAATTTCTGGAAAGCAGTATGCAAATTCCTAGGAAGACTCCAAACTGAGGAATTTTTGGAAAATCAAGGATATTGCCCTAAACCTTCTAACTCAAGAATACCTGAAAGCAACGGGAAAACCATTTTTGAGAAAGCTTTGGATGCAGGGATTCCTGTAAAGCTGTTGGAAGTGCTTAGAAAAGATCTTGATTGAGGCACTGCTGGAAATCCAGGGGAGGGTTTAGAGAGAAGGGGCAGACTGGGACGATTCTCAAAAGCCGTGCGAAATCCCCAGTCCGTTTTCCTGGGAGATATTTGTCCTCAGGCATAGCAGAGCCCTGTTCTCTCAGGGTTACAGCCACCAAAACACTCCAGGGGGAAGCAGCAAAAGGACAGTCATCCTGGAGGGGGATCTGCAGCAGTCCCTGGTGGGCTCTGGTAAATATTTACCAATTTTGAGCTGAAAAACACGGGTTGAGGCAGTGGAATCCTCACAAACACCCATTTGGGGAAGGAGAGCGCAGAGCTGAGAGGCTTTTGTGGCTGCTTACATTACATTAATTCAAGAAGCCCTTTACAGTAGCTCGAGCAGAAGAGAAAAGACCCACTCATCAGAGCTCATCCTTTGTGGAGAGCCCGTCTCATTCCTGATGAGGTTTCGCTGTGCCGTGCAGCCAAACAAATCCCAAAAAAGCCTTGGCAGAGGACAGCCTCCGTGTGAGCGTGAGCTCCTGCACCAGGGTGCCGATTAACTGCACAACCTGATAATGCCAATAATTGAAAAGGCAGCGTTGGGCACAGCCAGGCCTCCCAGGGGTCAGGCAGGTTACGGCTGTGGGTGCCTAAAATTTTAATCTCTTCCCTCTCTTATTTTGCTCTTCTGTGTTCGTATCTCTGTTCTTTCCTTTTCCTTGTTTTCTCTTCTTTGTCCTATTTTCCTTTCATTCCTTTTTATTGTTGTTGCTGGGGTTTTTTTTATATAAGCAAGCAAAAAGTTTGGTTGAAGTGCAGGCAGGATGGGCTGGTAAAAGGTGGTTTTGTGGCACACTGGTGTCTCTGAAGTCACAGGGGATCTGCCTTGAGCCTGGTGCAATTTAGCACAATCTTGGAGTGTCCTCTGTGGATCATCTGGGAGCTGTAAGGAAACAGCTCCATCCTGGGCACACCAGCTCTGCCTCCAAATTGCTCTCTCTCACTTCTGGCCACTACAATCAACCCCTTCACCTCGATGATTTCTCTGATTCTCGCAGAACGTCCAAGCTGCTGATGAAGAGAGTGTCAGAGATTGCACAAAAAGCCGAAAGATTTGGGGCTGTCAGGTCCTGACCAAGCCAGGCTGTGCCAGGGACGAGCATGGAAAGAGGGAGGGATGATCCCACCCAGCAGCACCTGCCCTCTGCCACCACTCCACACCCTGCCTGCAGCTCAAGGGCTGCACATCACTTCGATTTTATGCTCCCCATGTCACACCCTGTGGGTGGGGGGTTGGTTTATGCAAGAGGGGAATTGTGTCTATATTCACACATAAATTGAAAATGTATTAAGCCTGTCAGTTATCCTGGTTTATGTACATATTTTATTTCTGCTTCATATTCAGCTCTTCCACAGCCACAATATTTTGTGTTCCTTGTATGAAAATTAATAAAAAAAAATTGGATCATCATGAAAGGCTTCATTTCCTTAAGCTAGCAGTGGTGAGAAAAAATTCCATCTGCTTTATGTCACCTCAGTTTCAATCAGTCAAAAGTAAATTTCCATCAACTCAATCCATATACTTTTCCTCTCTGTTTACTCTTCCTGTACTGCACGGAATCAAGCTAAAGTGCAGGAAGACTTTTATGGGCTTTTTAGATTAGTGCATATGGTGTTGCACAAAGAAATACATCTCGCTTGCACCCTCCTGTTACTGCCCAGGGAAGCCACTTAACACATTCCACATTACATCCTTATTTCCCACCTGGATTTATGTCGCTTCTCTTTACAGCCTTTGAAATTTACTTATATTCTTTCCCTCAGATTAACAAACTGTTCTGCCTGCTGCTGTTACTTGCAGGCTGTGGCTGGGTCACCTCTTAACGTTCCCTTGGATAAAACCTTGAAATATCTCAGCTTCTTCAGCCCAGTTTTCAAGTTTTGTTGCTGTTTTTTAACCCACTATGATGTGATGGGCAGTTTTGGCCAGGTGGAACCAACCACCTGTGTTCCCTCTCTGGTTTCCTTGGGATGATGGGAGGGGACCCCACCATGTCTCTCCTTTTACCTGATAATTGTGTTGCTCTGCTAATTGCTGCTGGCTGCCTTTCCCCCGCTACCCCAACACAGCTCACAAGGGAGAAAAAAGCTCCACCTGGGTTTTAAGAAATGGAAGAAACCTGGCTGCCCAGATTGTGGCTGGGAAAACTGACCTTGACCACCCTATAAACACCACCCCTGCGATGCGCCCTGGGGATCCTCTGCATTGCACCTCCAGCTCCTCAGGCTGGAGGAGAGGAAGCACTGCCATGGTGCTAAGAGGGAAAATTCCCTGTCCTGGCTTAGGGAAGTTTGGACAGACCTGCTGGCAGATATTCGGGGGACTGGTGCTGTGGAGAGCTGCCCCTCCAAGGCAGGGAGCGAGGGATGGACACCAAGCGTGGGAGAGCCCCCAGCACAGTGCCTGGAACGCCAGACTGCTGCTGCCCGGGGTCAGCTGCAAGGCCAGTCCTGGAGCCCAAGGCAGCCAAGCACACGCCGAGTTTGTGCAAACACTGTGGAATTCATTTGCTTTTTTTCACCCGAAGCTCGCTGTTTTTTGCCAAAAAGACTTTTCTGATTTCTCTCCACGCCTCTCCCCCATAGCCATTACATGAAAGTTATTTGCTCTCTGTAATTGAGAAGGGATGGGCAGGGCAAGCAAGCCACTCACATTTTGTTCAAAATCCTTTTTGTGCCCTTCTGGTTTAGTTAAATTTGGTCAGGCTTTTCTGCTGCCCTTTGGACCATAGCAAATAACTCATCACTTCAGATTTGGGACGGTGGAAAGAGAAGGAACAGGAGTGCCACCTGCAGCAGACAGACTAAAATGTAGGTCTCCTGCAGCCTCAGGGATCCGGGTCTGCAGGCTGAGCATCGAGCAGGGATTTTCATTCAGTCCCTATATAGCTCTGACTTTCAAGGAAACCACCCTGTGCAAAGACAGCAAACTCAGTGCTTTTTAAATGTGGGAACCTCTGTGTTGCTATTTTCCTGAACCACTGGCTGAATGAAGGCAGATGATGCTTTGGCTTGGAAGGGACCCTAAATATCACCTTGCCAGCATCATTTTCCGCAGGCATCACTGTGATGCTTGCAGGAGGTACAAGGTGAGCTCCAGCCAGCCCAGTGTTTGTGGATTCAGGATGGTGCCTGCCCAGGCCAGCAGCACTTCACCAGTGCCCTGGCAGCAGTGTGTGACCAGAGTCCCACGGCTTCGGTCCCTGCAGCTGGATCCTCCCTTCCTGCAGCAGCCGTGGGGAAATGATGGGCTCTCCGTGGCACTGCAAAGGGCATCACTTCTGAATAATCACACAGTCCCGTGAAAAGGAGCGCAGCAACGAGCAAACCTTCCCATAATACTTCCCATGCCAGCCCCCCCTCACTGGGGACCTCCACCGATCACTCCTGGTTTTCACACTGTCCCCTGAGGTCTCCGGTGGCTTTTTTCCATCAAGGTTTTCTCGTTGCCCAGCCACAGAAGAGCTGAGATAAGACCAACACTACTCCTCCCATCCTGGGCTGTAGGACTGTAGCTTCTGCCCAGGGCTTTCAGAAGGATAAGCAGGGACTGCACCTGGAGCTGCTGCTGCCTTAAATCTTGTTTAATACCAATTTTCTAATGTCAGTCTTCTAATTTAGTGAAAACAGGCTTACACAGTAACACCTTAGTTATGTTTTCAATCAATCAGCAGGCAATTAATGGACAGTCCCTGTTTTACTCTGCATTCATGGGCAGCACAGAACAAGCACAACACAGACACAGAGAGAAAAGGTACCAGCCCAGCCAGATTTTACCTACACACAGTTATAACCTTTTTTTACCCTTTTTCTCTGAAGTATAGCAGTGCAGAACATCTGAGTTGCCCAGTGTCCCAGACAGCCCATCTCTGACCACAGAGACGTGGTCACAGACAGAACCCTCATGGGCTATTGCACAAGATTTGCACAAGCAGCCACAGTCAAATGGTCCTTGGGGTTCCCCCAGCTCCAGCCTCTGCTCACAGACCTCCTGCACTGCTCCTCTTTCACTGGCACTGAGGTGACAGCCAAGCTGAGCTGCTGAGGCACAGCTCACTGTTACCCACGGGCCAGCACAAATCCTGCTGCAGCATTTGGGAAAGGATGGGCAGCTCTCACAGAGCGTCTCCATAGAGGAAAAACCCCAGGAATGTGGCACAGAGCAGCACACAGGGAAGCCTTGTGGGAAGAAGATGCTCTTATCTGATCACGCAGGCAGGATTAAAAGCGTGTGCACGGAAGGATTATGTCAATTAACTGCCAAAAAAAAAAGCCCAAACCAAAAAAAAAAAAACCAACCAAAAACCAACTGTAAGTTTCCATAAAACATCTTCTATCAGGAAAAATCCCATTTCAGTTAAGTTCAGACATTCTGTGGATGCTTGCTTGCTAATGATTTCTCATTAAAGAAAAACACAGGTCATCCCATAAGCATATTGGTAACATCTGTCTTCTAGTCTGAAAATGTCAAGATGAAGCACTTCAACAGCTTCAGCAGCAGCGTGGTGTGGCTTTTGCACATAAATACATTCCTGTATTTGCTTTGCATGATGGAAAATATCAATGGTTTCAACTGACCAGCCAAACAAAAACCTAATCCAAAAACANCTGTAAGTTTCCATAAAACATCTTCTATCAGGAAAAATCCCATTTCAGTTAAGTTCAGACATTCTGTGGATGCTTGCTTGCTTGCTAATGATTTAGAATTAAAGAAAAACACAGGTCATCCCATAAGCATATTGGTAACATCTGTCTTCTAGTCTGAAAATGTCAAGATGAAGCACTTCAACAGCTTCAGCAGCAGCGTGGTGTGGCTTTTGCACATAAATACATTCCTGTATTTGCTTTGCATGATGGAAAATATCAATGGTTTCAACTGACCAGCCAAACAAAAACCTAATCCAAAAACACAGCTTTGTGGGGCATCAACCTCGCTCTTTAAAGCTCATTTTGAACAGGAAGAGGTATTCCAAAATCAAGTAATTTTCCACGTTGGACAATCTCAGCCCATGCTCCTAACATGGGGAGCAAAACAGGAGCTCATGAGGGAGGACACAAACTTTGTCCAGCCACCAGCCCAGTTCAGGTTCACAGAAGAAAAGCCAAGCAGACAGAAGTTTTTGCAGACTCACTGAGGTCAATAGTGCAGTGCTTGCTACCCTTGTCTGGGAGAGCAGGTCAGAAACAGGGAATCCAAGAGGACATCACGACATTTTTTTTGTTTTATTGCAAGATCTAATACAGCAGCATTTGATGGCTGATGGCATAAGCTGCTGTCCAAAGCCTCCTTCAGCTTGTTGCAATGAACTTGTGGTTGGAAACCTTTCCATGACAGCCAATCAAAAATTACTGCACATGGAAGTTTTTCTTTCCATTCCTGAAAGCATCAGAAGATCACGTCCAGGTTATGGCCCTTTTCTACATCCTGGAGGACTCAGAGTGTACAGCTGTGTCCCTAAGATGATGCTTTAAGTCTTTAACATGCCTTTCAAGCATCTGTATGGCTTTAAATGTGCCTTCCCCAGAAGCAATTTAAACAGAAAATTGCCTTGCCTACTTCACACAGATGCAGAAAAGAAGACAGAAAAAACCCCCCCCAAACCTAAACTACTGCAAAAGATAAAATACAAGTATGTCAGTGAAATGAAAAACCAACACCAAAGTCATTGCAGATTAGTGCAGCACATCTACCAAGCTGATTTTGCTCTGGAAACTTGTCAGCAAGCTGATGAATCCCAGCGAGGCTGGAGCAGCCCCGTGGATCCTCCCAGGGGGAGGTGCTCAGCAAGGGAAGGATGAGGGCTGGTGGCTTCTGCAGAGGGAGAATTCGTGGGTCTTTTGGAATTTCTTGAGCTGTAGTGCACAGAGATGCTGTGATGGGAGCCTGAAAGAGACCCAAACCCCTCAGCCATGCAACCAGAGCTCTGGCATGAGAGGGAAATCACAGAATCACAGGTTGGAAGAGACCTGCAAGATCATTGAGTCCAACCCATGCCCCAATACCACAACTAAACCATGGCACCGAGCACCACATCCAATCTCTTTTTAAACACATCCAGGGATGGTGACTCCACCACCTCCTGGGCAGACCATTCCAATACTTTATCACTCCTTCCATAAAAAACTTTTTCCTGATATCCAACCTATATTTCCCTTGGCACAGCTTAAGACTGTGTCCTCTTGTCCTGTCAGTTGTCGCCTGGAGAAAGAGACCAACCCCCACCTGACTACAAGCACCTCTCAGGGAGCTGTAGGGAGTGATGAGGTGAAATGCTGTGCTCTGGTGTTTATGAAGAGAGCCGGGAGTGGGAAGGTCTCAGCTGATGAGCAAACAGACACAGACCCCATCCTGTGAAGACAGAACTGCACTGGCTCCTCCGAGCCCAGTTTGATCCCCCTGAGTTCCCACTGAACAGCCCTTTACCCCAGCATACACAGCTCAGTTAATCCTGCAAAACAGCCGGGATCTGGCCCTGGACAGGGAAAACAAGTCAGAAAGGAGCAGAAGTGTCAGAGTGCCCTCCCAGCAGCAATTAAATCTCTGTCCCCCACCTCTTACCAAGCTTAATTGCCTTGAAGGGATGAAGAAGAAGAAACACTGGGGTGGGTCTGGCAGCCTCCTGTTGGTGCCCATTCCCTCTCTCGCCCTCACGGAGTGGGGGTTAATGGCTGGCAGACCAGTATGGTTTAGGTCCAGACTGGAGGAGCCCGTGCCCTGCACTCCAGTGGTCTGAAGCCACCTGCAGCCCCGAGTGCTGAGCCCTGGCTGCTTCCTGAGCTCAGTAAAGAGGGTTCCTGGGCCTGAACATGCTCCTGAATTATTCAAGAGGATGGGTGGGCTCCAGAGCAAACAAACAGAGGCATCAATAAGTGACCTTGGGCAGAGGCACTCTGTCACCCACGGAGAGATCGCTACAGACTCCATGTCCCTTATACACGGATATTAAAAAGATTAAAATAGAATAAATAATGCCTTCCCCACCAGCCTCCTTCACTTCATATGTTGACAGTTTTCCTCCCAGCAAGGTACACTGCAGAAAGCTGGAGCTTTTCATTTGCTGACTGCAGAAACAGCAAACAAAATCTTAGTCAGGAGCAAAAACCTGGGAGTTTTACATCTGCGAGCCATAAGTGACTTAGTTTTTAAACCTAAAATATAGTCCTTAACTAGTACTAATCTAGTTAGTTCCCTGGAATTAAGATGTAAGTTTGCTATAAATCTTTCAAATGCTCCTGAAAAAAGAAAAATTAATGCTGCTGCCTTCCCCGTGTAAGCCAACATTCTCAACTGAGTCATTGCAAGGTGGATGCAATCTGAGGAGTCAGTGCTGCTGGTCTGAGGGTTGGCCAAGCACACATTTATCTTTTGTTGCAGAAGACAGTGGAGAAGTGGGCGGAAGAGATGCACTTATACAGACTTTGCTGCCAGAAAATGGCATACTAGCCTGTCTGACTTTGGGATTGTTCTGTGCTGCTTTCAGAGCCCTTGTTTTGACCAAAGTTATAAGGTAATTGAGTGGCACAGTCAGAAATATCAGCAAAACAACTCCTTGTTGGACCCTCTCTTTTTCCTTGTTATTCGTGTATTTTTCTTGGACTCCTTTACCTTCTGCAGTGCTAAAATGCCACCCTCTGCACAAATTCAATAGTTACACCCCGGAGCTGATAATCAAATTATCTCACAATTGCTACCTAAAGAGATTTAAATCAAACAGAATACACTGGCTGTTTTTATTCTGAGCGCAAGGGAGCTGGTTCCTGAATTTTCAATCACGTTAAAGTGGGGAATCAAATTAATCAGGAATTGGATGAAGTGGAAGGTTCTTGATCAAAAAATTTATTGTAAAGTTCTCACATGAATTGAACCTGTAGACTGCGGAAGCAGCTGCACTTGGCTTACCCGAGCCGAAGGAGTTTGTGTCTGCTGGAAACGCAGCAGCAGAGTGTCACCTAATGGCCAAACATTCTCAGGGAGCTGCTGTCCCTCCTTTCCTCCCTTGCCATCATTCCAGGCATTCCCGTGTTACACCCTGCCCTGCTCTGCACGATACAAACCAAAGGACACTGTCTTTCCTATCACAGATTTTTTTTGTACTTCCCTGTCACACATCGTGCCTGTACATCTGAAATCAAAACCTTTAAAAATCAAAACCTTTTTATTTTCTCCTCCTCTAATGTATTAGTGGCCGCTGTTGCATTAAAGTCTGAATTTTGTGAGCCAGCACAGCCTTCTTGTCCTCACACCAAGGGTGCGACAACATTCAGATGCCCCAAAGAAAGGCACAAAATTCCTCAGGAGCTTTCCTCCTAAGCTCCCAGGACTAAAAGTGATTTATGCCCAGAAAGGCATAAAGGTTTCAACCCTTCAGCATGGAAGGAAAGCAAAGGCAGAGCCAAACCTCCCTTTGCTGTCCCAGGAACATGCCCAGAACTGCCAACTTTGCAATTCCAAAGTGAGATTTGAGGGGTTCCGTTGCCTGATGATCCTTACCCTGGATGGAAAGGGCAGTGGAGGCTGTGCTGCAGCAGATCTCTCTCCTGTGCTCCCATTTCCTGGGTGCAGTTTTTGCTGCAGGTGGTTTTTGCAGCAATCTAAATATTAAATACTCCAGCAGTCTGCTCCCAGGAGAAGGTCAGTTCCAGAGGCGAATGGAAACACTGAATTAATCTGATCAATGTTTTATAACGAATGAAAAACTTGCAAACGTGTGTCCCATCCATAGTTTCTGTAACAATGCCTGCATTCTGTGTCCAGAAACTGTATCTTATTTTTGCAGGGCATGGCTTTAGATGGAAAGCAGTACTTTTCGTCCTTGCTTGGAGGTCACTAAACCCATGAAATTCACCCAGCTGTACCAGCAGAACGCAAGGATCTCCCAAATCCCCTATGATCTAAGGACTAAATTATGCTTTTTTTATTGAACAGGATTCTGCTCCTGTGACCAGCTTCTCATTAACCCAGCCTCTGGCACTCTTGTTTTGGACAAGCAAATGCACACAGGTTAGTAAAATCGCGGGGCAGAGATTTTCTTTCCATTTATATTCATTTGCAGACCTAGAGAGCAACAGCACGATCAGGGCTCGTTAGCAACACAGTCAGCAACATCAGGAGGAGTGGGAAGGAAGGAAGGAAGAAAGAAAGAAGGTCAGGAAGCCAAAGAGACCAAGAAAAGGACTATGAGACACCTCTCTGGGTGCCCACCCACCAGTCTGGCAGGTCCCAGGACAGCTCTTCCCATCACACCCTCCCAGTAACCCACTTCCTTCCCACTTCCACCCTTGCCAAGAGCTACACCACATGAATTTCCTATTTTAATCACTTAGTCCTATTTTCCAGCACGTTCATCATCTCATTAACAGCAAATGCCTTTATGAAGTTAAATATGAAATCCAGCACTAAGCTGTTCAAATGGGTTTTTAGGGGCACAGACAGGTTTCCTTCTTCCCTCCTCCAATCCTGTAGCATCCATATTCAAATCATTCTTGTATATATTCATGTAATTGGCTGGTCTCAATCTTTAATTAACTGTATTTGTATGGAAACTCACTTTTCCTATGAGGAAGTAATATTTAATATAGGTCTGTGTTCACCTGCCTTTTCAGGGAGACAGAAGAAACCATGCCTGATTAATTTTACCCATTAGTTCTCTGTTAATTTGAATTATGAGCAGGGGGGAGAGGAGATATACTTAAATGCCCAGTCCTTTCTCACAGCTCATCTATTTTGGGGTTCCGGAAAGTGGGCCAAGAATACAGAAATTTTCTGGTTTGTGATCTCTGACCCAGACCCTGCTGGCCTGGCCTGACCCTTGTCAGGAAAACTCCCCTTGCAGGGAGAGACCAAAGAGCTTCCGTTTATTTGATTTCACCAAGGGAAGGTTAAGAGGTCTCTGAAGTATCCCCATGATTTGCTGTTAAGGAAGAGCTCTTTAATCTATCAGACAGGGGCAGGACAAGACCCGATGGCTGGAAGCTGAAACTGGATCAATCCAAGCTAAGTACGGGGAGTCATTTTCTAATTATTATTTTTCTACAAACCAAAGGGAGTAATTAACTACGGGAACATCTTCCATTAGTGCCTGATAGATTTTCTATCACAGGAAGTACTTGAACTACAGAGCGTGGACACATCCAGCTCTATCACACGGGGCCAAGCAGAAGGAAAAAGGTGACTTTTACTTCCAATTGTGCCACTGGTGAAAGAAACCCGGGAAGCTGGCCCCACTCTGGTGCCAGTGGCTTTTTTTAAAAGCAGATTAAAAAATTGCACTGGATGAAAAAGGGAAGAAAAAAACAATTTAGGATTTAAAAAAGTAAAAGTCCATGGGGCGTCTGAAAGGTCAGATTTGTTTAACAAGAAAAAGTCAAAGCTGGTCAGTGCTGGGAAGGAGTGTTTTCCAAGGGAAGAAATATTGGTGCTGGGTGGAGAAAGGCACTGTAAGAAACTACATATGCTTGATGAGGTGGAAAACAAAAAAAGAAATTTTAAAAATAAGGGTTTTTAGCCTTCCTAAAAAGTCTTGAGTGGGTTTATCAGCAAGACCTCTGTGTTCACTTTAGCACCCATAGGGAAGCCACAGAGTAGCAGTTCCAGCAGCCAAGCCTCTCCAAAACCCTGCTGGGATATCTCTCCGCCAGTTTTTCTCTCCAGCAGTGGGATGGGGCAGTTTTTGGCACAGTCCTGGAATTAAGGCATTGCCATGGCCTCAGATCTTGTGAAACAGGGTGTGCTGGCCGAGCAAGGAAGGAGCTACACAGCTCAGCCCAGCTGCCTTTCGTTGTTATTCTTATTGTGAATCCAGAGGAAGTGAGAGGGGTGCCTGCAATTTAGGGAACACCCAGGATTTTCTAAGTGATGGGGAGTGATGCTAGAGGCACTGTCACTGGTGCTGGGGCAGTCCAGCTGCAGTGGGTTGGAACACTGCTGATGGACAGTCTTTTAGGCCACGACACCGGGAAAGGAAAGTGGTGAGACATCCCAAGAAGGGACTGTTACATCTGCTGTGCATTTCAGGAATGGCCAGGATGGGAGACACCCTGAAGGGAAGCAGCTGAGGTGGGGAAAGCAGCTGAGGTGGGGAAAACAGCCTGCTCAGAGGAGCTGCTGTGCCCCTTGGAGCACTGGAGATGGTGCAGCCCAGCTGTTGCAAGCAGATTTGAAACCAAGCAGAAGCGCTCTGCAGTCCCTTGCAACATCGCTTTTACAAGCCTGGCAACATCGAAAAAAGGTTTCTCCCCCAGTGGGGCTGATACAGTTTCTCTGATATTTTAAAATATTAAAGCCCCATCGCGACAGGTGGGTCATGCCCAGGGAGATGGGGAGCAGCCCCTCTTCAGAGGGACTGGGCTCTGGGAAAGGCAGGGGCTGTGCCAGAGGGCAGCTGTGGAGCATCACTCATCTGCACCCATGCCTGTGCCAGCTATTCCAGCTCATCCCAGCCCAGCACTGGCCTTGCTGCTTGCTGCAGCCTCTTGTTCCTCACTGCACGGCGAGAATGACTTGCTGATTTTCTCCCATAGTCTCAGAGACAAGTTTGTGGTGTGTGGTGGGCTTTGGGAAGCAAAAAGGATTTCTGCTTGTATTAAAATAGCACCAGCAATGCCTAATGAAAAAAATCAGGTCACATCCTCCCCTCCTTAGAGGGAGGGGGAATCCCTGGATTGAAGTGTTTGGGCAAAAATAGATGAAGAGAGAAAATAGGCAGAAATCTGAGCCTGCTGCACTGGGTCTGTGTGGCAGTCTGGGTACTGTCCTGTAAAGCTCCCTAAACATCCCAAGTACTTCACCTCAGTGGCTGAATGGCAGCCTAGAACTGTGTGAGAGCACAGGAGAGCTCCCTGCTTTCTGTTTGTCCCATGGGATGACACCATGAATGGTGGGGTTTGCACCATTTGGAAAGTCAGAGGAGACAAAAAAGTTCCTGATAATATTTTCCAGGTAGTAAAATGGAAGAAAAAAGAGAAGGCACGAAAGGGTTAACTTTGGATTCAGTCAAAGTATGAGCAGCTAACTGATCAGTAGGATGTTGGTATGATTAATAGAAAAAATTAAGTTACCATCACTAAATGAATAGACAGGGAAGAGTCAACCATGCTAACAGATGCCACCAAATACCAGAGACAGCTAAATAACGTATTGTAATATCAGATACACACTGGTGACCCAGTGCTGCAATATGAAATGAAAATGAATCAATAGAAAGTAATGAGAGAGAATAATATGTGGATTAGTGAGGACAGAGATGGATTTCTGATCCAGGATTTTCCCCAAAAGACAGCTATGTGCTCTAAGAACTATAAATCTTTAATCAGTTCATCAAGTAGCTCAGTTATTCCTCTGTGCATGCACTCAGGGCTAGATAAAAGTACCTTCTGCATCTGAAATTTGGGCATGGCAGTTTCTGGGGCTGAGCAGAGGTGCTTGGCTACTGGAGTGCATCCAGATCCTGGAGCGAAGGGCCTGGAAAGAGAGGCACTGCACAGGGATTAGTACCTGCCTTGGAAATGATCCAGCCAAAGCTGGACCATCCAGAGGAATGATCCACCTGCAAGACTCTTAACAGGCAAAAGGGGCAGGGGGTCCATTAGGTACAAGCTGCTCCCTGAGACAATCACAGAAAAGGACTTTGTTCCTGGTCCAAAACCTTACATATCTGGTTGAAAGGAAAATGCAAGGCAATGGGGGGGTAGAGTCCAGAGCCCAGGCCCTTCTTTCACTGGATCCCACTCCATTCTGGCAGTAATCTGTTTCTTTCTCTCTGCCACCAGTAGAACCCAAATCTCTATATTTGTTTGCAGTATTCTAGTTCCAGACAATGGAGGAAAGTGTTCCTACTCCAGAGCAGCCACTGGCTCAGCCACTCCGTTGAGAAAATTGGGTTTGGACTCTCTCAGGAGAAGCTTAGAAATGAATTCCTGGTTTCCAATGCATGAGCACACACTGCAACTCATTATAAAGAAGAGATTCTGCCCTCAGCACCTCTCCTTGCTCTGGCAATGTCTTAAAAGAAAGCAGCAGCAATTACATTTTGTGGGAAGCTCAGTACTGGGGCACGACACCACCCTGGGAGCACGTCACAGGCTGTGTCCCTTGGAGGTGAGGCCCAGCTGTGTCCTCATTTCTGGGTCTCCGAGGGGTTCAGAGGTGGTGCAGCAGGAGGATGGCAGCTGAGCCTGTTAAGAGTGTGGATTTTATTAACCCACAACTACAAGTGCCAAGAAGTAAAACTTTCTGGGGGTTGGGTGGATTTAACATGATAGATTTTGGTATGAGGAGAAAGCACAGTAAACTTTGGATCTCAATTTTTACCTTGCCTTGACCCCAATTGTGCCTCAAATGAGAGTTTTCTAGAAAAACTTTCTGAAGTCAGGAGATTTATATCTTATTTCCAAATGGAACAGACTTTGCTGAAAACGGCATGGATTTTACCAAGTCAATACAATTTATGATGAAATAGGAGACGTTTAAATCTAGTTCTACATAAATAGCTCCAGCAGGAAAGTAGTGGAGCCTGATAAAAAAAAAAAATTAATCCATTTTTAATGCATCTGCATCAGAAAATGTAACATCAGCCAAGGAGATCTCAAATCCTTCCTGCAGAGGGTAGGAACGGGAACAAACTGCACATGCCAGCAAGTGTGTGGGCAGACTCGCTGGCTACACTTTTTCTAAAAGGATTCATACTGCTTTTCCTGGAGTGACATTCAGGCCATATTCAGTGCCAATATTACACACAGTTAACAGGCCACAGTTTGGAAAGTGATTTTCTGAATTATGAAGTAGAAGGGTAAAAGTGGCAAGAGTGAGTGCAGCAACCACTGCGGGTGAGGTGGCCGGAGCCAGGGGGTGAGGACACCAACCTGCTCTGCTGCCACCAGATCCCAGTGTGCTGGACCCAAAATCCCGGCTGCTAGAGAAGAGAGATGCAGCAGCAATGTGGGAATACGTACATTTGTAGAAAGAGAGGAATTCAGCTCCTCCAAGAGGCATTTGTTCAAAGCCCCACCAGGCTTTCACAGTGAGCACCTCGCGCTCGCTTCTCTGCAGCAGCGGATGGTCCATCATTGCCAAGCAGCTTTATGGCCATCCAAACCCTCTCAGATCTCTGTTCCTTGAACTTGCACATCTTTCAAAGAAGAAAAACAGGAAAAAAACTATCTTGAAAGCTGGGCTTTATTGCCTTGAGCCAAGATTCACATGATACCTTTTAACAGCCTTTCCTTCCCCGGTTTTTCAATTAACTGCTCTGCACTGAAGATTGCAGACTGTCAACTCATGCAAAGAGTAAATCCTTTCCTAGAGCTTTTTAAACTATTTTCTCAGGCTCCTGACTGCAGAGGGCTTTGAACAAACTGTTTCCAAGGAGGAAAAGGAAAATGAAGTGAATGGTTTGTTGCAGTTAGCAGCATTTCTCCCAAGGTGTTTGCGCTGCTGCTCTGCTCCGGGGAGGAGGAGCTGTCACATCTCAGTGGATTTTTTCCAGGCAGAGTCATCAGTTTTGACTTCATATTTCCTTGGGGTTAGATGGAAATGTCTCAAGACTAAAAGTAGGAGGCAGAAAGGCACCTACCTACCTACCTATCATACACAATTTGCGAGAGGTGAGACAAGAAGGGACTACAGAATGTTTCCAATTTGCTCCAGAGCAAAAAGAAAGAGAAAAAGGGAACTGAAATGCTTTAGTAAAACCTGACACTCCTCATTTTTCAGGTGATGACCAAAACGGAGGTGACATTTGAAAAAGGTGCCTGCTTTTCCAGGAATTCGTTTGAAAACTAGATGTTGCTGTGCTCTGATAACTGATGCTGCCAAGAGGTGGTGAGAAATACAGGATTTAAAGAGAATCCTCCACTCTGGAGACATGAGAAGAGAAAATTAGAAACCTGTTAAAAATCATAAAACTGCATAAACTGTTAAAAGCGACCACAAATCAACTGAAATATGTTAGAAATTTGCAAGAGGGACCTGAAAGATAGTAGCTGCATATGGGGAACAGGTTTTTTGGTTTGGGTTTGGTTGGTTGGGTTTTTCAAATTCAAAAATTATATCAGTTTCTCTATATATATACAGAATATATGACCTTCCAGACATGACATTCCAGATTAATTTTTAATTCTCTCATAAAGGGGCAAATAGGAATAAATAAATAATGACTGAGAAAGCAGAACAAAGCAGTCCCACAATCACTGTTCCCTCTGCAAAAAAACAAAACAAAACCAAAACAACAGCAACAAAAAACAAACCCTATACAGAATAAACTTCAAAACCCAAACCAAAAAACCCAGGTTCACCATGGATGCAGCCACAACACTATTCCCTGCATCCAGGCTTGCAGAGAGAAAGCCCTGAAGACTTCTCAAAGAAAAATCGCAGTGTTAAAATCTGGTCATTTTCCCATTTTCCATCATTGATTGCTTCCAGATAAGGAAATGTACTACAAAGTCACTTGGGAAGAAGCCTTTAATGTGCCTCCAAGACTTCCTGGGTTTTAACTGGTCATTTCCTCACTAAAAGACGCTGCTCAGACCACTGGACTGGGGCAAAGCAACCTCAGCACCCCTCCCATTGCATATCAATATTTATTACTCATTTTCCTGTTAAAGGAGGCCTCAGAAATTTCTCAGGAAAAGAGGAAAAAGACTAAGAAAGGGGAACCCATGGTCCCATCAGCACAAGGAGCAGGGACAAACATAAGTAGGTGTATATATACACTTATATATGTATGTATGTCCCCTCCTGGAAGAGGGACGAAGCGCAGCAAACTACATCTCTCGCTGTTTTACTGTCATTTGTCCTCTTCTCAGGACATTTCCCTTGCCAAGAGGAGGGGCTGGAGCCCTCCCATCTCCCTCCCTCCTCCAGCATCTTGGCTCTAACCTGGCACAAACCCTTTGCTGCATTTTATATAACTTCATTGGTCTGACTTTCCAACTGCTTAACAGCCCTTATCAGCAAATAAAAGCCTCCAGCAGCAGATGAGCAAAGTGATTGAGAAAGCTATAAAAACTGAAAAGAGAGAGCTGTCTGTAGTTAAAACAAGCCTCAGCTCCTGCTCCCCAGCCAACTCCCCCAGTAAGTACGGAGGAATTGCAGGTTTATTACCCTCCCTTTGATTGTATGTCATCATTACAGCATTGTTTTCCCACATACCAATTCCTTCCTAGCTCCCACTTGCCATAAAAACCAGAGATTTGGGTTCTTTTAAAAGATTAATGGACACAGCTGCCCTCATACTCTAAACTTGTGAAGTGGCTGAATATCACTCTTGAAATTCCAAATTCTGGAAGTTTTCTGCTGGGGCTGGAAGCCAACGATGTCGTGAATTACAGTAGGGTTGCATGGAGGGAAGGAGTTGGCACTGTGGCGAAATGAGACCTGTTGAGGGACAATTCCTCATAAAGAAACTCCAGAATTAACAACCACTTTTGATGAAAACTACAAACAACAAAAGTAAAAACAGTTTCCTTACAGAAAGGTTTATTTTCAAAAGAAAATAAACCAATTTTGCACAGAATGACTTGAGACTTGTCTGTGCTCTGCTTTGAGGGTGAGTAGGAAGTGATGCTCAAAACAAAGCATGAAATCATTGCTCTAAACACAACAGCTCCTTCATGTGGGAGCTAAGCAACCTTGGGGTCTGATTTTGAGGTGCTGGAGTGGCTGGGACGTGCAGGATGAAGGTGGGAGCCACGTGCCCAGTGCCATGGGCAGCTTACACAGATCAGCACGGGAGGTGCAGGGATGGAGAAGTTCCCAGCTAGGAGAGCCAAAGAGAGCGGGGGAAAGGGTCTTTTGGCTGGAAAAAAACAGAAACTTGGTTACTTTCTTTTGCTGGTGGGAGACAGTTTGTAAGCAAGGGTTGGTTTCTCTTCATCTCTCCCAGCCTCAGGAGGGTTGGTGACTGCCCTTGGCCCTCAGTGAGCCCCTCATCCCTGCAAAATGTCCGTGCAGAGGCTTGCTGTGGATCTGTTAGGTCCCCAGAGACATCCCATGGTGTCTCCTCAGCTGCCAGGCCAGGCACAGGCTGACAATCCATAAAGAAATACAGCGGGCTATGGAAAACCACGCTGCTCACAGGGGTTAAGAGGGACAAACGGGTGATCCTTTCAGCCCCAGGGTGACACAAAGGGCTGGTAGGGAAACTTCATGTCCCCAGAGCTGGGGCTCCATTCCAGCCCTGGTCACTTGCCTGGCCAATTCCCAGGACAGGACAAGCTGGGACTCCTTTGCTGACACCATCTTGGAGGGAGGCACAGGTGAAAGTAAATCTAACACGACCTTCTCTGTGAGCCTGTGTGGGCTGTCAGGACCCAAAAGGAGAAACCCAGACCCGTGGAGCAGCAGTGAGTCTCTTGCCACCCCAGAAAAGCTGTGTTTTCACTCCAGCTACGATGTCTGCATTTAGTATTCACTGCCATGTCACCGATCCTCATGAATTCCTCCCGTGTGCATGTGCCTCTCTCATCCGTTTCTATCAGCATCCCACTGTAATTTTTTATTAGTTAAGAATTAATAGACACTGGGAAGTATGATGTTACATTTTTGTCTTCTGGTGCTCTGAAGCATTTCATGCAGCAGATCAAGCATTAAATCTGTCATGTAAACACTTTATTTTGTCATGTGATGCATTATGATAGCCCGCTACCAAGAAAATGAAAAGCACTTAAGGGTTTGTGTTTGATGTGTACTGTCAACAAAACTCAGGAAGAATTTATAAGGTGTTGTGGTTTAATGAGTACCTGTTTAATAGGGTTTGAGTATCATTCAAAAGTGTGGCTTTACAGGAGACATGAGATACATTGAATTTCGATGTGAATTATAAAGCCCAATCTAGATCTCCAGGCTTCTACACAGCAAAGATAATAAGATCCAGGGAGCTGTTTGATAGCAATAAATCATGACCTTTTCTTGTTTTCTCTTGGAATATTCCTCTCCCTCTCATCAGGTTTTATGAAGCTGCAGGGTTCATGTATGGAAGTGCCATCCAGTATCGTTGATTAGGGCAGAATAACTCAGCTACAGACAGGGAATGAATGAACTAAAGAGAAAGAAGAGCTGATAAATAGGAACTCCACCAAATACCCGGCCACTGAAAAGCCTGGGAAAGTTTAAGGGGAAAAAAGAGTTCGTTAATGACTTGGGAAAGCTTCGGTAAGTGTTTCCAGGTGGAATCTTCACCCAGCAGACTCCTAACAAAAGACCCTCACACTTGGCCAGATGTATCACAACAGCAGCACAAAAAATGGCAAAAATCTGAACAAAGATGGAATTTCTACTCCCTTTCATCCCCAGGTTGCTACTGGGAGCACCTCCCACAAACCAAAATGAGATGCAATGCCAGAAAAACAGAGAGAAGTCTGAAGATAAATCCCCATGCCTTCGTTAGCCCACAAAAGAACAAGCCAAGCAGTGCTTATAGAGGGAGCCAAAGGTGGATCCACCAAGTTGATCCAAGTTACAGCTCCCCTTGACCTCATGGTACACAGTTCACAGGGTAAGAGTTCTAAAACCATCTCTTCAGACAGCTTTGGTTAGAATTCATCAAGACCTGATGCAATTAAATGCTCTAAGTTATTAATACTAACAAGATTTACTGCTCCCCATTTACAAATGATTTGCATTTTTATGCATTCTTTTAGCATGGATCATCATGAATTTCTTTGGTATTCATGAGGTTGCAATTTGTGTATTTCCATAATTACCTCATCATATTCCCCATTAGATAATGGACCAAGGGCATAAAACACCAAGCAGAATTCAAAAGCAGCATTGACTCTCTGCTCCACTGAGAGACTGACTGTCCCTTGTCCTTGAAGCAGAGCTCACAGGAAAGCCCTGGGAAAGGGCTCTGCCCCAGCACTGGCTGAGGCTTGCAGAGAGAAATAAAATTTAAAATAATTTTTTTTAAAAATCAGTGCTTGATCATTACAGCCCACAGGAGTTCCCCTCCTCACCCTACCTGGGTCCACTGATCCTCTCTGCAAGGCCTGCCCCTGTGGACTAAAAAGGATTGTACCATGTCACAACAAGGAATCACAATCATTTCCATCCCACAGCTTCCAAAGGACACAAGTGAGAGCTGAAGAACCAAACCCAGCTTGGACAAACAGTCCCCCAGGCCAGGGCACTGTCACTGCACCCCCTAAGGGACAGCTTGCATCCCAAACCAACCCAAACCCCATGGGTAATTCACCAGTGCACAGGGAGGAGGGGGAGGAAGGAAGGGAGATGAATTTCATGTACATGAAAACCTTTTTGTGCACTTAGGAACGGAGATGAACAGATTTAAAATTAACGGGCTGAGTTCACTGCTGGGCAAGTGATCTAAAATGGGCAGTAAATAATTCATGCCAGCACCATCCATCACCGCAGCCCGGCCGGTGACACGGCCCACGTCGGGGGGCTCGCTTGGTGAAGAGACAACTTAATTCAGCACAAAGTGAATAATCCAAAATCCCATCAATGATTCATCACTGGATTAAAAGCTAGAGATTTCTCCATAAAATTCTCTGCCCTGCATTAAATATGCAGATGATTGTGTGATGTTTATTAACTACTGCATGGCTTAGTTAAGGATGACACCATCTCTGACACTTGAGAGCACCTTTGAAGCCATGAATCTTCATTAGATGTACATTTAAGCATGAAATGGGGTTACCTTCCAGGATTCAGTGTTCACTAACATCAGTAGAACTACAGGACATGTACATGAGAGAAGAGAGTCAGGCCTTAGTATAGTTTGTTTTAGAAAACATAGCTATAGATAGGATTTATTCCCTGGTTTGGATTACCTACCATACACCTCTTCTCCTAGGTATTAAAAAATCCCAAACAACCAAACCCCAAAACACACTCCCACAAAATTTTCCTTTTTTCTAGATACTTAAAAAAAGAAGCTGCATTTTGAAACAGCCAGAGAATATTCAGCTTCTTTCCTTCTAAAAAAAAAAAAAAGAATAAAAAAAGATATTCTGGGAAGTGGTAGATTTCCCTTCCCCCTTGGGGAAGGGTCAGTGCTTGAAAGACTAAAGGCAATGAACTTTTACCAGAGATTATTTCCCAACACCTTCCTCCCCAATCCTTCCGCTGGTATTTGCACACTCCAGTTTGCCTCTCTCTTCCCAGTGTCCTCGTGGTTTTCCTGTCTCAGTCTCAAATTACTTGGAGCTCTCTAGCTGAGGTTAGAAAAGAAGTTCTGTGAGGAGAGGCTGAGGGAGCTGAGGGTGTTTAGCCTGGAGAAAAGGAGACTCAGGAGGGACCTTCTTGCTCTCTGCAACTCCCTGAAAGGAGGTTGTGGCCAGGTGGGGGTCAGGGTCTGCTCCCAGGAAGCCAGCAGTAGGACAAGAAGAAATGGTATCAAGGTGCATCAGGGAAAGTTCAGGTTGGACATCAGGAAGAATTTCTTCACTGAAAGCACTGTCAGGCATTGGAAGGGGCTGCCCAGGGAGGTGGTGGAGTCCCCATCCCTGGAGGTGTCCAAGGAACTGTCCCTCAGTGCTCTGGTCGGGGTGACAAGGCGGGGACTGGCCATGGGTTGGACTCGATGATCTTGGAGGTCTTTTCCAACCTTATTGATTCTGTGATTCTGCATTACAGGGTGAGGAGATGAGGGTCCTCTGTGGGAAGCCCCACCCTAATCCCAGTGTTCCTCTTAGTTTCTAAACACTCCTCACAGTGATCCTTTGGAGGGGTCCTTGCCAAGACCCCCGTCCCGCTTGACGGCAGGAGGGAGCGGGTGTTGAGACGAGCTGTGGGATTGTTTAGGGCTGACATTTCCTTTCCCAGGTCGCTGCTTCCACAGTGTGATTGCAGGAGCTGCTGAGTCTTGGGGTTTGTGTTTTAAATTGGCAAGAGAAACCAAAACCACACTGCTCCCAGCTGGGGTTAGACAGCAGCGGGAAGAGGAAACCAAGAAGTTCGTGGTCACCACAACCCCAGGAGCACAAGAAATCCAGGGCATTACTGAGACGGCCAGGAAATTGTGTTGGTAGAGGCCACATGAGCCAGAGCCCAGGCCAAGTGTGCTGAAAGCATCCCCTGGAGCCAGCCATGAGCTGAACTCCTGGCTGGGACCTCCGTCGTCACTGGAGGAGGCTGCATTGATTCTGCTCGGTGTCAGCAAATCTGCATCACCTTTACAGCCTCTTCTCTCTCCAGATGTTCCTCTGCTCAGTCTCTGCAGCTCAATTTTGCCATCTGCTGTCATGTCTGTGGCAGCACGTCCCATTTCCTCTTTCTACCAGGCTAAAATTTTCCACTTTTTCATGCATTCATCTCACACTCTGTGGTTATCTCTGTTCTTTCCCCAAGTCCCATGATGCTATTTATTCTTATTTCTAATTTCCTATGTACTCAGCCACATTCTTCCCTTCTGCTTGCTCTTTCTTAAGCCCCAATTACATTTCACCTTTGAAACCAAGAGATTTATTAATATTAACCTTAAAAAAATGCCTGGAAAAGCGCATTAAGGCTAAGAAACAAACCTGGAAACATAATGAAATGTGCTTCTGAGATGGAAAGGGACCGTCAGAACAGTCAGCTACAATAAAGTCTATTAAGAGAGGTCTCTTATTAATCTCAAAATGATATTTAATTCATTCCTCTGGTTTCTCTTTAAAGGATTTGTATTCCTAACTCAACACTTGCGGTTTTGTTGTTTTTTTTTTTTTTAGTATTTCCTCCTGTTTTCTCGTTAGTCAATCCCATAGCCCAAAATATTCAGATCTCCCTTTTTAATTGCTTTTATGTACCTCCACCATGCTAATCAGGCAGTTCAGTCATTATCTCCTCACGTCAGACCTCCTTTACCCTCTTTAATCGGTCATTTTGATATAGACAATTGTCCACAAAGTACTGGAGGCCAGTAAAAACTACGTGGACCAAAAGCTAAATCCTTCATTAATTAACTGCCTTGCTCCACAGAGCCGAGCCAGACTCTCCAGATACAACAACATTTAGGCTTGACATGGACTCTGAACAAATTAGAACCTGCTTTGCTCTGTCACAGGCTCCCTGTGCAAGTCCATAAATGCTGAGATAACTCCAGCAGCTCCCAGTGCTGGGGAGAGGCTTCAAACCTTGGTGATTTTAGGTTGTGGTGCTTGGCAGTTTGAGAGGCGGTGGGAGGCCAGGATGGAGAGACTGGAGTTTTGGGGAAATGCAGGGTGGTTTTAAAGGAAATGGCTTTGCTGCTTTGCCCTGTGTATTGCTTTAATCTGTTACCAGAGGGTTTTCTTGGCTGCAGCTCTTTATCTTTACTCAAGTGTATTTTTTTGCCTTCCAAGGTGAAAGTCTTTAAAATAAAGGCCAGCATTTCCAGATGCCAATGACATCCTCTCCGACAGCCTTTTCTTTCTAAAAACTTCCTGCTTTCATCCCGTTTTTCTCCACTAGACACAGAGAGCGCATTCTGGGGCTTCTGTTGCTTTTGGAAAGTGGCATTTCAGTTTTCTCCAGCTACATTTTAAAAGGCTCCCTTTAACCTTTCCCTGAACATACTGACAGCCCCAAGTCCTCACAAATAACTTCAATGAATTTCCATTTAAACATAACCCTCCCCAATTCCTTGCTTCCAATTGCCACTCTAAACCCAAGGCTCTGCCTCAATAATTGGGGTGGATAAAAAGATAAATAAGAGTGCTCAGTGGCAAAAGTTACACTCACAGCTTCCCCACAGCTTCTCAGGGCTGCAGTTCCACATGGCTGAGCAGATCAAACTCACTTTGTTGGCTCCCATCTCTTCCTCCCTTGTGCAGCTCCCCAAAAGCAGGGCTTTTAAGTCCAGCCAGCACCACAGCGAACGCGCTAGAACCTTCCCAAGTGAGAGTCAGTTCTGCTGTAAAGAAGTCATTAGTGGAGAGCTAATTAGTAAGAGCAAAAGGATTGGCCCAACTCTGCCAATTGGAAGCTGCAGTGGAGATATTGTTGACTTAATTAGCAGGTTTAATTGGGTGGGGAAAAAAAAAGGCAAAAAGAAAAGTTTGGGTTTTTCAAAGGAGTACATCAAAACTGTTAGGGATTTTTTTTGTTTGTTTGTTTCCTTTTATTCCTTCCAGATTTGTGTGGGATTCATGCCTAGCAGTGACAGATGCCCGGCCCCTGGGCTCAGCAAGTGCCCTGTGTGGGGGTGGTGACAGCCACAGCCACCGGCGTGGGACAGACACAGGTGTCAGCTGAGCAAACCCTGCCTGGCAGCCCACTGGCCACGTCCTCTGTCTGGGGACTCTCCTGTGCCTCCCACAGCACCACCAGGCCGGGCTGCAGGGCAGGGCTCTGAACCCAGGCGAGACCAAGAGGGACCCCAAAGAGGAACCTCTCCTTCCTGCCCCAATTCACGGCCTGTGAGAGGATGCTGGAGAGTTCAAAAGTCTCACCGCAGCCCTGAGCACGACCAGAGGGGAAGCCCAGAGCTGCCAGACCGTGTTTGCTTCTGATCCAATGCTGTTCCCACAATGTGCTCTTACTTCGAGCTGTTGTTGCCCAGAGTTGGAGCTGGTGAACTCCAGGCAGTGGAGAGAACAAACCCTGTCATGGGTTGGGACCCTCTCCCAAAGTCACTGCAGCAGAATGGGAGAGGACCCAGGGAATTACACAAAAGCTCTGCAGTGTACCCCACAGACGATCCCCCAGCCTCCACAGACAATCCCTCTTCCTTAATGGATTTAGAAATGAGCAGTGCAGGGGTTTGTGGGGGCAGGGTAGAAAAACTTCCCTTCAAGTTCATCTTGTGGGCATTTTCCCACCTCTGGAAATGCTGCAGTACTTCTCTGGAGAGCTGAGACAGCACACCAGCCATTTCCACATCTGGGGAATAACTAACTTCTGTTCAAATGCCTTAGGATGTGGCATAAAAAAATACAATTGCCAGCGACAAATTACAAAGTTTATTAACCTGTTCTCCAAGGGTTATTCAAACATGCTGAATCACAGGCAGTAGTGGTACCCCTTAAGTAATCTGCATTTTTGATTTAAACTCACAGCACTCTTGTAGCTTAATTTTTCTGTTGATTACATAAAAGCATTAAAAACTGTATTTTATTATTCCTTCTCTTTCTTTATGGCAATTTGAAGATAGGGAGCCTTCCATGTGATCTCTTCTGTTCCTCGCAGTACTAGTTGTATTCAAGGAAGAGCATTAGTAAAAATGGAGAAAAACAAATTCAGTTGTGCAACATGGTGTTAGTAAGAAGCCAGATGCCAGAAGCATCCATGAATAATGCATAAAGCCCCTTCTCAAATAAGCTTCTTTATGCAATGAGTTTTAAGGGTGATATGGGAAAATTTGCACAAAGATTTTAAATTCTCATAGTTGAAGCTTTGGCCTTTGTTTTATACCCACTGATATTTTGAGGGCTCACAAGTATCTCTCAAAGCAGCATGGAAGAGGCCCTTTTTATTTCCCATGGCATCTGCAGATGATGTAGGAGCTCTTCACAGGGATAAAATGTTGTTTTCTCCTTCAGCACCACTGAAAACTTTTTCAGCCTCTTCTGGTGGTCCAGCACTGCAGTGAGAAGCACGGATCACTATGGGTGGGGAAGAAGGACCTTGCTGCTTCAGAGCATCCTTTCTTGTTTGTAACATCAGCAAACTCCCATGGAAATGGAAACATGAAGCTACTGAGTCCAACGACTGCAATGAAATAACACCTACTTTTTGCACCAGGGAGGCATTTACCTGGCTTGCATTCTTCTCGTGGGTAGGAAAGGGTTGTTCAGACCTTGTAATAGCAGCTGTGGGGTAACCACCATGGGGTTCAGGAAGGAGTCTCTCCCCAATCCCCAATCTGAAAAATTACTGGTCGTTGGAAAAGGGGTGATGCTTCACTGGACTCCCTGTGGTTTGTCCACAGAAAATATGTTTTTTCGAGATCAGCCAGAAGATATGAATTCATCAGTTACACCTGCACAAGGTATCATGTGCTGGTACTCAATCAAAAATTAAAGCAATGAGGCACTTCCTTAAGCTGGAGTCACTACTGAGCAGTAACAGCTGCATAATTTCTCCAGAGCCCTGGGTACCTGTTCACTCCTACACAGAAGCAGCACCCAGGAACCACTATTGAATTTCTGGAGTGAAGTTACCTGAAGCTTCCTCCTAATGCAACTTTGGTAATCAGCACCACAAGCCAATACTGCACCCGTTACAATCCGTGGCCAATACCTTCCTGTCTCTAAGAAAAATTACACTGGAACTTTTAATAGGAAATTACAAAATGGATTACCTTTTTACTGCAAACTTCTTTGCGTGTTTACCTGGAAGCAAAATAATATTAATGTTACAATGGCAAAACGAAATCTATAATTCTAACGTATCTGTCAAACGAGCTCAGAAGCAACGATAGCAAGTTGCAACATTTCTGTGGGCTAAGCAGGAAAGAAAGGGTCCCATCCTGATATCAGTTACACCAGTGTGTTTTGGGAGTACTTCCAGGAAACTATGGGGCCACTTAAGTATAAACAGAGACCCAACAGGATGAGCCAGACCTGCAACAAGTGAGTGAATGGGTTCTTTGCACAGGCATCCTCCTGCTGCATCCCCACCTCCTCATCCTCCCTGGCCCCCTCGTGGTGCCACAGTCCCCGAGTAAGGACAGCAACTCCCATAAAATGAGCAGAGCACTGGCTCCAGGGCCATGGCAGAGTTCCCAGAATATTACCCAGGGACACAGGAGGACATGTGCATCAGGCCAGCATTGGAATAACTGACCTTAAGGATACTCACGTTTCCAAACCAACGAGATCATCAGTATGAAAAGGATGGAGCCCGCTATGACACAGGCAATGAGAACGGCAGAGCTGGGAAACTGGAAGGGAGAAGAGAGAAACTGAAAAAGCTTTAGGAGCAGGTTTGCTTCAGAGCTATTTGCACAGGAGGGGCTGCACTGGTGGCTCAGAGCACTGGGCTGCAGTTTGCAATGCTGTTCTGAGCTCGCCTGTACAAAGTGCTGAGAAGAAACATCGAGCTGATCGTGACAAACAACACCAATTACCTGTTCAGTATTTAATAAATCGTCCTCTGAAATACTGAAACCAGATTCATCCCACTTAACACAAACTTCTCAATAAGGTGTTCAAAGCAGGAGTAGGAGCTCAGTCACCCTCATCCTTCTCTTAGGGAAGTGTAACACCCTCCTAACTTGCCTTTTTCCTGGTCACACCTCGAGGATGTTACCTCCCCTCTCTCACAGGGATGCCAGGGGATGAGTTTTTTCTGAAGTGTCCAAGCCAGATGGAATGCTCAGGCTTTGGCTCTATGCACTGAAGAGAGGAGCAGGTGGTTCCTGAGCTTCTAAACAAAAGTTCAAGCCACTGTTTGCAAAAGCTGTCCCTTTAGTCTGAATGCACTGAAAATCACTCAAACACTCTTGAAACTTACAGGAAGTTTTACCTTATGTCCTCCATCTTCATGTTTCTCAGCATTGCCACCTGAATTTGCTGGAACCTCTGAAAAGGAAAGAGATTGAAATTATTACTGGCACAGTCACCTGAAGGAGTGAGGGCTGCAGAGGCTGTCACTGCTTCAGTCAAGGAATAAGGAACTCTCAGGGAATGAGAAGGGCAGAAGCACCTTGCAGCCAAAAGAGATCAGTTTCCACCACAAATGGTAGCTGAGGAAGCTGTGGGAAGTGTCAGCCTTCACCAAGAAAGAGGAGGCTTCCCAGGGGCAGCCCGTGAAGTGAGAGGATAGAAACTTGTCTGCTGTGAAGGAGTTGTCACTTGTGTAACATGACAAGGTGGCATAGACAGCAGAGGTAGTAAACAAGGTGTAAGTGAGGAACTGCCTCAGTTTAATTGTGGCCAGACAAAGGAAACTCTGTGTGCATGAGGCACCCAGAATGTCACAGAGTGATGGAAATCATCACGTGATCACAAATCACAGAATCATACAATGGTTTTGGTTGGAAAGGACCTTAAAGATCATCCAGTTCCAACCCCAGGGACACCTTCACTACCCCAGGGTGCTCCAAGCCCTGTCCAACCTGGCCTTGGACACTTCCAGGGATGGGGCAGCCACAGCTTCTCTGGGAAACCTGTGCCAGGGTGTCACTACCCTCATAAAGAAGAATTTCTTCCTAATATCCAATCCAACCTTACCCTCTGTCAGTTTGAAGCCATCCCCCCTTGTCCTGTCACTGCATATTCGTGTAAATAGTGTCTCTCCAATATATAACCCCATTAGAAAAAAAAAATTGCTATTTTTCTTTTCTAAAAACTTTTCAGAGTATGTTATCCTGTTATCCTGCCCCAAACATCTCAGTTCTGACCAGCCTCCTGTGAGAGCTGTGTTGATGTGTCTCCACATCCCACGTGCTTGTATCTTATCAAAGACATGGACAGGGCATGGGTAGCTCAGGCCAGTGTAAGAAGAAATTTGCAGAGGAGTAGAAAAGAGATTATGACTAATAAGCACTACAGATAAACAAACACAGGTAATAAAACCCTAAGAAACACTAAAAATCCCAGGGATGTGTGACCACTGCATTTTGTCATACGTCTGTTTTATGACACTCCACTCTCTCGGAGATCTGTACTTCAGATCTACCCCAATTCCACAAGAAATGCAGATGTAACAGTGACAATGCAGGTCCCACAAGTCAAAGTTAAATTTTATGGCAACATGTGCAGCCTGGCTGATGGGACCAACTATTGCTGCTCACTTTGGTACTTGAAAGAGCAAGGGTATTTTTGGGGTCTGAAGTGTGGCTGGCGCTGGCAGGGTCGTAGATGGGGGAAAGCAAGTGAAGAGAGAAGAGAAATTAAATCAGAGCCTGGTCAGCAGGAGCCATCCACCCCAGGCAACCCAACCTATCTGCCAAAAATTGTGCTTGGAGATGGAGGGCTCTCAGCCCTGGGTTTCTGTCCTGCTGTTCTAACATCAGTATAACATTCAGCAACAAATCAGCCTTCCCTGACCGCACGGTAGCCTGAGCTGGGTCCGTTTAGTGCACTGTTTCACAGAGTGAAAGGAGACTGAGTCAAGAGCTGGACTTGGCTTCTGGCTCTCACCAGACACCAGCCAATTGAGCTGCAGCATTTTCACACCTTGTGACAGTTTGGCACAAGGTTTTGCCCAGGTGGGAGTGACTCACACCAGCAGAGTACGTCTTCTGCTGTTCCTGCTGTTGTGGTGGCTCTTTCCAGCTCATTGTCACAACCCAAGTTGCCCCAAGAATCCCAGAGGCAAGACCCTTTGTAAAACTTCATATTTCCAATGACAAAATACAGGCATCATCCAGTCCTGCATCAGAAGGATGACAAGTGAGGTAGGAGTGAAAAAACCTCACAAATTCTCAAGAGACCAATTTAGTCTCTTCTGTGAGCCCTCTCCAGGGGCATTAAGGAACACTCTTTCTGCTGTAAGTCTTTAGATCTATCAAAAGAAGACCTGCAAAAATCTAAATACTGTGGGTTTAAAAATTAAGAGATTCTTGGCACTTACAGAAACCAAGAGGCCAAATACAACATGTCATCCTTGAATTTTAGCATTAGGTTCTCTGCTGAGGGCACAACACTTGGGAAAGATTTAAAATGGAAAGCCCAGTGAGCTCACAGTGATGACAAATCAGATATCTGAGAATTCAGCTATGCTGGAAAGTTTAGTTTTTAACTTCTCTCAGACCTGAGATACCCAACAGTCATGAGGGATTCAAAATCTACCTCCTTTGGAGATATAAACATGTTTTTCTCAGCTGTTGTTACATCCTGATTTCAAACAATTTCTGTGTGGACTCCAGACACTTCTTACTGCCAGATGCAATGAATAACTACCAGTACATGTTTGGAACACTCTTAAGAATACTCAATAGTTTTGTTTATGCCAGCTTTTTAATTTCTCTGAGCAAGCAAATTCTGACCTTGAAACATTATCCTACTCACCCATGGCTGACACCTCTTCCATCATGGCAGAGGTGGTAGCATCCTCTGCAGCTGGAAGTGTACCTGGGAACTCAGTAGTCACTGCAACAAAGTAAAAAGTAATGCTTATAAAGATCACTAATTAGGAGGGTGTCCACATGGCATTCAAAACTGTGCAGACATCAATCTGTGGAAATGAAGTCAGTAATGTGGATAAAGTAGCAGCCCAGGAATGGTTGGGATGATAACTGATCACTAATAACAGCAGCAGCCTTCATATGAGAATGTAAGCACTCAATTTTAAACATGCTTTGAATTATCACTGACTTTATTTCTCAAGTAGAACATACTCTAAACTAACATTTTCACAACTGTCTTTCCCAAATCAAGAAAAAAATTAGTGCATAGTTAAATGAATCTCTCTTACTCCATCTCAGGGGCTGAACTCTGCATTTATTTCTGCTGTACTTTGTGAGGTTTCTGTCACATTATTTCTCCATGTTAAAGCTCCTCTGAAGGAAGTCTGGCCCTCTGCTGCCTTGGCTGTTCACCCCAGTTTTGCACCATCTACAACGCCTGAGCTGTGTTTGCTTCAACCCCCTGAAACACACCTATGGGCATCTCAGAGGGAACTTCCCAGATACAAATAAAAGTATTTGGGGAGTCTCTGTGATGCTGGTCAGGCTATCACAGACCACCTCTGCTACACAGAAGAAGGAAAGGGTTGGTGCTGGTTACCCTCTGTACTTCCAGGGAGCGTGGAGCAGAACGTGTCGTCTTCAGTCGTCACATCAGCTGCTTGGGAAGTAGCTGCAAAATCTGGGGGAGCACTGGTTTCCACCACAGTTACAGGAAAAATATCATCTTCTGTCACAGCAATTGCTGGGGGAGCAGAGGTCTCCCATGCAGTTACTGCTGGAGACTCAGGGGCTGTGCTTTCTGGTGTGGAGGTGCTGGTTGGCAGCAGGACTGCAGTCTCTGGTCTTGGCTGGAGACCAGAGGTTGCTTGAGGAGCAGAAGTTGTTTCTGTAAAATGTTTGGTGGAAACTGGAGCTTTTCTCGTGGTGGTGGTGGTGGTGGTGGTGGTGGTCACTGGAGGGGCTGCATGGAAAAAACACAGCCAAGGGAAAAGCCAGGTCAGAGCATTCACAACCAACCCCGAGGGAAGCCAACGCAGAAATGGATAAAAATTATCTGGCCGCTAAAGCTCTGAGAATGAAGGTGGGAGAGTCACTATTCAGAAAGCCATTTTAATTAGCTGAAAGCACAACCAGTCAGAGAAATGCACAGATTTATAGATTTGCTTTTCTTTTACTGGTCTCAAACACCCCCTCCTTGACCCTCTTGTAGAAATGGAAGGGCCAGAACCTTGTGTGGTAGGACCCTAAAGCTAGCAAACTTTGTTATTTTGCTTTTCAATGTCCTCCTAGAAATACAATAAATAAAACAGCTCGGTTTTTCAGCTACAAGCTCCTTGCTAATCTTTGCAACTGGGTCTTTTTTCATGGACTGTTGCCCTCAACCTCCGGGGCAACCAAGCAACTGCGGCGTTTTTCACCCTCTCTCCTGTCTCACAGACAAAAAAATGTGCTGTGTACACCAACTGCACTCCGCAAAAGCCAGGAAAAAAATTGTCTTTCTGCTTTGTGGAGGGTGGGTGTCATCTCTTTCTTTTCTGTGCAAGATGTTGCTTGATGCTGCAGCTCAGAAAAATAATAGGAAGGGGAAGAAGCCCTTCAAGACCCTGAGGCAAAATTTCCAAATGTGTGGGTGTTGAGGACCCACCCTTAAGGGGAAGGAAGCACCCTTAAGGGTGGGTCATCCCAGTGGGTCTCCTTATGACATGAATGAAACAAAAGTCAACTGAAAAACAAACAACTGAAAAAGTTGGTGGGGTGAATCCCAAATGAAAAACTGAATTTCATTCCAAGGGCTCTTCAAATTATAAACCCCTTCTTAATTCCATCATCTTTTAAAAAGTCAAGCATACCTACACAACAAGAAATGAAATATTCATTTGAAAGGCAAAAAAAGGGTAAAAATTAGGCGTTTTTTTAATCTAAACAGCACATTGAATGTGACTCAAATTGGCAACTGGTTGCTGATTTCCCTTGAAAAATACGTAATTTGGGAAAAACACTTTTGGCCAAAACAAACAAACAAAGCACACATAGACTCCAATTTTCACTCTCCAGGGAGTGGTTTCTTCCTGACAGCTGTGTCCCCAAGGCCCCCAGACCCACCTCTGGCCACCTCCAGCCGTATGTTCTGCTTGATGTCGTTGAACAAGCCGGGGATCTCCACACGGCAGCAGTATATTCCCGCATCCTCCGCCTTCACCGTCTCAATCGTGAGGGACACGTGTCCAAAGTAAACAGGGCCGTGGAGGTTGTACCTCTGAGACACTTGGAATGTCACCTTACTGCCAGTGGTGTGCAAAATTTTGTTACTGCACTTTGAATTCGGGCAGGGGCCTCTGCCCCAGCACATGTCGGAGATGTCCTTGAGCCGCGTCACCCGGTAGGAGCAGGGCAGTGTCACAGGTTGTCCGATTATTCCTCTAACAAGGGTCTCAGACACCGTGTGTGCTGTCAGGGGAGAGCAAGGAGAGGTGAGTGCTGTCAGCCTCTGATGGTGACTCTGCCTACGCAACACAATGAATGAACAAGGCGTGGGGAAACGCTCCAGCCTGCAGGCCGGCCACAGCTGCTGATCCCACAAGACTTCTCCTGAAGCCTGTGGCAGCTCGTGCCCCGAGGCACTATAGGCAACAGCCAGGAGCTCTCAGGCTGTGCTTGCTGCTGAGGGGCTCCTTGCTGTGGTCCTGGCCAGCTGCTGGAGGGAGGCTCATAAAATACATCAGACATGTGGTGAGCAAAGCTGGGGTCTGTCGCTGGCAGCCCGAGCACAGACTGGACGCCTGCAAATGGAATTTGAGAACTCTGATCCCATCCCATCTCCTCTCCTAGGAGGCTGTTTGAAAGTTGTTCAGAAACCTGTTGTGAAAGACATCTGGTTTTCTCAGTCCACCATCACCTCCTTTGAAAAGGAAATGCTGTCACAGTTGCCTTTCACTGACAGTCTCAAAAGCAGGGTCCAAAATACCTATTCAAGTGTGAAATTAGGGCCTAATTAAGCTGGCAGAGCAGTGGGATCTGTCTATGGGAACCTGTTCTCAGAAAGTGCACTGAGCAAGCCCTGCCAGCTAATCCCACTTACCTTGTGGAACTCTGTCAATACAGAAGCTTTAATTGTTAGTGTTATACTGGTGTTAAAAAGAGCATATACACACTTTCCTTGCCCTCTTACTCTTAGTGACCAGCTCTAGTTGGTGTTTACAGCCAATACCCACCTTGGCATCTGCTCTGAATCTTTGCTACGTATTATTCCCTCTTAACTGTCTATGAATTTCCCAGATTGCCTTAAAAGATTTGTTCTTAATGAAAGGCTCTATACAAGAAAAGTTCCCAGACAGGAACAAATCTTTCCTGGTTTACATTCACCTGGGCTGTGTCAGTCCTCCTACCTGTTTTCTCTCCCATGTTTTCATTTCCATACTGTGGAGCAGGAACTGAGGGACCCAGGGAGCAACCAGAGCTGTCCTCGCCCTGCAGATCTGATGTCTCATGGGCAGCTTGCTCACCCCAAAGAGGACTTGCTGCTGCTGCTATTATTATCACCAGCTTTGGCCCTGGTTTGCCAAACATTTCTATTTTGCCAGCTGTTTGAATGCCTTTCCTTTTTGGCACGACTCCCAGATAGCAAACAGATGCTTCCAACTGTGTCCATGTCTCTTTTGTTTTCTCTTTAATGGACTATTCCCTAGGTGAGGCTTTAGTCTGTGGCAGGCTGCCTCGTGACTTGTTATTGGGATGACATTTCAGATTCCTTATTGCTTATCCCACTGGCAAGAGAAGCCAACCCATTCAGGTTTCCACAGCTCCAAATGCTGAAAGAATAGAGGCAGACAAAACAATGGGCAACATGGCCTGAAGGGCAGGAGCTCCTGCAGTGAAATGAAGGCAGGATATGTCAGAAACTGAATTCCTGAATACAGGATCAGGCTGTGTGAGGTGGTGGCTTTAGCCCTTGGAAAGGGAAGGTTCATTCGCCTCGAAACAGCAAAACAGAGAAAAGAGCCTCTCTCTATGCAGACAGAACAAGACATGCAGCTGACCATTAAAGTAGTTCTGTGGGAGTAAGGGGTTAGTCACGAGCAGGTTAACACATATTTTCAAGTCACCCCAACAAAGATGTGTGCAAAACCAGCTAAAACTGTTGCTAGAATTCAGGTCGCTGCTTCTTGAGGAGAAATGGGCTCATCTTCTGCTCTTACTTCAGCCCAGTTTGGCACAGCACAAAAGCAGCCTGGTTAAGCAACCGTTTAACAAATGAAAATTTGCCTGCTCTTCTCTTTGAAAGAAGCAGAGCCCTGAACTTAGTAAATAAATAACTAAGTAAATAATTTAAAAGAAGAAGAGGAAAGACACAAGGCATCAGAGTGTCTTCAGCACAGTTTCCCTCTAGTACTCCTGCTAGGAAGTTACAGGTTTTGCAGTTTCAAATCCTCTTTTAATTTCAGTGAAGCTAATGTTGCCAACATCTGCCTGCACTGCAGGCTGGTGAGGAGAGCTTCAATACTGCAGCAGCCTGGATTCAACAGCATGAACCTCTGCAAGGATGAAATAACTTACTTCTCAGGTACAGTCTCTTCTACAGACACATTTTCCAAAGGAAATAGTAGATAGGAGGAAATGAACATGTCTTTGAAATTAAGGGCTTCCTGAGACTGTTATATGGGACACCCTGCTCTCACTGTGAGGGGAACCCTGCCTTTCTCCACGGCACTGACCTTCCAGGCATCCAGATCTGACCCAAGGCTCTGCCTGGTTGGTCCCACTGAAGTCTGTGAGGTTTGCCACTCTTAAGTCTTTCATCAGTGAGAGAGAAATGGACTGCAGATGTTTAATATACCATCCCAAATAGAAAGGGGTACTCATAACTGGCCAGATCATACAGGTACACTCATATTTGCATACAGTCTCTCTCGAACCCACCCTCGGGGGCAGCTGGCGCTAAGCACTAACTCCAGTAGTTGCTCTTGTAGCTGTCTTCTCTCCCACAAACTGGTCACTGAATGGACAAAAACATTCATCCTCCAGAAAAGACAGATGTTTGAAAAGATATTTTTTCCCCACTGATCTATTCCTGGAATAATTTTCCTACTTTGCAGAAGATATTTGGAATCTTTGCCCTATCAATCCTTTTTTTTTTTCCTTACTGAAGCTTCTTTACTGACGAGATTGCAGAGGATAAGACTGGAAAACAGAAATAAAGCATTTAACTGGCTACTGAACCTCAAGACAACACATTCCCAGCACTGAGCTGAGTTAAAGAGCAGGTAACAAAAAGCCATTCTCATCCTTCAGGAGCTCTGCAAGGGAAGAGAACAAGGGAACTAAAACAGAGGAAACTGAATACATTTTTAGAAAGTGCAAAAACCACAAACCTCAAGGAGTATTAACTCAGTAAATTAATAAAATTTTTGAAGTTCTATATACAATCATGATCCTTTTCACTGTTTTGTTTTCACAAAACAAATGTTGCCGGTTTTCATTTTAGAAAATGTTAGTTTTCTGAGCAAACACACTGCAAAAAGGTGAAGACTCACCTATAAAGATCTGTATCATAATCCAGTGAAACAGCACAAAATGGGACATTCTGGCTAACGGAGACACCAGGGCAGCGAGTGGAAGGAGAGAAAACCAGATCTTATCCTTTCCAGAGGCGCTGAGTGAGTCCCACTGAAGTCTCATTTCTCCATTTCCAGATTTTACATGCTGCAAGTGTTTCTTTCCTACGCTTCCGGATAGGAACTGGCCAGAGAGGGGATCTCCTGCTGTGTTCAGCACTGGTGCAGCCCCAGCTGGAGCACCATGTGCAGCTCTGGGACACACGATTTCAAAAGGACATTCGGGTACTCGAGTGTGCCCAGCCAAGGCCAGCTGAGCAGGTGGCAGGGCTGCAATGAATGAGGGGCTGTGGAGTCCAGGGTTAGAGAAAAGGAGGCTGAGGGGAGCTCACAGCTCTCTGCAGCTTCCTGAGGAGGGGATGTGGACAGGGAAGTGCTGATCTCTTCTCCCTGGTATCCACTAACGGGACACATGGGGATGATTCCAAGCTCACCAGGGGAGGTTTACACTGGACATTGGGAAGGGTTTAGCCAGAGGGCAGTAAGCCCTGGAACAGGCTGTCCTATTCTCCTTTCCTATTCCAAGACACTCAGCACGGTACTATCACCAGAAATTTCAATATTCTATTTGCTTTGCCATTCCCTGGAACTCTTAAGGCCCAGTTCTGTTCCGGGCTGCTGAGTGGCAAGAACACATTCTGGGCTTTTACACCCCTAAATATTTGGCATAATCTCCCCTCAGACTTTGTCTTCACTTACATTTGCTTAATCCTTCATTTCCCCTGCTTCTGCCTTCTGCTTGAAGACCCCTCTCTTTCCCCAGCTTCGTATTTTCTGTTTGCAAATACAGCCTTGGAGGAAGTAGTTGCAAATGTTTTGTTGCCAAAACCACATCCTTCCCAAAGAAATGCAACGTCATCTTCAAGAAATATATTTCACTCCTTTGGGCTGTTTTATTTCTTTCTGACCAATTGACAAATAAGTTCTCTGGAAGTTCTTCTCCTGAACAGCTGAGTAATAAAGAAAAAGTAATTCAGGGCAGTAAGGTCAGGAATGAAGAACTGCAGATAGAAAAAATTCTGTGCAAATAAATGTAGCACGGCGCAAACTGGAGTGCAATTCCAAGTTCAAATCATAAAATGATGGGCTTTTAACCAGGCATTACACTTTTAGTAATGAGATTTTGGGTTTATCATGATAGTCAAGCTCATGAAAATATCACCCTTCTGCCTTGCTAGCATAGAAAAAAGCAAATAAAATTTTAGCAGCAAACACAATCAGTAAAATACATAATTTGCTGTATTCTACCAGGTACAGTTCATACAGCGCCATTTACACACAGCCCCAGCCGCTCTGTGAACAGATCTAATGAAACCCGAGGCATCCAACACCCTGGAGACTTTTTACCTGCAATGATCAAAATTCCTCCCATTACTCATCACCCAGCAGCGGCTGTGAGCTAATGCTCAGCTGGTGCCAGTGCAGGGAGCAGCTGAATCTCACCTGGGACACAAATTTGGGTCTTTATTCAGCTACAAATTTCCATTAAGCTTGTCCAGACAGAACTGAATAGAATTCCACAGGCAACCAGGGAAGGCACAGAGTGAACACAGGATGGTATCAGCTTTGTTTTATTAACAAGACTGGGCCAACAGCAGCAGAGTGCATTGAAAAAGGCCATCCAAAATCCAAGTGTGCTGGGAAGAACCACAAACGTGTTGGTTTCTGCTTCTGTACTGCTATCTAGTGGCTTCTTGCTGGCAGAAAAGGCAGAGTTGTCTCAAAAAAGAGAGTTTTCAGCTCAATGCGCTGCCAGACAGCCTCCTGATGGGTGAATGGGTTCCAAGTGCCACCTGCTTGTCCCTGGGGCTTGTTTTGCAATGCCTGTCCCAAGATCCACTGATATAAGTGGAGGTAGTGAAAAAGCCCAGTGTGCTTCTGCCTTTATGGATGTTTATCACACTGCATGTCCAAGGCAAAATTGGACAAACAAAGTTGCTCCAAACATCCTTTGCAAAGTCTGTTTATCAAGTGATTACAGAGCAGAAAGATTTTGGTTGATTCAAGATTTTGGTTATCAGATATTCTGGAACTTTATTTTACATTAAAAACTTCCTGATGGAAGATTTAGTCTGAATTAGTCTGTAATATTAATTTTAAAAATCCTTACAGACAAGCATCTTTTACTATTCAGAGTCCCAAGGATGGACCACAAACTCCATAAGAGCATATGCAGTTGAAATCAGATGATTTTGGAAACCCCACACGTCTCACTCTGACCCCAGTAGAGACTGATTACATAAAATTGCGGAAAGCAGAAATTGCTGAAGATGTTTTCTGAGACCCAGTTCAGAGAGCAGATCAGACTTCCTCCAGCTCCTGTCAGGGGCAGGAGCTTGCAGCAGCAACATGCTCAGCCAGACAGAAGGAAAGCAATGTCTGCAGCAGGGGCAGAGATTTGGGGTTAGTAATTGTTATTAATAGTCAAGTGCAAAAATACAGTTGGACACCAGCAGGTCCTTTCTGGTCTCAGGACCTTCTTACACAAAGCTCCACATGATGTGAAGATAGAAAATGGCAGAGATGGTTTTGCCCATCACTTTTCCTGGCCCTGGGATCAGTGATCACCCAATATCTCTGCTCCCACTCTTCAGTCAGCCATGAATTCACCTCTACATTTTCAACCTTTTCAGCTGCTACAACAGAGAGCCCCAGGAGAACGCAGAGCACGAGTGAAAATACAAAACACCCCAGGGTCACCTGCCCAAATTCGTTTGCCATTTCTTCCTTCCTCAGCAGCGTGAGCCTTTCCCTCCTTTGTGAGGCGGTGCAAGAACCCTCACCTGCAAGACCCCACCTGAGCCAGAGCCTCTGTGACTCCTGAGGAAGCCACTGCCCTCCCACCTCCACCAGCTGGGACAAGGAGGGGCAACTTCTCCGCTGACCCCACTCCCCTTAAAGCACAACCAGACCATGGCCCCAAGTGTCTCAGCTGCTAGCATAAATACCTGCTGATTTTATTGTTGTGCCTTTATGCCTCATTGCATTGTTGAAATCATTTTGGAGTTTAAAATTGACTCAGTGGCAGAAACTTTGTGGTGCATCTGAAAGTTTTCCCTCTGGCAGCAGTGTCTGTGTTGGGTAATTCCACACTGCTCCTTGGGATGAGCTTCAGGGCAAAATGATCTGACCAATATTTGGTAAGAGTTGGTGTCTCTCCTGCCTGTGCTGCTTTTCTGCTCGTTCAGGAAGTCGCCGGCCTCTGTTTAAAATTTGTTCTTAAAAACAATCGGGAAAAATTATTCTTCCACTTAAAGATGATTTGGGTGTGTTGTGTCTCTTGCTCAGCAATTCATACTGATGGGGATGACTCCATTTATTTATTTCAAGTAAACCAAAATTTTGTTTTGCATAGAATAAAAGCTGAGGCACATCACTAATTGAGGAGCAATGGAAGAAAGGCATTTGGCCCCAGACACTTTCCATTTATGAGGTAAAATCCAACAAACACATTCAACCTTCTTAGGAATTAAGAGCTGTTTGGTATCTAGAGATGTGTGAAGGCAGGGCCAACTTCCAGCCAATATTTTGTGCAATGTCCATGATTTCTCCGCAAGCTAAGAAAAGAATTTAATTAACTTTACAAAGTGTGTGTGGGGGGGGGAGTTGTTGAGATTTTTCAGAGACCTGGGAGTGAGATGTTTCACCCCAAGGGCTTCTCAGGGTAAAGATGTACCCAAGAAGAAAGCCACAGAAAAACAGTGATGTACTTTGCCAAAAAACCTCAAACTTAGTCATAATTCTCTGCACACAAGCTGTGACTATTCTGTCCATTGACGTACTGATCCTATAGGCTCCAAGGATATCCCCACAGGGGTGAGCACCCAGAGCTCCTCCAGATTTAATTCCAGGTGGACAGGAATTAGTATATTGCATTACTGAGCTGTTACCAGGACAGGCCACACCTGATTTCAATGAAAATATAACTAAGTGTGTATTAAATTACTAATACTACCGAGATTGGCCATGTGACATCTTTGTCACACAGCTCTGAGATTGCTTCTGCCCTCTGATGCACAGGCTCTGTGGAAGGTGGCAGATAGAATCCACAGTGAACACAATTGTGCCCTTCTGGCACTTCCTCTTTTTCTTCCGAAAAGAAAGCGAGAATTTGAAGCAGATAATAAATATTATCATAACTTTCCTTAGGAAATGGAAAGTTCCACTGATGCCAATTTTGGCTTCTGTTTCTGGAACAGGCGGATAAAGATTTTAATTAAAAGTCTAGCTTTTATTTGTTTTATTATTAGGATGTGAATAATGCTTCAGTAGTGCAGTCACGTTCAGCTGCTGAGCAGAGGGAGCAGCCAACATTTTGCAAACTATTTAATGTCCCAGCAGTGACAAAGGCAGCCATGCATCCAGTCCTTAGTTCATGATGTAAACATTTTCCTCTGCATGACTCTCATCTTCCAGGACACTATGGCTCCCCATGCCTTGTGGCCTCCGAAATGCAACAAAGCTGCACAAAAGAGTAAAAACCATGGTGTTAAACCAAAAACAGACAATAAAACCACAGAGGAGCAGATCAACCAGCTCACTAGAAACTGTAAAACATGCAGAAACACATGATCATGACTGATAATGAATCATCTCTCCACTTATGAGAAAATTCACACCTGAGGTTAGCAAGCTCCCTAATGTTACGAACTGACAGTGACACTTAGTTTTGCTCACTAAGTAATGAAAAGCAGCAGGAGTTATTAATTTCTTTTTATAATGTTTTCTATTAACGTGAGGTTGAAAAAGAAAGCCAAAGTATGTGGTGGAATGGTCAGCACACTGACATTTTTCTCCTGCAACCTCATTTGTCCTATTAGCAAAAGCAGGAACAGAAAACTTACCCTGCAGAGTCACCCATCTTCTTCGTGTTGTAAAAATATTCTAAGGACCATCCAAAATGAAAATAAAGAAAGAAGAAAAAAAAAAATTAAAACAAAAAAATTTGTTCATACCATTGGAAGCAAGTGAAGTAGTGGGTTGAAAGATAAATTCAAGTGTAAGAAACGAAATAAGGGAACTTCAAATGTTTTCAGGATAGGAAATTCCCATTGTGAGCAGCCACAGCACAGGGGCCTCCAGGGAGCTCAGCTCCCTGCCCTGAAGTGGGAGATGTGGCACCAGCCACAGCTGTGACTGGACCAACCTGAGCAGTCCTTGAGTAACTGCCAATGAAAAGAACTTACGCTTAGTGAGGAACAGAGCCAAAATCAGGATGAGCAGAAGTGCTGCACATGAGCCAATCCCAATGTACAGCCCCCGCTCTGGATGCTGCTGACTGGGGAGCGATACAGACGAGTTCTGTCAAACACAAGCCAAGGAGCATTAGTGGAACTGACAGCAAGGAGCCCATGCAGCACCCAAAGGTCTTTTGTGTGTTTTGCAACCCTGCAGGAAAAGTACACCTGAGACCAAAAGCCTAACTTGAGAAACAGGTCCAGTTTCAAGCAGAATCTCTGCAACAATTGTGTGAACCATGCTGTTAAACTCATTCTTTGAGATTGTCAGAAGACCTGAAGTTATGACAAATCTCATTTATTCAGGTTTAATAATATTTGGTGAATTTTTTTTAATGAGTAAGTTATCCCATGATGTCACACCCTCCCACCTGTGCTGCACGACTCAGCAGGACACACAGAGCTGCCTGTTTGACCCTCACTGCATGGGGAGTGCAGGGCACCCCTCTGCTCTCAGGTGGCCCAAGTTCCACTCCTCCCCATGTCCTGCCATACCTGCAGGTTTGCAGTCACATCCAAGCAGTCTGAGGTGCCTGAGCAGGGAGCAGAGGCCTGAAAGGAAAGACAGATATTGCTAAAGCCCTTCCTCCTCTAGAAGGAAGTACTTTATGCATGCTAAGCAGGGTTTTTTCCCCCCTCTCTAATAATGAGCACATAAGCAGTCTTTATAACCACTAAACATGCAGACTACAAAACAATAATCTGTTGCAATCAGACAAAAGCAGTGGAAGTGACCTGTAGGGATGACCCAGTGACCTCTCAAGTCCATCCACTCTAGGTGTGCTACAGCAAGGTTGATGCTTACAGTCTGAGGAGCTTCTGAAGCAGAAACCGGTGGCCAGGTCCTTGTGACAGTAAAGGAGGATTCACTGGTGCTGCCAGGAGCTGAGCAAAGGCAAGACAAACACATCACTTGCACAGAGAACTGTTCTGCCTTGACAGAGAAGAATTTGTACTGCTGACTTGGGACCCTGAACTTCTGTGTCTATCAGTAGTCTGGGCTCTGCGTAAGAGGTTGGTGCCTTCAGAGGGCAGCACAAAACTCTGAATATTGAAGTTTCTGCTGCCCTTTTCAGAGCTTTGAACTCCTTCCAAGAAATGCTTGGCTCTTGCTGTTATCACTGGGAAGGAGTTACCAGCTGGTTGTGGAGCCAAGAAGCAGTAGCCATAGAATCATAAAGCAGATTGGGTTAAAAGTGATTTTAAAGCCCATTTCATTCCAACCCCCTGCCATGGGCATGGACACCTTCCGCTAGCCCAGGTTTCTCGATGCCCCATCCAACCTGGCCTTGAAGCAAAAAATGATACATAAAGCAAACTTAGGTTATCAGGTGAAAACTGATGAAGATTAGCTCAGGGCCTTGAAGCAGCACGTGATGCAGAGTCACAGAAAGGTGATACCTTTAAAGCCCCAGGCAGCTATACAGTCAACAGACTGAATAAAATGTGATATATTTGCATAAGAACCTGCAGCACATTTTGAGGTAATTTCCCAGAGCACAGCTTTTTGCAATATTTAAAGTTAAGAGTTACAAATTTCTGTCTTATCTGTCATCAGTCTCGGCTTCTCCATGTGTTGTCAGATGACAGAAAAACCTCCTGAAAACAGAATCTCCTGTTCACTCTGTGCCAACCCCACCTGGTTGTTTTTATGTTTTAAATTGTTACCCGTAATCCAGAAGCTTTATTTTGAAGAGGACAAGATCATCAGCTTCCATTGGAGATTCTGGAGTATTTCTACATCAGAGGCACAAGGCCACCCACCTTTTTCAATCTCCCTCAGTGTGAACATGCACGCACTACCTTGGATTCTGAAAACTTCAAACACTGTTCCACCATCAGCTAAGAAAGAGGTCACAGGGATAAGAAAACCCCTGAGTTCTAAGATTGGAATTCATGTTATTTGCAACTAGAATAGAAACCGTCTGAGAAAGTTTTCACTTCTTCTTCCAAAAAGGAAACGCAACTGTTGTAACACAAATTTGGAGGTGCTTAGCTGGAAACATCCAAGATAGAGGGAGAAATACAAATGGCATCCCCGATTCTTTTTTTTTTTCAGAATCCAGAGAATAAGCCATTGCTACACCACGAGGTCTCTTGTGCAGTGGAAATTAAAGTTGTCTTTTTCAGACCGGAAAAGATGCAGCTGAGTGGGTACGTGATAGAAGTTTATCCAGTTGTGAGGGGAATGTAGAAAACAAGTGAGGAATAGCTGAGCACTGCCTCTTCCACTGCAGTGAGGGACCTCACATTATTAAACGTGCACAGAGGCCGTGGGCAGCCTCTGAGACACACCTTACACCAAGGTGGAAGAATACTTTGGCACTGTTTCACAAAATTAATGCCATTTTTCTACTATCCTCCTTAACCAATCTGCTGCTGACTGCTGCTGGAGGCAGGAGCCTTAATCAGATGCTCTTTTGAGCTAGTCCAATAAAACAATTCTGATTAAATACTGGGTACACCCAACTCCTAAAAAGTTGTGTTTTACCATTCATGGGATGCATTTCTAGAAGATGAGGTGAGATTTTATACCACCAAAACACCCAACAAGCCAAAACAACAATCAAATAAAAGCAAACCTTGCAGCACCACTAAAACATCTACTTAAGCATCACACCTGGAAGCAGCTTCCTCCCACATATGCATGTTCCTTCTGTTGGACTCTCTATATAATATCAAGCAGAATTTAAATCCAAGTTCTGATCTCTGGTAGTGTTTAATAAATTTCAGCCAAGACATTTCTACCATCTATCATCATTTTGTTTCCTTCCTAAGATTCCCCATTTGCAATATGGCTTGTATATGCTATTAACACTTGGATAAAAGTTACCTGAGGTCTGTTCAGACGTGTAAGTGTGAGGACTTGCAGTAGAGATCCTTGCTGATGTTAAAAAATAAAACAAAATCAACACATAAATAACCTTACTGGGCACCTGTGCAGTGAGAAAGAGACAGTGTTTCCATAATAAAAATTTGCTAGCAAAGCACAAGTATGTTTGTCAGCCACTCATTCTATATAATATCACAAGCAAGGCAAAAACTAAAAATCAAAGGAAGAATTGATATAAAGCTTCTCTCTACCAATTTTGTGTCCCTGGGCTTTAATCAAGAATCAAGCAGGGAAAATCAAACACAGCTCTCTATGAAAAAGGTGCAGCAATAAAGCTTTGTATGAATACTTTATGCTGCCCTTTCTTTTAAACTCTTCAATGTCTCTAAGAATGCTCCATGAGAGCATCATGTCCTTTTTTTTAATTGCAGTGACTGCAGTGGGATAACAACATTGCCAAAGGCAGCTTAATTGAGGCAGCACTAACAGCAGATGTGCAAGGTCCTCAAGATCAGTCTTATGGATGATTGCAGAAATCATTTGCACCACAAGCTTTGAAGTCCAGACCCAAGAGCAGATCCACCACAATGGTACTCACACAAGAGTGCTCCTCTGCACTCACCTTTTGTTATCACAACCTTGTGATTTATCAACTGATCGTTGAACCACCCCGGGAGCTCCACACGGCAGCAATAGGTCCCAGAGTCTGCTTCCCTGGCGTTCACGATCGTCAGGGACACGTCCCCCTTCTGCAGGTCCCCTTTCAGCTGGTACCTGCTGCTGTGCTGCTCTGTCACCCTCCAGCCATCTGTCCAGATAATGGGCCGGGCACATTTTGAATTGGGGCACCTGTCCCGACCCCAGCACATGGATGTGATGCCATTTCCATCCCGGACACTGTAGTGGCAGGGCACGGTGATTTCCTGACCAGCCTCTCCTGTCACAACTAATTCTGATACCGTGGGACCTGTGGACAAAAAGACAAACAGTTGTTGAGCACAGGGCAAGTGGAAGCTTCTTGTGCATCTTGCATGTCCTGAAACCTCCCACCTCTCAACTTTGCTGGATCAGATTTTGCACAAATACATGTTTCCCAGCAGGACTGATGTAGCGAGGGATAACGATCAGGCCAGGGACACGTTCAGAGAAAGAACATTTTCTGCAGCCTCTGCAGACAGGCAATGAGGTGAAGAGACTCTGTGCCTTCTCTTGAGCCAGGTGCAGTCTGCTGGCTCTTGACTTTTTCCTTTGTGTACATTTAACCCAAGCCACACACAGGGGAACAGTAAGACATTGACTTTTCTCAAAACCACTGTGGGAAACTCTTCCCTCCTTTCAATGACCTTAACTGCAGGTTTCATCACAATGATCACCGCTGAAGGAATTTCCCTTTCTCTTGCCTAAAGGCAGGTTTTGCCCAGGGCTTTTCTGAGAAATATTATAAATACTCTCTTTTTTTTTCTACTATTCTCTCTTCTAATTCTTACGCAGTTTCTATCTTGTTTGCTTCCCCTGTAAATTTGTCACATTTCCAGAAGGCTGTGTCACACTACTCAGGTCAAGACAGTGAGCCCTAACTCCCAGTAGCCCATTCAGCACAGTGAAAAAGCTGTTTTGCCCAGTCCAGCTCAGATATTTTCATAACATATATTTATGCATGCAGAGATTTTGCCACAATAACACGCTAGAAACAAGTCTCTGAAACCAATGTTTCTTATTTAATATCAAAAGGAAGTTAAAAACGAAACTCATCGTAAAAGGCTTTATAAAGAACTACAAAAAATATCTGTAATATCTCTTTTCTTTCTACTGAATTTATCTTGGCACAGAGTTTTTAATGTCTGTATTAGTACCACTTTGCAACTTGTTGTTTTCATGGCTGTTGCTCTTAACAATCTAGGAGCATTACTTCCTCAGAATAAAAAAAAGAAAAGAAAGGAAAAATTATCAATTTGTCCCAATAAAATTTCATATTGGTCAAAAAATACCAGAAGCCACAGCTGATCTTTTCACTGTCTACCTAAGCATTCATCTTCACAAAGCCTGACAAAGTGAAATGTCCTTGTTTTACATCTTCTCTAAAACAATTGAAAGCTCTCTGCTCAAATCATCATTATGTAAAAAAGCCCACTAGTAAGACGAGCAGCCAGCCCAAGAAGGAGCATTTTTTAATCATACCCTCTGCATGCTTCTGTTTTCCAAAGGAGATAAGGCCATTAGAATCCTATTGAGCCACGGAGATGAAGTTCTATTTTAACACAGAGAACTGCAGCCTCTGTGATGTGGCCACTCTTCCCACTGCAAGTTTAAATTTCTCTTTGCTACCCTCAGAATCACTGATGCACGTTACTTCCACCCACCTCCATCCTTTATGCCCCCCTTGGTTACCTGTGAACAGCACCAGAAGAAGCCAGTTCAGGCAGAAGTAAGACAACATCGTGGCGAAGATGACAAACAACGCTCCCGTTCGCCCTTCTCATTCAAGAAAAATTATCTTTGTGAACTTCTTTGTTTCCTTCTTAGCACGTCATCTCCGCACGCAGCTGTGGGTGCCTCTCAGTCCAATCTGGGCTGTTTTGCCCGAGGCTGGGCTGTTGGGCTGTGTCCTGCAGCACAACCGAGTGCTGCTGGGGCAGGGTATGAGTGCACTGAGCTCCTGCTGGCGGGGCTTTGACAGAGAGGTGGCAACACTTCACAGCGCCACCCAAGTCTGCTTCTCATTTTTTCCAGATCTGTTTGATGATGGTAAGTGAAACTTGACAGCGGCACTGAGCTGACACAGCTATCAGCAATCCACTGCCCCAGATCGGTACCACACCTGCTTTTGCCACAGTAGCTAGCATTTGGATAAAAGTTTACATAATACATGGCAGACTGTGGCAAGTGGAAAGGGCTTGGCCAAATAACAGATTTCTAGGATGAACTACTCAAGCTTTTAATCGTAAATTTCTGGTTCTAATACTTAGAAGCAACTCAGAACATCTTCTGGCAAATTTTCTTTGGCAGAGGTAACTTGGTAGCATTGGAAAACTGTTACACAGCTGAGCCTAACGGAGGGCAGACTTTTCTCACCTGACCCTTCGAAATTCCATATGCATCTGGGCTTTTGCAATACAACGTAAAACATCCAGCATACAGAGGAGACTTGAAAAAGTAGTGTGGAAACCTTGTCAACCCAAATTCAAGGCTCACTCTTACAAACTGCTGAAATACAGCTTTTGAGAAATGCTGTTCCCTGGGCACTCTCTGTGCCTGGATCACCACACTCTCCTCAAGGATATCTGGCCTTTTTACATTGTTTGGACTAGAACTGCACCCGGGATCAAGGGCCAAGAAATGTCCTTTGCTGAAGCAGCTAATCTACCTCACAGTGTTTTATACAGATGGAATTAAGTACTAAGGAGTTATTTATGACTAAGTGGAAGATGCTAGAATTGGAACCTTGCCTTGCATGGCTACCTTATAGGAGAACAGAGGCACCGAACTGACAGGTTTTCTTAAGAGAAAATTAAGAAAACCAAGGGATTAACGTAGCTGAGAGACAAACTAACAACACACCTGTAGGAAAGAAGGGAGAGAAAGAGGGATGAAGGGTGACTTTTGTATGCAGCAGCTAGAAGCAGAACTCCTTAAGAAAAGGCTTCCTCCCTGTTCCTGCGGTTTCTGAGGAAACAGGAAACTGCAGAGAGCTGCTAGAGGAACAATTCTGCTAATTACCAGCAGGACCCTGAAACTGCTCTGCAAGAATGGGAAAGGCAGGGCAGCTGGCTCTGCCAGGAAAGCCATTCTGGTCACACAGTAAAAGAACGTGAGACCTGCAGAACAATAGTTAACCCACTTGCTTTAGATTTCACCTCAAACACAGACCATAAGGAATGCCTTGAGGTAATCTGGGTTTCTGTGTGCCTGTTTTCCAAGTTCCTGTGTGTTGTTTCTACAAGAAACAAGCACCATTTTTGTAGGAATTTTTTCTTGACTCAGAGCACACAGAATTCTAGAATGGCATACCCAAAACAAGCAGGAAGTGACAAAACAAAGTACAACAGGAAAAGCCAACTTTAATCCGTGCGTACCACCTCACATGACACATTTAACAAAAATCATACCTTTTTGTTTCTACCAAAAAACCACAGGTCACAAAACATTAAACATTTCCATCTCCCCAGTCACTCACAACCTCCAACAGGTGCACAACAAAAGCTTTATCCGCTTGTACAACAGCAAAATAAAATACAATGTGTAGCCTCAGAACCCCTTCTGTCTCTCACTGTGGTGCATTAACCTAACAAGGTGTTTTCTTCATGTCATTTCATCAATAATGCTGCACATGGCTGCATCTTTGTCCAAAACCTGATCTCTCTTGCCACCAGAACGCTCCCTCTGCTTTTCGCTCTGTCCGATGCAGTTGCTGCCATCATCAGTCTCCATGGGTTCCACTTGCACTCTCAGTCCCCCCTCTGCATGAGGCAGATCATCAGGCAGGGAAGCCAGGCAGTTCTGGATCATCTCCACAACTCGCTCCAGGTGCTTCTGGAACCTCTCAGCGGTCTCCAGGCGCTGGCGTTTCTGCACCTCCATCATGACCCTCAGCGTCTCCCTGGCTTGGTGAGGGCGATACTCATTTATAAGGTGATGCACGTGGACAAAAAGCAGTTTCAAGTCTTCCAGTTTCTCCTCTCGCTTTATACTCCCTGGACTCCTTATCAAGATATCCAAGAGGTCCAAAAAGTTGACCAGGATAGACATGTTAAGTTTCCTTAACTCCTTCTTGTGATCAAACTGCATAGGATGCAGCCGCTCAATACCCTGGCTCTCCAGGGGCCGAATGATCAGATCATCACACTGGAACTGATTCCCAAACATCATGTAGCTGTCCTTCACAGGCGGAGGTGGCTTTGGAGCCAGCCCTTTACGGATATTTTCATCAGTATATTCTTTGATATATTGCATTGGAGGTGGAGGAAGGGCACTCACTTGCTGAGGCTCACCCATTTTTGCCAGATGAAATACCTAGGGAATGACCCAAGAAACAAATGTTAACAATTTGAGTCACAAGGTTATAACATAAACATACACAAAGACAATATATGAGAGGTGGCTGTGAGAAAATGAGCCAGAAGAGACAAATTCGTGCGCAGAATACGGGAAACTCCCAGCAAATCTATGTTACTTTTTCATTAAGGTTTACTTGCAGCAGGATTAACTGCACCAGAAGCACACAGAACACTTATTTTCCTAAATACGAAAGACCAGTCTGTAAACTCGGCAGCCAAAGGGAGAGGGGAGACCCCCGTCCTTAACTAGGGCCTGGTGGGCAAACCCCACAGAATCTCCCGAGGTGGAAGGGACACACACGGATCAACTCCAGGCCCTGCACAGGACACCCCAACAATCCCCCGCTGTGCCTGAGAGCGTTACCCAAAAGCGTCTTGAACTCTTTCAAGCCTGGGGCTATGACCAAGGAGTACCTAGGAAACCTGTTCAGCGCCCGACCACCCTCTGGGGGAAAAATCTTCTCCTAATATCCACCTAACCCCACCCAGCACAGCTCCAGCCGTTGCCTCGGGTCCTGTCACTGGCCACAGAGGGCAGAGACGGGCGCTGCCCCTCGGGGGGAAGCTGCAGTCTGCTCTCCTCCAGGCTGACCACAACAAGTGACCCCAGCCGCTCCTCGTGCGGCCTCCTGTCCTCACGCGCGCCCCACAAGAGGAACCGGGCCGGGCCCACACCCGCCGCCGCTCTGCCCTACGCCGGGCCGGGCTCTGGGGAAGCCCAAACCCCGCGGCAGGGCTCGCCAGGCCAGTGCTGAAGAGACAAGAGCCGAAACCGCGACCCGGGGAAGGGCACGGACCCCCTCGGAGGCCTCACCGGCACTCGGGCCTTCACCTGCCGGTCCTCCTGCCGGTCCTCCC